>CM077464.1:125348239-125405739 GCA_039654755.1 Calcarius lapponicus | reverse complement strand
GATGAATTAAGGCTGCCCTTAAGGAAGCACAGGCCAGTGTCAGGGAACCGAGTGTCTAAAAGCAGATGTTTAAGGTCAGAGTGAAGGTCCTGATAGTTTTGAAGGAAGGAGAGAGGGAAAAAAAAGGAGGTTTTTGGAAAGGGGAAGAAAAAAAAAGGATTAAAAATAAAAAAAAAAAAAAAAAAGAAAGAAAACGAAAAGAAAACCCAAAACAAACTGCCAGCATAGAAGTACAGCTATTCAAAAAATCGGAATCTGGAAATAAAGCAGGGGAGGACCCCTTCCTCAGTCCAAGGAAACCTTACTTTAAACTTCAGGAAAATCTTCAAGATTGGAACTTAAGGGAATAGTCAGGGGCATTGGAGGGTTAGTGAGAGCAACTTTGTTGCTTTTCCAAGCCTCACCTATGCATTGCACCAGCTCGTCAATGAAAAAAGGTGCGAGCATATGTATGTAGATTTCCACAGGCACTGCGCCCTGTCAATGAACGTAATAAGGAAACTAGCGATATTCTGCATTGTTGTTTACACGGTGGAAAAAAAAAATGCAAACAAAGACTGAAAATGAAATCTCTGAAACCTGTTTACAGTTATCAGATTGAGGGAGTATGATGGAAAGAAGGCTTTTAGATGTAAATGGTAGACGAAACGGAACTCTGAGATAGAAGGATGCATTGTCCATTCAAGTGCATGCCTGAAGGATGGCAACACATTTCCTAAGACTGAAGACAATTAAATACAATGTGATGAAGAAACACCTGAGAACAATACATCTATTTCAAATTCAAGTGAAGTAACACGTATACTTAATGTCACGGAAGAATAAGGAAACGAAGATAATTTAGTTTTAAAGTCGTCCCCCCCCCCCCCCCCCCCCCGCACTTCCCCCCACCTCTTTTATTCCTAGTGCTTTTTTCCTGGTGAAACATCAATATCATTAATGTCATTAATGTCAAAACACCAAACGTCAGAACAGTCAAGTCATTCTTTTTTGGCTGTAGATTTTCCCCCCTTTCTCTCGTCTTGGAGGGGGATATAGGTTTATGGTGTTCTTGAGTTACAGCTAAGGAACAAAGGAGGGGGGAATAAGGCAGGAATTGCGACAGGAGGGTCCACATTTTTCAGGGTTTCTTCTGCCACTGTTTACTGTCCATCCTAACATTTTAAACCTCTCTGTTTTTCTGTCTCTCCCGCTTTCTCTCTCCCTAAAATAGTACCTATCGAGGAGGGGGGGCGGGGGAAGGGAAGAAAAAAAGGCACTACGGGATGTTAACAGTTTAGAAGGAACCCGGGGATCGCCACGTAGATAGGAAAAATCGAAGAAGGTTAATTCCGGGAGGCAGCAGCGGCAGGTTTGTGGGATGTGATAAGAGCGGAGCGCAGCGCGGGCCGGGGCGCGGGCGCGGGGGACGCGGGCGGCCGCGGAGCGGTGCGGGGCTCCCGGCGGGCGCGGGCGGCTCCCGGCGGCGCGGCCCGGCCCGGCCCGGCCCGGCTCCCGCTCCCACTCCCCTCTCTCCTCCCTCTCTCGCTCAGCTGATCGCCCCCGAAGAGTCTCGCCTAACCTCTCAGCTCCTCTCCTCTGGTCTCGGTGGACCCCCCGCCCACCTCCTCCGAACTTCTCCTGCAGGCACCGTTACACATTTTGGGGTTTTTTCGAGCCTCCTGTTGAAACCACAAAAAGCTCTTGATAGTGACGTTACATTTCAAAGAAAGGGAAGGGGGAAAAAAAAACCTCAAAAACCCCTCAGCCTTTTCTGTCCTTTACCATCTCCAGCCTCAGCCCTAAGGAAAACTTGTTGGCCTGGGCGAGACGGAGATGATGGGGGCCAGAGCCCGACACTGACCATTCTTTAATAGACAAAGAAATCGTAGCCCAAACGGGGCTCTGTTACACCACGTCTCCCCGTCAAGCTCATTTCACTCCCTAAATCTGCGCTGCGGACACGCAGGGGCACAAGGATCTGCATAATTACAGACATAGCCGCTCCCCTCTTTAATAAACCGACATAATTCCCTAATAAGCGTTCCCTTCCCCCACCTTCCCCTCTCCCCAGACCCCAACCCAAGGGAAAGGGGATCCATGTCTTTTTACTGCGTTCCCTAAGTCTATAGATGAGCTCAGTTTGAAACGAGGTATTACAAGATTTCAGTGTTACAGACCCTTTATCTGAGCTACAGACACTTTCAGATCCCCAGCCCCCACCTCCTCTCCTTTTTGTTGTCTCTTCTCCTCCCGGGGGCTATTTGACAAAGGCAGTGTGTTAACTAACATTTTTGTTTAACTCAGCAACTTCTTTTCAAAACATACTTAAACCTGATAGCAATCTCTGGTACTTTTTTCTTTCTTTTCTTTTCTTTTCTTTTCTTTCTTTTTTTTTTTTTTTTTTCCCGAGATGAAATTGACCCTGAACCCAAAGCGTTTGTCTATTATTAATAATTTCTTTCTTTGCAGGTATCATATATACAAATCTTTTGTTAATTTACAACGCTCTTCCCCGCCACCCCCCCCGCCCCCCGCAAAACATTCCACTACGCACTTAAAACGGGAGGGGGGGAGTGGGGGGGGGACGCGAGGAGAAGAGGGAGGAGGGAAAGAAAACAAAAAATCCCCACTCTGATTCCTGGAAAGTTTTGTTCGAAAAAGAAATAAACCAACAATAACATACTGCATTTCAATTCTGCCTTCACTGCCCCAGATTTGGCATTCACCTACTGAAAGTGCGTCTAAACGAGCAGTGACCTTAGAGAAAAATCACAGCCGAATAGTATAGACATCTCGCTGAGATTTTGAGCTAAATAGTGCCGATCCCGGTTGGCTTTTTCTCCTTGTTGTTATTTTGGCTGGAGCCGTACGAAAACGCGCGCCCGGACATTACTATAAATAAAAGCCTTCCAGGTCTAAGTCTGCTGCCGGCGTTTCCTCCGGAGCCTTAACAGCCCTTTTTCAGCTCCTTTCTTGGGCAGATCGCGGGGATTAAATGCCCTGAACCTGAGCTCCTGGCCTTGGATGGGAAGGGAAAGAAAAAGGGAGAGGGAGAGAGAGAGAAAGGAGAGGGTGAAGGAGCCAGGCGCCCTCTGGGCTTTCAGAGGTCAGCGCTTTGACAGTGCTCTGACCTCCCTCCCCTCCCGGCAACCACCCCAGTGTTTATAAACAAAAACAGTCAGGACTAGCCCCAAACAATAGCAATTCACCAACTTCACAGGCACTTCACCAGGTCTTATGCAAATAAAGGAAAACGACCGCTTACCACCGCTCCCCCCCATCCCCTCCAGAAAGCCCAAGAGCATATTTCCAGCGGTGATATATCCAAGGGAAAAATTTTACATTCTATCCTGGAAAAAGACAAAAAGGGACTTCAGAAATAAAACGGTTCTGGTAGAAAGACAGACAAAAAGGAGAAAAAGCCAATAAAACTACCGATCTTACTGCAGAAAGAGGAAAGTTATGAAATATTTATACCTAAATCCAGCAATCCACACTGCCAATAAAACAGGAATCTTTGTTGTGTAGACAATATGCTAAACTACCTCTGCGACAAACAGCGATTATAAAGCAACCAGAAAAAGTTATTTTCGCCCAAGGAGCCAAGTTTTCAAAGAAAACGTGTGGATTTTACAGCTAAATAAAAGCCACCACCTCTGTGTTATCCGTAAAAACTACACATAAATTAAAAGCACCGTTAAAAGAAAAAAAAAAAAAACCTTCCAGCAAGCAAGCAGCACATCTGATCTGACTTACAAAAAAAAAAAAAAAAAAAAGAGCATAATTAAAACCATCTTTAATTACAAAAACCAGCAAGCGAAAACTAAATGAATCAATGATTTCTCCCCAAAATATTGTCCGCCAAGGTATAGAAATGACAGTTCTATAGTCCTGCATTAAAGCATTACTGAAACCTCACAATTCAAGAATTGATTACACGAGAAGAAAAAAAAAAAGTAAAAGAAAAGAAAAGGTCCTAATGATTTTCAAACTTTTGTTTAAAAAATGATGAAGATCAGGAAAGGTAGGAGGAAAAGTTAAAGGAAATGTACCTCAAGAGAAAAAAGACCATCTCCTTTTCTTCTTTGTCTATCAGTCTCCAGTTAAAGCATATGGAAAATGTTTTCAAAATGCCTAGATTTGGCACATTGTCATTGCAAAGAGAGGAGCGCAGTGATGCTGTTATAGAAAATGGGAAATAAATTCAGGATTGGGTGCTGCCTCCTTCAATGCGGATTTATCTAAGTTTAATTTAATATTCCGCAATCACTGTATGATCGCATATAATTCACCAAGATTTTTTAAGGGCTTTGCCTAAATATGTTGACCACAGGCACAAAGTAATTTCATCAGATTATTTCCTTCTTTTATTTATTTTTCTCATTAGAAACACTTTAAATTTGCAATTGTAAATAGTAGAAATGATGGATATTTGGTTTGGGGTGAACAAACGCTCAGAGAAGGCATTAGCTTTATTAAAATCATTCAGAACGTAAAATCAAAAAGCACAAAATGGTTGTTTGTAAAACACTAAACCTTTAATCGATTTATTGGCATTCCAATCGATTAGATAAACGGAAATCTATAGTAAACATAAAAGCATTTAAAATATTTTTCTCTCATTTATAAACAAAACTTTTCTTTTGAGTAGAAAAAAATTATTATCAAACGACTAACAGGAAATTCTTCAGATATCAAATTACGATAATAAAATTATTTCCACATGGAAAGGGATAATGACAATGATGATAGTAATTATAATAATGAATAATTCAACAGCCCTTTGACATATATGGAAGAGCCTGGTTCAAAAACAGCTTTTGAAGGGGGCTACTTTTAGGGGATTTTTTAAATAAAATTGAAATTTGAGGCTGAAATGCTTAGATTAAGTGACAGTTTAGGTGCATGTGGTAAAATTGCGTTAATTTTTTTCCTGCAGATTTTAAGGCAGAACTGTTCTCTTTGACATTACCCCTTAAATTAAGTTACCTCTTAATAGTGGTCAATAAGTATGTAAATATATAAGCTAACCCTGAATTTATGGGGAGAAAATTTTGTCTCTACACCAGGGCGATGGGAATGGGGACCTTTTACCTTGCAATTTAAACAATTTGCCTAGCTGGCAGAGTACCTTCCAGATTACAGAAAAATTGTGCAAGAAATAATGTATTTGACCACTTAAGTGAAAGAACACAATTTATTTAGAGGTGGAGGGTGGGGAACTGCAAGCCGGAGAAATGCAGCAATCAGCTTGTGGCATTCTGGCTGCGCGAAGAGGAAGTGTTGCTGTAACGGGTATTATGTTTATTTGATAAAGAAAATCAATGAAAGTGGCTGTAAAGTAGTTAGTGAGGCGTGTGTTTGGGACTCGGGTTGAATAGTGACTCCAGCGGTCTGGTCGATGAGCTCTAAGAGCTCTGGAAATCTAACCTAACCCTCCGAGTGAGCTCTCTCTCACTCACTGCTGCACCTTCCCCAGGCTGGGAGACTTCAGCCCTTGTCTCCTCCCTCCGTCTCCTTCCCTCTCTCCCCACATCCCTCCCTCTGTCCCTCCTTCCCTCTCTCTTAGTTTTCCGCTCCTGCTTTCCTTCTTCCCATCCGCTCCAACTGTTCCCTCTCCCAGGTATATTTATTCCCCTCAATCTCTCCCATTCTCTTTCTCACTCACTTTCATTCTTTCTCCCCATCTCTGCCGTAGCTGTTTCCTCCCGGTCCAGCTGGTTCTCTAAGTTTCCCTGTACTTTTGAAACCTTTCCCCTTCTTTAACTCTCTTCCTCTCCTCCCGAGTATAAGTATTCCTAAGTCTCCTTCCAGCCTTTTTCCTATCTGTCTTCACCAGCCAAATTTATCTCTTATTTTGGATTGGTTCCTCCGGACATGTGCTATATTAGTAATTATCCCTACTCATTTCCCTTTCACACACCCATGCTGAAGGGATGAGCACACCACGCTCTTTCCGCAGCTGAAATATTTTAGACATTGGCTAATCTTCAGTAGTGCTTTACTTAAGACCTTCTGCAGCTATTACACCCTTTTCTCCCGCTATTCTTCATTCCCTCCAATTTACAACAGAAATGTTTCTCCTCCTTCTTTTCATTTCCTACTTTACAATTTCCTTTGGGGTTTCTAAATAGTGGTATGTCCTTTGCATTTCCCTACCCCCATCTCCTTCACTGTCTCACTTCAGCTATTTTGTTTACCCGGTTGCTTAGAAGAATATTTCTTTCCTTAACAAGTTTATCTCCCTGTCTTTCAGTCTCAGCCTATTAAAAAAAAAAAAAAAAAAAAAAAAGGGGGGGGGGGGGGGGGGGGGGAGAGAGACCGAGAGAGTGGAAAAAAAAGTTCAGCTCTTTCCAGTGAACTAACTTGGTTTCAAACTTCTGGTTTGGATTATGTGTCATTATCTATTTTCCCTTATCGTATCCCCCGTTGCCCTCCCCACCCCTCCGTCGCTAATAACATCTTTAGTGTGGTCAATGTTAAATATGGCAGATCTCTGAAAAATGCCTCCTCTCGAGCTCTCTGCTGGAATTCATTACCCGCCCCACTCTTCCCACCGCCCCGTGTCCGTGGAGCCCCCGGAGCGGCCGCTTCGCTCCGCCGCCGGGCAGCGCCCCCCGAGCCGCGCTCGCTGCGGCGGCCCGCGCGGGACCGGCCGGCCACGGGCGCTGCGCTGCGCTCCGCCGGGCCCGCGGGGGCAGCGACGCCTCCGGCGCGGGCGGCCCGGGCGGGGCGGGGGCGGGGGCGCGGCCCCGGGGCCGGCAGGTGCGCGGATCCCGCTCCGGAGGGCGCCGGGCGCGCCCCGCTGGCCGCGGCAGCATCCCCTCCGCGGGAGGTGCCCGGCTTTCCCAGCCAGTCTACCTGCCCTTGTTTGTCTGGGGCAGGAGGTGGGGTTTGGAGTCTGGCTCTTCTTGCTATTTTCTTTTTTTCCTCCTGTCCACCCCCCACTTTCTTTTTTTTTTTTAATCCCTTTTCCCTTGCTGTGTCCTGATTGTCTGGAGCGGGATCTAGATGAGGGATCCCCCCTGGCGAAGTCACTCATGTGCTGCTGGCTGTGACACATGCTACGTGTGTTGCCTTTGTATGGTCCTGGTTGGGCCACATGCACTTAGCCTGCAGTTTAAGGATTTGCTTTCGTGTGTGTAGTGAGTGCTGGAATAAAACGGGATTTCAAAGGGTACCACTAGAGTTGACATTTCAGGCCTGCTCTGGGTTTTATATAAACCTTAACCAGAGGAAACGATTGTTCCAGGTTAAATGGCCCTAAACTTTCCTTTGTTTCATTAATTGGGATCTTCTGTTTAGCTCTTGCGACCATTCTTTTAAAGAAGCCGGAAGAATAAATCTAATTCATTAATTTCTTCCATACTGACTGAAAGGTTTTCGCTGTTTTACACATGGCTGGAGTTATGTTTAGACTTACTTCTTGTCTTTAGGTTGCACACATGAAGTGAACAGTGGGGGCTTGATCCTGCCAGTCCCTTCTCGAGTGAGTAAAACGTAGGTCTGTCTTGGTGTTAGAAACTCTCACTGCCATCAGAGCCTCTGTTTGGTGTGATATCCAATAAAATGATTTAACCTATTCCAGGCCTCCATAAGGCTACCCAAAACAAATGTTGTCATATAATTCTGATTTTCTAAAAGCATGCTATATGTTTTTTAGCTAAGCCTCTAGTAACTTTAACTTTCTTCTTTACTTAAATGTGCTTGAGGGAAGAACGATAGCTTTTACATTAAATGTTTCACAGTACTGACACAGGCACAAATGGAAATTAGTATTTTTTACAGTTTCAGAGAAAATACAATGCACAAACAAGGCAAACAGAAGTCTTATTAATTAAAACCCAATGTAGGAGTGTACATTTTACAAATATTTGCCTGGGAACTTGGACTCTTAAATTCTGTCAATATCTCCATCACCTCTGAAATTATTGCTCACCTATATCCGCAGTGACCCCAAATTGTCAGAGAGAAAGCCTACCAGTTGTAAATCCACACGGGGCTACAACAGGATTGCAATTTATTATAAAGCAGAAATGTTACTGAAGGCAAAATTGGTGCCTATTCCCAAGTCCACACCTGAAAGGAACACATTTTCCAGAAATAAAGATGTTACAGAGGATTGTTTAATAATTTTTTTCATGAGGTAGCATCATCATATTAGGTAGACTATATTTTTTCTGGATTTTAACCAACTGTGAATGTTTTTTTAAAAATTTGTTTAAAAATACCAGGGAAATCTGAAATTCAATACTACCTTGAAAAGATTAAAATATTTACTTAGGCTGCAGACTTTGTGCATGACAGTACATTATAGGATACTCAGGATAGAGAGATACTCTTTCCTTCTTTCCCCAAAAGGATCTAGCTTGGTATAATATTCTTGCTTCCCACTGGAATGATGCTAATGAGTGCAAAAAATATTCTTGATGTAATGTAAAAGAGGAAATGAAGGAGTGTTATAAAACTAAATTTAAAAGTATGTTTTAATACTCTGAAAAACAAATACAGAATAATGTATTTTGCAGGGAGATCTTATGTACCGTGTGGAAAGAGCTTATTTTAAACAAGTGCGTCTGTACATTCCTTCAGATAGGAGTGTGCACACTGTTGTTGAAATCAGAGGATTTTTGATCTTTATTTCTACTTATTTTTTACGAGAAAATGTTTGTAATAAAAGATATGCATAAACAAATTCAAAAAGCATCTGAAATTTATCCATAAAGAAAATTTAAAAATTTAAAATGCTACTGATTATAAAGAAGTGTTTGTAAAAGACCTAATTGCTAAAATAAACTTGTGAATCTAAAAATGTGCTAACTTGCATACACAATGTACACAACTTTCCCCTTTCAATTCATTTCTAGTGTCAGGAGGAACTAAAATGAACACAAGAGAAGGATTTCACTCTTTTTTCTCCTTAAGCTCCTTTAAAATTAGCTCTTCACAGAAACATCCTGAGAAATTAGAAGTATCCTAGGAATCAGTATTTCCACCAAATAATTATTTTGAAAATGAATATGTCTGCCATTTTCCTTTGCTTTTTTCAGTAGATAATTGTGAGTATTGTCATCAGTAAAAAGGGAATAAAAACTAAGACTAAAACATATTGTAAGGCAATAAATAGATGCTTTTATATTCACAGTAAAATATTTTTATTTTCTTTTAATAGGAAGCCTTCATAAATTATTAAATCACACTTGATCAAGTTAACAATGGAGTTAACTACAAGCAGGTAAAATGCTGTTTTCTGCGTAAGATTCATACCTGAACCCCTCAGACACTTCTTATCTCTTTCTTACATATTTTTTCATTAACATAACACTATTTAAACTTTTATTTTAAGACTATTATAGCAAGTAAAACATATTTGTCTGTGTGTATTCACCAACACACAGAATCAACTGATCTGTTCCTGTATCATACAAAAATACTTGTGTATAGTTACATATTTAGAAGCATACGAAGGTTTGCTCAGTGTTTGGTTTTGGCACAGTAATTAAGGTGTCAGGATTCAGATATGCTTTAGTGCTGAACATTCAAAATTTAGCATTAGAGCCCCTGGTTCATCTACAACAGGATGGATACTGTGTTTATAGAGTTCATTTTTGACCTTACCTGAGTAAGTACTTTAAGTTAAAGTATGAGATGCACCTAGAGGGGTAATACATTGAGTTTAATAGGAAGACAGTTAATAACCTTTTTTCATCCTCATGCACTATCAATCATGGCTGTCACCAGTCTGCTGAATCAAAGCAAAAGTGTTCTTCACAGATGACTGATTAGAAACGCAAAATCACAAGATCCATCTTCATGGTCACTTTTATTATAGTCATTTTTAAACTGACAGCAACCTGCTCAGTTTCAGCAGACTGGGCATCACAAATAGTGTCACTCAGTGCAGCTAAGCATGAGAAGATGTTGGCTGGATTATACTTAAAAATAATTAGGCCCAAAGCCTTTTGTGGAAGCAAGAAAAAGGATTTTTGTGGTTCTAGCCCCATCTTTTCAACACCAGCAGTAGCCTATGCTTTTACAGTAGGTTACTATTGGAAAATATTTTCATCCTTCCACTTCAAGTGAATAAATCAGTTCTGGTGGCCCTTGGATACCTTTTGTTGGTAATGTGACCAGTGAGTTTTGATAGAAGCCCCTGTAAGCAGAGGCTTAACATTGCATACTGCTATTTGTACAGTGCTGTGATGAACTGCTAGTTTCCAGCCTTCTAAGGAATATTACAAAAGCTAATTACCTTGTTAACCAGATTTGTTTCAATAACACTGTCTCCTGTTCAAATAAACTAGTGAACAGTTCAACGCTTTAAGGTTATTTATAAATTGAATGGGCTTCAGCAAATTTAAAATCAAAATGGTGTAGGTGAGAGGGGGAGGGAGAAAAAGGGAGAGAAAGAACACTGGTACTGCAAGTTGTGATTTGTTTTTTTGTGTTTCTGGATTACAGTGAAATCTAATGTAAGTAAAGGTATTAAGTAATGCTGAAAAATGAAAGCTGGTTTGTTTGGAGGTTTTTTGTTTGATTATTTTTGTTTTTTTTTAAAGGAATATAAATTGCTATTGCCTCTAAAGGGTGCTTTTCCTGTGTGAAAACTGTAAGATTGGTTCCTTAATGTAAATAAAATCCTTTCCCTCTTCTTAACGCTGCTTAACATGAGTAAGAAAATAATAGATTCTGATTTGGAATTTTGATTCAAGGACTGTTGGAGTGAGAAGACAGCCAGGACTAATTCTGAAATTAGGTGGAAGCTAAATAGGCCTCCCTCAAAACTCTTCAAAATCTTTACTGGTTTTTAAAATCTAAATTCCACTTCATCTTGTGAACACAAAATAACATATTGCACCAGCTGAACATTGTTTCAGAATTGTCTTTAGAATTGCAGTGAAATTGTGCATCTGGTTTGCCACTTAACTTTAACCCCCAAAAGGCAGTGTTAATAGCAAGCCTGATTTGTGTAGCTGTGATTCCTTTAATACAGCTCATAGGACTCTAAGCTCTGTGTATCTAAAACTTTCCTTTAAAACACGTTTGGTAACTCTGAGGGATTTCAGCGGCTGCAGCGTCGGACCTTTCTTGCAGTGCCCCTTCCCATCCTTCTCTCAAACTGGAGGGCAGGACTTTGGCCAAGTAGGGCTCTTCCAAAAGGAAATGCTCTTCATTTCCACCCTCAGACCTCACTCTCGCTTTTAGCACCTGGCTATAAACAGCACACAGAGTCAGTGGCGACTGACTCACACTCAGTGCTGATGACGTTTGCCTACACAGGCATGCAAAGACACACAAAGAACATGCTACAGACATGTTTTTGACACTGGCACACAATCACTGCTGCCTGGAGAGGTATGCTGAAACATGAATACCAAGCTAATTGTGGCAGGAGAATATCTTCATTTCAAGTATCTTTAATAGTTTTGCAATATTTCCAGGTATTAAAGAGACTGAAGAAGGAAAGCAGGAAGCAAAGTAGGCAGTTTTATGTCCAGTTGAGATTCACATGCTCTGCAAACAGTTTGATTCCCCTCTTTGCCCAAGTTAATGCTTATCTTAAGGATATAATTAGCATTGATAATATGGTCCCATATAGAAACTCCATGTTTTTTGAAGTGGTTTTAACATGCATCTCTATTTTCTGATGAAAAATTGATACACTAATGCTGACTGACATCTGTCTAAAAATCGGAGGCTAAGTATGTCTGAATTTAAATTTCTGAGCATTAATCAAAACCTAATCAAGCAAAGAAACTAGCAATGCCTACTGATAAATAATATAATCACATTTTAATAATTATGCTTTCAGGGGGACAACAATATTTTTCCCTATTAGATATTTTAAATACTATATTCTAGACATAAGTGGCTAAAGAAAGTTGGCTGTAAATTATTCCTGTGCACCTTTCTGTATAATAAGAACAAATTCTAAAGAAATCTTGAGATCTGGAAGTAAAACTACATTAAAAAGAAAATAATGGGCTACAAATGCTTTCTAATTTCAGGTACAAAAGTTGTTCTTTCTCCTAGATATTAAATAATACTAATCTATTTTCTAGGTTTGTTTTCTACTCAGTTACCATTTTAAGACAGTATGGGAAAGGTGATCACTGTAGCTTAATCTAAGCACATAGTAAATCCATGCATCTCAAAAAATGAGCTTAAAAGGATGAGAAATGGTAGGAAATTTTGTGGTTTTTTTTTTTCCTGTCACAATGAAAGGAGACACAGGTAATAATTACTAAGATATTTTTATTACCTTAAGAAAACAGCTACCTCAAACTGACTTTGTAAACTTTTGTAATGCATACGTTATTTTACTCTATATGCTTCATCTTCCCCAGAATGTATTGTTTCTTGTGTGCTTATTTCCTGTCAGTACACTTGCTTATCCAGAATATTTATTACATACTAGTATATAGAACAGAGTTAACTTTAAAAGGGTAATATTTTTAGAAATTAATTTTGAATTAACTATTTTTCCAACTACAGTTCTATCTATCAATCCTTATAAGACATGACTGAAGTAAGTACTAACAGTATTGAGGAAATGTTGCAGTAGAAAAATTATAATATGTTTAAGTACTGATTGCATGTAAATATCTTGTAAGATTTACCAAGATGTAATTTATATAACAAATAAGTAAAGGAATTTACATCTACTTTAGTGATTACTAATGTAATTGGTGCGAAAAAATACTTAATGTGTAGGCACATGCACGGAAGACAGCAGCTGAAATACAGCGTAACTTTTATCTCAAAAAAGCAGATCTACCCAAGTAAATAGGCCAAAGAGTACCTGGAAGGTTTCTCTTTCCAAGTACACTTACCATAAGCATATATAGACCCCTGAAAAGTACCCATCAAATCCTCCAACAGCAAAGCAGAGCACTGCAGACAAGAACACTAGGAATTCTCATACCACACCTGCCTTTTTGCTGCTTGAACATGCAGCTATTTCTGTCCTCGCTGCTTTTTAATTTTTTTTCCCTTTGGTTTTTGAAATGTTCCTTGTAGAAACTTAAAAGGAGGAAAAAGCTTTTCTATGAGCATCAGGTTGCAATAAATGCGTGTATGTGAGAGAGAGTGTGTGCGCATACAAAGGTGTATCAGGAAGGCCAGACTGGCCATCTTTCAGCATCTGTCTCCTACCTGGGGCTCAGAACCTCAGCTTCCGAGGGAAAAGAGCAGGGAGCAGAGGTCATGCAAAACATTTCTATTTATATATTCAAACTACCAGTATTTAGGATGAAGATAGAGTCTGATATCAATATTCCCAGTTGCTCACTGGACAGACAATTTTTACCTCCTCTCAAAAGGTGTCGGTACCTCTGTGTATCAGTAAGTCCAGATGATTCCTCATCAGGACTTAAAAAGAATTCTGCATTTTTCCTCTGCACTTTCTGAAATATTGACCACATAATGTGAAGTGGGGATTTCTTTCTTTTGTCATTTTATTAATATTTTTTTTTAATCTTTATACTCCCAGACCTCTTTTTATTTTCTGCCACCTGCAAAATAGAATAACCACAAATCCTTGCAGGTTGTCTTTGAATTTATGCTTTACAAGAGCAACACTTTATAGGAAAGATGTAAATATTTCTTTGTCAAATATGCCAAAACCAAGTATTTTTCTTCCAACAATTAGAAACAATACCTATTTATTTACTACTGCTGAAGGATGCACATAGGAGTTTTAATAAAAATATCAAGGATATGCTGAATACAGTTAAATAAGCGTGCATATTACAGATTGAAAACAAGAGAAGAGCTGTCTTATTCCTCAAGTAACAGATTTAGGGATAAGCACATATACTTTATTTTTCATCTATCTTTTATCTGTAGTCTAAATCATAGTTTAGATCATAGTCTGTTAGGCTAAAAGGACAAGATTATTTTTGTATAAATGTCCATTTAGGATTTTGGAACCCTGCTGTGGTGCAAAAGGGGTAAAAAAATCCCCCAAATTTCTTTGAATAGTTCGGGTGCTACAGTAGCATTTTTTTTTAATATTTGATCTTTCTCTGTAGCTGTATTTAGGCCCTGTTTTCATTTTTGTAAAGTACAGGTTTTCCTTTTTTGTAAGCTGTTCTCCCATAGTGCATCTTAGTTTAATTCATTCTTAGCAAAAGAAACACCCAGGTTCAATCTGGAGACCTCCTTCCAACATAATTTAGCTGGACCTTTTCTTAGTAAAGGTTTTCTGGTTTTCATTTTCACTTCATATTCTCAAATAAAAGATCCTTTGTTGTCTACCATTTGATTGGACTTAATGAAAAACACTCCATTTTAACTTAACAGTATTTCCCTTTGAATTTATTATATTTAAGAACACTGTCAAAAATCAAGCATTTAATCTCAGGTTTTTATACTTAGAATTATATTGCTATCATATGGTTCAATGAGGTGATGTAGAAAATATATTGAATAGATTTCAAAAAGAAAAGTGAAAAACTAGCCTCATTTTAATATGAAACTAAATACTATGGCTAATGTGCAGATTGGGTATGGTAGTTGACTTTAAAGACTAACATGTGACAGGGTGCCAACAGCTGAATTGTGCAGTATTGACTAAATGAGGTTCACTGATTTGTATTGAGGCTAATATCTTCTTTAAACAATTCCGTGTAAATTGTGCGTATAAAGTCATTGGAAGCTATTTCTCAGGACAGCCTCGCTGGCTAGCTACCTGCTGGAGTGAGGAAGATAATCAATAGAAAGAAATAGAGCTGAGCATGAGACTAGGAAGCTTCAGAGCAGTTAGTGCTGATAAAAGTAGATGATGTCAATATTTGGGAATAACACAACTCTAGGATAACAGACAAAAGAGAAGTGCATATGTTGTAGAGTGTTCAAACAGGGGCAGAATTAATGCATAAGTGGCAGATGTTGCCCCAGGCTGCAAAAAGACATTATTTATTCCAGCTATTGTTAAATTCCTAGTGATACACCACTGCTCTATATAGTATATTAAAATTATATCTGGCAATGAGGGAGCTGGAATACTTTTTACATGAGTCAAAATTCTCAGATATAAAGAAGCTGATGCACTCTGTTGACACAGAGCATTTTCCACACATCTCCTTGACCTCATAAGGACAAGCCTCTGTCAGAATAGAATCCTACAAAAACAGTGCTCAGTGGTCTCTAATTAAATGAATAATTACAACTAATATTTAAAAGAGTAACAAACCCAAAATGTAATAGCAAATTTTACCAGAAATCAATTCTTTGCTTGTAAAGATGTTGACATCCTTGAGTCCACCCTCTTCCCCCTCCCTTTTTCTTGTGTTTAAGGATTATTGAAACAAAAAATTCCCAATGCTCATTCAAATTTATAATATGATGAATGTTTTTAGCCATGGTGTCTTTATTGGTAGTGAAATATTGGTATATTTTTGCTAATTTAATAGTAGAAATCAGTTTTCCTCTTGCTGTCAGGCGATGAATTTTTGTTCTTCTATGCTGATCTCTCTGTTGATGTATTATGACATAGTCTGTCAACATGAACAGATACGTGAAAGGGAGATTGGGTGACTGAGACATGCAACCTGAATATGGCTCCTCTTCAATTTTAAGTGTATTATCATGTTTGGATACAGTCAGTAGAAATGTATGATTTTTTTCTTCTAAAGAAAGCTATTATTTTGATGTAATTTAAGCAAAAGCAAAACAGGTGGACTATGACAAGGTCCTAAAAGAAGAATGAATGAGGTAACTCCAAAACATATGCACGTGAACTTAAAAAACTTTCATTTCTAAGTTATAGCCTTTTAAACCTAGCATTTGCAAAACACAAAAGTTTTTGTGTAAGAAGAACCAATCCAGGCTTATTTGATTATTAAATGTTGCTATCTTTTCTTTAAAAAAAAATTAAATAATTCCACAAGCTTTACATGGTTTGTTGTCACAGATGTTTTTATTGTTTGGTGTTAGATATCTGGATTACATCAAGTAGGTGATTACTATGTCAGCTAAAAAGGTCAAGTTCCCTACTTTTTATTTCAAACCATCATAAAGAAAGCTTTCTATAATGACACACTTGTCTATACTGTAGATCTCCCTCTACTCTTTTTAAAATAAGCTTTTATCTGATACACTGCTTAACATGAGAGAATTTCATATTTTGATAGTTAGTAGTGTCAATATTCATTCTTAAGAGAGATAGCTGTGTACTGAAATATTTTTTTCAAAGCAAATTTCTTATCAAAAGATCATATTTTATCATTAAAGTTACACAATTTATTGCAATAAAAGTTGTTCTTATTAGATTGATGTGCCATAAAAACCTTCTTGGATATTTTTTTCAGGTTGCTATTCTTTAGTTGTCTGATGTGGCATCATTCCATCTTAAAATTACAAGAATTCATAAGGTTGCTGTCTAATACTTAACTCTAAGGAAATCTTCATTTTAAATAAGCATGCATTTTGATTTGGGACATAGTCAAAAATCTTTAAAGATATATACATCAACTAATTTGTTAATCTTGTGCCACTTTTAGCATTTGTCACACATATAGACCAGGAAATTGGCTCCATCTCATTCTAGCTCTGTGTTGAATTAAAAACCTCTACTGCAAAGAAGAGCATGATGTGGGGAAAGAATAAATTTAGTTCTTTCCTTAGTAATGCACATATATTTCCATACATTTCACATCCTAAGGGAGACTGTGAACGCATTCAATAAATACAAAACTGTAATTCCAGGAAAAGAGAATTTTTATATTATAAATTTCACATAGTACTTTGTTCTTAAAAGATCTGAAATTACAAATGTCATTATGTTTTTTATTCTTTTACAAAATACAGGATAGAGAAAAAAAATGGAAAGGCATTGCATTTTAGGGTCATCAGTATTTTTGAGGGTATTAGTTGACTTGGAACAAAAAATATATATTCTACAACAGCACTTGTAAATTAAGAAAATTGTGTCCAGCCCAACTGGTTCTACCTTACATATACTGAAATCAAAATCATATATGTAAGCATTTATATAAAACTATTGCCTATCTTCACCTTATATATTAAGGTCAGTGAAAAGAGCAGTTTATGGATAAAGGGCAATAATAAAGGGGTAGCCTTTAAACATGATTAGTTGGTGTCTATTAAAGATGTGTTAAAATGAAATATATACTGCAGGTGAAGGAAATTACTACCTCCTTCTAGGATGATGGACTTACTATATGTGTATTTCACTATCCCTTTAAAATATTTGTGAATTTGACTGCATTCTGAGGAGACAGAGCAATGTGGTAGATTTATGAAGGTCTGATGGAAACAGGGCTAGGAAAGATTATGGCATACTTGTTTAGAAAAACTGAGAACTGAAGGTTCCTGATTTACACTGACATATATCTAGATGAAACTATAGTTTGCAAATTGCCTAGAGGAGTTATCTCTTATTAAGTGTTTGATGAGTACAGAAATGTACCTATATATTCTATAACAGTCTAGGAATACCAACACAATATTTGCAAATACAATTTCAATATTTTTAAATTTTCTTAAATATTTTCATTTTTATGGTCACCTCACCCAACCCTGTGCTGAGCTCCCGGGACTACCTAACAACCCATATGGTTAGAGTTTTGTTGCATTATTTTGAATTCTTGAGATAGCATTGTGCTGAAATGTTCCCTGCACTGCAGGAGCAGGAGAGATCAAACCACAGCTTAGGCACTTTTTACCTTTTTCAACAGCTTACCAACATATTTGACACTTTCTGCATCTTAACAGTTAGAAAAAGGTGTTAAAAACCCCAACGTTCACAATTAATGCACTTCCAAAGGCTTTCAAGTTTGTGACTACATTGTGATGCCACTACATATGTTTAGTTTGAAATTAGGCAAGGAGTAACAGACAAAGCCTGCAGTTTTACCAAGCACTGTAAGGTTTCTTGCAAAGAAAGCCTGAAAGATGGGTAAGTTTTCTACTCAGATCAACTTTCCTTGTTTTATTCTGACTGATACAAGGTAGATGACTTGTCTAGGAGGAGGTGGTGGGGGGCAGGTTGGCTTTGCACTATAATTTTTGGTACATTAACTCCTCTTCCTTGAGGAGATGCTACTTTTTAATCTTATTTTAAATCATTATTATCATAGGTAAAATCTGTATTAGTCACTACAATCCTACTTTCATGATTCATATTTTATTAATGCAATTAAAATTGGTGTTTACTGATGCTTTAGCAGCAAAATGATGAATTTAATATCAATTTAACAATGGATGATGATATGCATCCGAGTTCTGTCAGCATTTTTTCAGGACAGGTGAATGCATTATACAAATATTAGGCAATATTTTACATGACAATCCACCTATTAAACGGGAAGTTTTGTCAAGCATGTATGTGCAGTTGGTCACAAATTATATATAATATTTTTTTTTTCAAAAAAGGTGGAAACAGGATTAAAATATTTCAAAGAGTTCACAGGCATCTAATAATGACATAGTATGCAATATCTGTTACTGTAAGCTTTTCTCAGCAACAGAGAAAATAAAGTTTATGACCAGACAACTATTTATACTTTCATTATGAATATATGTTCTGTGCATTGATAGCTTTAACAAAGTTTTTTTAGCATTGTATGAAGTACAATGTACATTTGTGATAAGCCACATGCCCTGACCCATTTTCATCAGTAACTTGCATGGTTTTCTTAAATCATTAACTTATCAGATCTGGGTAGGGATGTCTGGATCTTTCTGGTTGTTTGTATAGTGCCTAGCATAATATAATGTGTACTGGAATATAAGGAAATAATTGGCACTTGTTAGTTATAAGCAGCACTTCTTAGCATAGGCTTTCTAGCATGCCAACAAGCAATTAACCTCAGCATCAGTCAATCACCTTTTCCTAGTTAACTCGCATTACACTTTGAGGACAGCTGCCATCTTCTTGTGGAAAAATACATGTAACTGTGCCCCTGACTGTCATGCGAGTTTCAGACCAGTGTAACTTTATCCTATCCAAAAGAATTAGAGCTTTCTAAATAGCAGGGTAATCAAGAAAATTATTTTTCTTCCATGACTGTAAATTAGAAGTAAGTGCACCTAATTCATCGGTGCTGCATCTGTTTAAAACTGTGGCACCGAAATTGGAATCAATCTTTTCTTTCTGTACCTAAGAGGTGAAAGTGTACTACTGTACATAAGTCAATCAATGCAATGATGTTGCTTAGCAATGTAAATGCAAAAGAGTAGATTGCTGATGCCAAGAAATTTGCACCCATATATTGCACCTGTCAGTAAATGGGAGTTTGCATTGCAACTGCGCTGCAGTGTGGAATTAATGCCCTAATTAGAGACTTCTTCATCTCTATTAGGTATGCCTGACAAGACAATATGGTGAGGTTTTCTTATCAGCTCATCATTGCTATGGGTGGCAGGAGTAACTGGTTTTATTAGTTTTTAATCTTTTTGCTTGGTTTTTTTTTTGGTTGTCTTTTTTTAAGACATAGCAAACACTTAAAATCAGTTTTTGGTAGGAGTAGATGACCAGAAGAGAGTTTCCGTGTGCTATTTGCGTAGAAGAGAGAGGTTGATGGTGGGTTAACAAAACTGTTTTTTCCCATTTCCCTACACGTAATCGTGACTTTCTTGGAAGAAAGGTATGGAAGAACTGAACTGTGATTTAAAGCACATCATTTTATTTCAATAGCAGGAAGCAACTTCCATAAATGACAACTTTTTTCTTTTGATAACTCCAGTAAAATACAGAGATGACACCTGTATGAAGCATTATTTTTAGAAAGAGGGACTGGGACACTTCTTCTCCCTTGACTATCAAAATGACATATAAATATCATTTCTTTTACTTTTTCTGTGAGTTTTGTGACTTGTGCCTTGGTGTGTGACTGCGATGTGCTTTTTTTGTTGACAGATGTGAATAAGGTATAGAGAGTACTAAATAAAAGCTGCCTGGTCCAAATAGGCACCAATATGCAGCGCAGCTTAAGGGAAAACAAACAAAAAATCCAAACCAAACCAAAAACCCCAACCAATAACAAAAACTCCCCACAACCAACCAACAAAGCACAAAAATAAAATAAAATAAAATAAAATAAAATAAAATAAAATAAAATAAAATAAAATAAAATAAAATAAAATAAAATAAAAAGAAAAAGAAAAAGAAAAAGAAAAGAGATTCACTGTAGACTTATTTCTTCCTGGTCAGTACATTAGGGAATAAACTGAAAAATATGGAGTATTTTTCCAGTGAGTGATGAAAACAAAAGAAAGAGAGAGTTGAGGCCTGTAAGGTATTTTAATTTAAGTTTTACATATGCTATTCTGAATAAATCTTTCAATTATGAATTGCAGTCTACCCATCTTAGGTAAGAAAACTGTAGAATAGGAGTTTCTTTTTTGTTTTACAGAAGTTTAGCTATTATTGCTCAACATTTTCTGTGTTTTGCTGATGGAAATTCTTTGGGGAATGTTTAAAGAATGGACTTTTTAGTGGATTTCTTTGGGGTATTCTTTTCAAATAGTCACTCTTGAAATCATCCTGAGGCATCTTTGGATCTTAAGTCACTTTATACTGTATTAAGTCACCATCTAAAGTTCCTACTAGTAGCTGGGAATTACCTTAGTGATATTAGCCACTTTTCAAATATAAAATCATCTATTGGTGAAAAAGTTCTATGATAGCAAAAAAGAACTAGGTTTAACTTGGTTGTTGATAATACATTTTCTTCTAACTGTATCTTTGTTATCTCTAAATAGAATTTTCATCTTGCCCTAAGCTTCTGATAGCTTTATTTGGTACCAGAATTTACAATCCCAGAGCAATCCCTACCCTCTTTGACGAGTCACATACTTACATTTGTTGGGTACACCCTGGCTGAGTTGAGTAAGGAGTGGCCCCACAAGCAGCTTCACTGGCAGCTCTGAAGGAGCAGTAACCTCCATCTGGGCTGTGACATTAAGCTAGAACAGATTGAAACTGCTTCCTTTAGCAGCTGGCACTGTTATGTTAGAAAGCATAGCCAGGCTGTACTTATACAAAGTATAAATCCATGCCAATGCAGGAACACAAGATACTGCAGAATCATGAAACAACTTTTTCTTTTTTAAATGTTACATAAACCTCATGGGGCAACTGTGGTAGAATAGGAAGCTATAGGAAGCTATTTTTCACGTGTAACTATTATGTGCCTCAGGAGAGCAAAATGTTTTTGACTATATTTCTGCTTAAACTATTAAGGACACTACTGGAAAAGTTCTTAAAAGGAAACTGGATTATTTGGATTAAAATATTTTTTAGTAGTCTGATAATTATGTAAGAACATGAAGAAATGTGAAGGGAAGCAGAACCATTTAAAGCAGAAGGGAGTGTACTCACTGGTAAAAATGAGGTGAGAAAATGTTATGTTTTGGTATAAAACATGTTTCCTGGTAGTACTTTTGCTGAAATCAGCATTATGAAGCAGACCTATGATGATAATTAATTATGTAAACTCATAATGCAAACTTGCAGTGTGTTGCAAGCCTGGTAAATTTGTTAACTTTGTTTTCTTTAGACTAACTGGTGATTTAACTCATATTTAAAATGATAGATACAGGGAGAATAGGACAATTCTTTCTTTGTTTTGACTCAATAACTGCTCTACTGCCTTTTTGCCTGGTGCATTAGAGAATAATTTTGGCCATTTAACTTGTATCTGCAGTATGTTCATGTAGTGCAACATAGTTTTGCCTCTTGGTTATTAAGACCAGCCATAAAAATCCATTTTAAATGGTGACTTAAGAAATGTATCCTTGTCAATAAACATGAATTTGTAGCCTTAGTCATCTTTGATGACTAAAATATATGGTTGCAAAACATGAAATGGTATTAATTATTCAGTCTAAGTGCTCTATTCTGATACTTTTTTGTACTTACACAGACATTTTCTTTTCCTAGGTATCTTTTTAGTGCTGAAATGGACACACTAATTGTGAATCACGTGGTAAGGAGCTCCTTCTAAAATATGCAGTAGCACATTTACTGGAATTTAACAGGCTGTGTACTTTAAAGCCTCTGCTGCCTGTGATCATGTGAACAAACCTTGCAAATCACAGTGCCAGCTCGAGATGCAGCAGAGCACAGAACAGCAGCCCTGGAACAGCCCCCACCACTGGGCAAGGGACAGAAAGGAGACGGTGACCTGCAACGGGAGCAGAGACCTCGCTTCCAGGATTTGCTCACGGTTTTGCTTCTGGCAACTAACATTTCCATTTTTCTCAAAGCTTCTACATCTGTGTCATCAGACAAACCCCCACGAGTGGTGGCAGAGCAAACTGTAGCCTTCATTTTCAAGTTCGAAGAGAAAAAATTATTTATGTGTCAAAATCCCAGAACTGGCTGTCCAGAGGTCACTCTTTGTTGGCCACTGCTATGAGCCATTAAGGCTTCCCAAAGCTCTAAAATAAATGGGACACAGTCTGGGGCAGAAAAAAATCTCATTGTTTTAAATTTGCTTAAATTCTATTTCATTGTATTATATGATTTTTGTCCTACCAGAGCAACATGAAAGATGGGATATTTTTATCATTGCTTGCATGAATGACTACTTAAATTGTCTGTCAGAGCTTGCAGAACAAATCTTTGACCCTTCTTAAGTTTGTTTTAAACTGAAGGAAATGATCTTTTAATTGATTAGGACTTTAGGCTATTTTTAAAGGAAAATTATTGATTCATGCAATGAATTTTACTGTTTTATCAGCCTCCCACCTTAGTATTTATATATATATATATATCTTTGGTTACAAATTTGGGTAAATGTTAAGGTATGTGTTTTAATGTTGCCCTGCCTTTTTTTTCCCCCTTCCTGTTTAAGACAGGTTTTTCTGAATCAAACCCTTGAATTTAGTGACAACTAGTACAATTTCCAGACACATCAGCAAGACTTTCTGTGCTAAGTATGGGAACGTAGATGTTAAGAGGAAGCACAAGTAATGACTTTTTTTTCCATTCACAAAGGAAGCACTAAGACATCAAGGTTATTCAACAGAAATTAATAAATGCAGCCCGGAAAGTTATTATTTTTCCAAACTGTGAGAAGATCTCTGAAATAATAAAGATAACATACAACAAAAACCTGGAGAAATTGTCTAATTTTCTTAAAAAATAATAGGAAACAAAAAAAAAAAAAAGACATTTCACAGTGAAGAAAATCTCAGGCAGGGGAAAAAAAGATTTGTTTGGCAGAGTGTTAGCGTAGCTTGAAAGAAAAATCCAAGGCCTGCTCTTTGCTGCTACTTCAGAAGTGTGTTGGGCATTTAATCTTAGTTGCCCTGTCTGCAAATAGAAGATGATAATGCCCTTTTTGCAGTGTTGTACAGTCTCTAGAAGTTTCACGATGAAAGAGGGAAGCATTTCATATGGTATTTAAAATTGCCTGTTGGACCTCATGTTTTTAAAATAAAAGTTTAGACTACACATCCTGGAGGAGATGGGTCTCTAGGGCAGTGCAGGCAATGTTTAAGTAGGGTATTTTTTTGTTTCACTTTTTTTTTTTGCTGTTGCTTTATTTTTTAAACTGTTTAATGGACTGATTTTTTGTATCCTCTGTGGAACATACAGGTCTCTGGAGACTGATAGAAATGAGGTTTGCTGGGAATAAAAGAGGCTTCTTTAGGAGATCCCATCATCAGAATTCTGTCATCGTCACAAAAACTTGAAATTAGTATGGCCCATATCTTAGTATTTCAGCTACTAAACTTTTAGCAACATTTTGTCTGGCTAACATCTTAAATGCCATGGCTTTCCCATTAGATAAGCAGGCTGATTTCATTACTATTTCTTGACAGAACAAGATTAAAAAAAAAAAAAGACTCGTGAATCTCCTGTAGAGAATTTTGGTGACAGAAACAGAACTACTGTTATATGGCTGTACAAATTTTATGATACAGAAAAGGAAATTAACAGGAAATTTGTAGAATTTCTACAGGAATCTTTAGAAAATCTATGTAAATATAAAATACAACAAACAAATGGCATCTCCAGTTTATTCTGGCAGTACTAATCATGTTTATTCTGACAACGGGCAAGGAGTGTGCCTAGGATGGTGTGTCCTGACCCCTGCCCCATGTTGCCAGCCTTTAGCTCTGCTCTGGTGTGGCTGTTGTCACCACAGAGCTATACAATGGGACTGTGCAGATTTGTCCTCTGGCATATCCCATACCTTGACCCTGAGTGTAGCTCCGTGCTCTTGCAGTCAGTCTTGAAATGTGTTCTGGCCTGGAGCGAGGGCCCAAGTTTATAGGGCTAGAGACATAAGAAGCCCCACAGTTTGACTCCTGTCTGAAAAGTTCAGCATTTATGGTAGGAAAGGCAATTAACAAAGCAGATACAGAATTAAGATGTTTTATCATAATAATAAAAATAAGAATGCAACATTTTTCTCATTAGGTAATCAGTGAAGGGACAACTGTGTCTCTTACCTGCAATTTTGCCAGTGGTAAGTGCCAGCTAAGAGCTGAAGCACAGGTGTATGAAATGCTTGTCATTTATCACTGACATGCTCACAAGATGCCACCAAATGTATCAGGATCTACTATAATAGAAGAAACCATAATTACTGTATGATAAAAATGGATATGTTATAATTGTTGGTGAATTAAAGACTCAAAAATAGATTAACCTTTGATAACAATTTGTTATCTGTCTTTAATTAAATCCAGAGTGATTTAAATAAATAAGAGCATCTTTAGGGCTTATGTTTTAATTGTGAAAATGACTAATTTGTGCATGCCATTATTTCAAGCTACTTTAACTGCATTACTTGCAAAAGTTCAAGAAGCAGAATTTCATTCCATCTGGTGATTATTTACTTTCATTAATCATACAGTCAAAAAACATAGAATTAAAAAAATAATTACTAAAAACCTGTTTGAACCTAATAGAGAAATTTAGGTGATTATATATGTCCATATGGAACCTGAAAATTTCAACACACTTCAAAAAATGAATAGAGAAGACAGTCAGGGAGCTACAAATCCTGTTATTTCCTCAAAAAGCCTATTTTTTCTACTATTTTAACAGATTTATCTATCAAGAAGAGATGTATATAAACTTCTTTTGAAGATTTTTTTAAAATTAATGTGTTATATGTGCTGCTGAGATAGAAGCTGTTTACTTTCACTGTACTCTGAACCTCTGACCCAAGTTAAATACACAAGGAGACCTAGTATGTTAATTTAAGGATCAAAAAAAAGTTTCCCATTGGTTATATTAGGTCTGTCAGTAAAACATTTTTGGACTTAAGGAGATGTGTGACTCACCTGAGGATGAGGCATGTTAAATCATTTACAGGTTGGGCACTTTCCAAATCATGAGTGCTATCATTCTGATACCCTTAAAAACCACTAAGTTGACTTGCAGACCATTACCTTCTAGCAGGAAATTACTCAGAAGCCTCACTGGATCAGCAGCAAGCCTACAAGTGTACTTCTCTACAGCGGGACATGACCACCCTATCTCCTGTCTTGGACATGAAAGCCATATGATAAATAATAATAATAATAACAAAACCAGTAACAGTAATAAATATCTAATATCTAATAAATAAAAAGTCTTAATAATTTGGTATCTATCTAATATACTAAAGTTCAGAATTATTAATGCTGACAAAAAGTAGCAGACTGCATCCCAAAAAAGTGATTTTTGCTGTATTGCTACAGATGTTCCAGCTATGCAAACAACAGGTTGCAATGCTATACTTTTAAAACTGCAGTGGTATGAGAATGTGCACATGTGCGCAGCAGATCACTGGTTATTGCAGCAAAGGCAGTCTCTGCTTCTGCTATACATTTTCCCTGCTGATATGCTCTTTTTTTTTTTTTTTTTTTTTTTGAGGTTGTCATATGGTATAACACTTTTACTAGTTGACTCCTCCTACTTTTCTTCAAACCACATCCTGATTTTTGGCCTCAGAAACTAAACATATGCACAACTTACAGAACAACACATGATATTGTTTCTGTATAACATCATACCAGCTGGGATATAAATTCTTACAGACAATTTTATGTGAATGAAAAATACCTACATTAAGACATTTTCCATAGTTGTGCAACACATACCACAGTAGAGCATATGGTTTAGAGTCAGAGATCCTCACTTAGAATTATAACAAAAGTCTCAAGTCAGGCCACAGATCTTCAGACAGTGTAATTTTGAATAGATCACCCTAATTTATTTCTATTTTATTTTTTACTACTTCTATTCTGGTTTGGATTTCTGGAATCCCAGCCCAGTTAGTTTGTGGGCATATTTCAATTTTATCTATATCATTCATTTGGTATCAAGTCAAATAAAATTATCATTTAACTAAGGAATAGGTAATTAATGATAAAATTTTAACTTGTATCACGATTTGAAGATATGCCAATAGGCATGACTCGTCATTTTTGGGAAATATATTTCAGACATATTTTCATTAGTAAAGAACTGTTTTTTTCTGATCTTTCAGTGTTGTTTATGTATGTAAGTATGTATGTATGAATTTATTTATTTATTTATTTATGGCAATGGCAGAAGTGGTTGGGTGGTTGCTACATTCCCCTTCAGGATAAAGAATCTGTGTGTGAGGCTTTTCTCCCACGATCTATAAACTTTAATCAAGTCATACTCAGCCCTCCTTTTTAATAATCAAAGACACTGAGTTTATGCTTTCACAGCAAATAATTTTCTTCTGCTCTCAAATTAATTTTAAATGCAATTTTGTGAAGTTTCTATTTTTTTCCCACCATTCTCATTAAAATATGGACAACAGATCTGTGGGAATTATTCCAAAAATTGCATCAGCATTCAAGGATTACAGTCTCTGTTCATGCAGCTTCATGGTGGGAGCTTATGTTGGGTTGCTGATCCACAATGGCCCCTAAATCCTTGTGGAGTCGAGGCACTCCATGTCACTGTACCCCATTTTTGGGGGAGTGAAATCCATTTGTATTATGTTCAACTATGCATTCATGTCTCCTAAGATGCTGATTTCTTGCAATGGATCTAGCTGATAAAGAGATCTCCTCTTCCTTGGTTTCATAATGATGCACTCACTGAGGAATCTTTCTGTCATCCTCAGGTCCTTAGCATGGTAATTTTTACTTGCACCTCTGGGTCACTGCTGGGAATACTGAATAGCACTGGGCCTAGTAAAGGTGCCTGCTGGATACAATTAGAAACAATTCAATATTAATTTTCTTTTTAATGTATCCTTTGATGATCTGCTAGCCAGCTCTTGATTGAAATGGTGTACATTGATGCTATGTAGCAGACCTTTTATTTTCTTAATAAAATTATCTTGCAGCATTTACAAACTTTTATTATGCATTTATTGATTAAAAAAATGAAGAGAAGCATCCAATGGACAGATGAAAAGAAGCTGTTTGCCACATAGCAGACAAAACACTCAGGATTAATATTCTTCAATTTTCTCTGCACATGTAACTTCATTTCAGAACATTTCATATATAAATAATACTGTTCATCTTTTAGAACTGGAAGGATTCTGACTTGCCTGACATATCTATCTCAAAATGTGTAAGGGCTTTCTGAATTTATTGGAACTACCTCTGAGAAGCTTACAGGACTGATGCCAGACACTGGTGCATGCACTGGAAAGTGCATGCATCAGCTGTATTTAAGATGTTTTGCCAACAGTTTGTGTCTCAGATTATGCTTTATAATTTGCCACAACCCAAATTCATAAAATTAAATAAATATTCTTAACTAATTCTTAATCCACTTTTTGGCAGATAGAGGTACATCCAGAATCCTCCCAAAACTTTAATATTGTCATAGCCTTCCTCCTTCCCCCCCCCCAGTATTTAATGTGAATATGCCTGAAAGGTGTTTGCATTTTTCCAAGTAAAGAAGGAGAGAGTAAACTTTAAAATGAATCAACTAATTTAAAATGTCTCCCTTTCTTCCTCTGGACCCTTCTCTCTTCTGGAGGAATGTTCTGGTGAAATTTATTAGAAAGAAATTTCCAAGCAGTTTATTGTTTTTAAAGCAAATCTAAAGCTTTTGGATTTATTGGACTTTTCTGTCTTTGTGTAAGTTGAATATCACAGCTAATAGCACTGTAATAATTACATGTCATTTTCTTCATCCTCTTTGTGCACTGCCAATCTGCAAAGGTGTCTCATTTCACACATCATTTGTGACGTCCTCTGGTAATGCCACATATTTTGGGGAATAGCTGGTAAATGTAGTCATAAATCTCCATTTTGAGATGTCTAGTTCCAGATTCTGGACCCAATTCCATGATTATTCAAAGCACAGAGTTCTTGGTGAAGTCAATGGGCCAAGACCCATTGAGATCAGATCCCAAGAGAAGGAGTACAGGTAACTAAGCTAAAGTTCAGGACTGTAGGGTTTCCCAGTCCTTCAGCCAGGCTGCAGTGGCCACAGTCCAGTGTAGGAAAGAGGGTCCCCCTATTTGTCTGCAGCTAGTGACCTGTGGGGTCACTGCAACAGGAGGGAATTTGGGCTGGTGTGATACTTTGGACAGTCTGCCCACATTATGGACAGAAAGCAAGATATTCTGATGGTCCTATTTCATGCAAGACAGTTACTACAAAGGAACACTGCTAATTTCTAGTGAGGCAAAGCAACCACAATTCAGCCGTGATCCAGACCTGACTTAGACACAGAGACAGCTTGTGAAATTGAAAAACAGGAATAAACCAAGAAGTACTATATGTGTCTGAGAAATCTTATCAAGCCTGGCAGGGATATTTATTGCTTACTGATGACTGAGAATCTCATCTTGCTCAGGGAGTAGTTGTGAGTTACTAATGGAGGAAAAATGTGGAGTGAGAAAAGAATGACAGTCTATGGCTGATTACTCTGATGTCATGCTTTGGGAAAAGCAGCCAGAAATGTGCAACTCATTCTGCTTTAGAATCAAAGGCACCTAATTACAATCTCATTTTGTTAAAACACAGTGCTAATGACTTGCTTGTGCAGTAGCTGGGTAGCATATCAACTGCCATATAAGCTAAGTTTTTCCATTTTAACAATCCCAGTTATGGTATTTGACTGCCTGTGCTTCAACGTTCACCAGTTGTTGCTGTGTGTCACTGGAGAGGAGGGATGCAGCAGTTTACACTAGAGAGTGAAAGTGAAAGGAATGACTGGCAGATAAACTTCTGCTAAGATGTCCTCACTTTAGAAGAGCTGATTGAAGTAACTTATTAAAAAAATGGTCTGTTAAAAATCCAGCCATGTTTCTTCAGGTCAAAAATTAAATCCCATTCTCTCTTGTAATCTCCTCTTTTTAATTTTTGTAATCTGAAGGTTTTTTTCCTGGCACTCAGCTGCTTGTATCTTTGATTTTTTTTCTTTCTATTTAGGTTGCTTCTGTATGTTTTCTACAAGTTATGCACCATCTCACAAAACTTTATTATGAAATGTATATTCTCAGCTCCTACTACTTGCAAAAGCCTACTTTTATTAAGGGTTGCTTTTATTGTCTTCCAAGCATTCTTCTGAGAGTGAACGTATTGTTATATATGAATACATGTTATGTATTGTTATATGTAACATATATATGTTCCCTATGTATTCCTTTCCTCCTGAATTAAGTAAGTGCATGGATGATATGCATTGACATTTGTTGTTATTTGATCTTATTCTGTGAAATCTTCAACAAGTTCTGCACATTTTAATCTGTTAATTACAGTAAAGTCTGTTCTATTAAATATTTATCTGAAAGGAATTCTCTGAAAATACAGAAATGAAGATAGATTTCTAAGTAGCTGTGGGTTTTTAGGACATAATAAGGACAAACTTCATAGCAAACCACATTTTTCACATGGCATTAAATGGCTTTAGATTTTGATAAGTTTGGTTTTCTCCTATATGTCTGATGCAATCTATTACACGTGTAATTGTATTTCTGAGTATGTTGTTTCTTCAAATGTGAATTGCATTATTTCTTTCACTGTGGTTGGTACTGTGACAGTGCCCATCTCTCTAAATCTATGTAACTGGTATTTTCTCCAGGTTCATAGTTCTTGTCTCTTCAGGTCTCTGCCACTTCCTTTCAATAACCTTTCATATGAAGTAGTGTTACTCTAAGCTTTTGTGTCAAAAATCAGATAGGATCTCAAGAAAACAATATGGGCTTCAAGCTTTTCATACTCAGGTGATATTCAGAGGAGAAAAAGATCTGTAAATATTACTTTTAAGGAACATGGAGGCCAGCCAGAGTTGAAATAGGAGCCTTTCCAAAGCATCCTGAAGAAGCAACAGGAGCAATAATAAAACCAAATTTACCCCTGTAAAGAGAAAGGATGGACTCATTTTTGGAAGGATGGACTCATTAGCTACATGCTGAGGGCCAAGTTATTTTCGCTTTCCTTCTCATTACTTCTAGGCCATGACCATGTTCTAACTATATTCCAGATCAGAACACTACCTGGGAATACTAGTTAGCTGAAAAAGAAACCAGTAAAACAGTTATAGTCCCAATGTTAGTATGAAATTCAGGACCATGATCTCTTAACTGCACCAGTAAAAGTTATGTCAGTTGTAATTTTTGCTTCTTGGAGATGCCCAGCATTCAAAGAGATCTCCACAATTTCACGTTCAGTTCTGCTGAATTAAGAAATCAGGAAAAGGCATTGATGAGCTCAGTTTTCATGAGTTGCTTGGGGGGAAAGAGTCAAGAAGCCAGCCCACTCCCCAATCTCTGCTAAGTCTTGTTTTGGGTGCAGGTTTACTCATGTGATTTGGCAGCAGTCACTAAGTTATTTGCCAGCTGTGTGTATTTGCTGTATTGGGTATCACTGCTGTCTCCTCCTCTCCTAACTCTCCAGAGGAGAGTCTGCTGGTGACTAGACAGCAGAGGGATTCTCTAGCCTCTGTTCTCAGGAGCAGGGCAACAGAGCAAGGGCAAGCTACAACAGATTGTTGCTCTTACTCCTCCCAATGTTGTAAATTAAAACAAGAATATGAAAAACCCATATGACTTCATCCCTCAGACCACAAATGAAGCTGAGTCAGCAAGTGGTGAAGAAAACTACATGTATTTATAGTGAATGAGCAATTATTTCTTTTTCATGTAATGTTTGTAGCTAATCAATTCAAATAGCTGCCTATCTAATAAATACAAGCTGCATAAAATCTTGCCAAAGAAACTGCACTTGGATGGTATATTTGGCAGAACTACTCTCAAAGCATATTTGATGTTCACTATTTGAGTCAATAGGTTGAGACGTGAGTAAGATTAAGAAATTATTTTGATTTTTTTTAATACTAGATATTTCTTCCCATATATCCTAAATTTTTAATATGTCCTAATTATGCTCCTAAGCATTTGTCGTCTTTTTTCTTCCCTCCCTTTCTTAGGCACATGAAATGGATTCAGATTAAATTAAGTTTGAAATTCTCAGAAATCCAGCAATTACATTTTGACTACAATTTAAGCTAAACTCTTAGTACGTCCTCTGAGTATTTTTTATTGTTAATAGTAATATAATAATAATGATGATGATGATAGTCCATTTGATATGTTTCATTGAAATGTCTGACTTCAACACGAATATGTATTTTTACACAATTAAAAATATGTATAATGTGTACAACACCATGATAAATACAATTATGCTTTCAAAGGAGATTTTTAAGAGGCTATCATATCAAAACTAGATTTTGTCCCATTTGATATTGATTACTTATTTCATACCTTGGAACACACACCATAGACCACTTAAACTCTGAATGCTTTCAGTTTAATCACTTTACACTGCACCTTCCTCTCTGTCCTCCAGGATCTTCACAGTGGTGCAGGTAGCCAGACACAAAAATTGAAAGAGCAAAGTCAGGAAGAGTAAATTCTATTGACATTAACTTCCCATGAATTTCAGCACACAGATTTTTTCATGTAACTCCCATTAAAACTAATGGGAATCATGTGACTCAAACCTCTGCACACTGAGCAGTTTCCTTAGTGTACTGAAGAGTCTGCATCTAGTTTCCAAGTCCTTAAACAAAATGATGGAGGCACAGTGACAATATATCACTCAAATATTTCATACATTTAGTATATTATAAAGCTTTGAAGAAACATTTGTAAAAGCAGCTTTAGCATGAGAAGTCAGAAATCCCAGAGAAAGTTTAATTTAGAAATTTTGGTATGTTTTTCATGAGAATGATAAAACAGACTACTATACTTACAATTTACTCTGTGACTATGTAAGTTCTAACTTAAATAGCCACACAGAATGCAAAAAATGAAACATTTTTCAAAACAATGGTTTAGGCTTCATCTTTTTTTTAATAATTATGACTTATTTTAAATGATAACCTATTAATTAATATAAGATTTTTTTTAAAATGAGATTTCAGAGAAAGGTTGAATAAGCTACAGTAAGACTAGGCAGAAGCTGATGGAACAACTTTCAGAAAAATTATGCAATTTATGATGTTATGCCCAAGCAATCTGAAAAAAAATGCTATCATTTACCTTTGAATTATAGATATATATATATATTTATGTCAATATTTAGAGGTCCACTGACTTAAAAGGAAGATGTATTAGCATGAGGACAAGTGCAGAAAATATAGTGGAATAAATGGATGTTCTGAGTGTCTGAGTGGCACACAGAGGCCCTCAAGATTTTCCAAATACTCTCTGAATTTGCAGAACATCCCAATTCCTTCCCTTTTTCCTCTGCCTTTTTCTCCTTCACTTCATGCCAAATTGCCTTCTGCCTCTGCATACCACTCAGTTAACATGTTAACTCTTGTGAAATTTTGAATTTCCTCATGTATCACTGATCTCCAAGAAAGCCCTCCAGTTGAATACTCTTCAGGACAGTTGTCTTTTTATAAGTCAGAAGAAGTAAGAATTTATATTTCTTAAATTCATGCTACAACAAAAGATGGAAAAATTAATAAACAATTTTCCAGTAAGGAATAAGGATCAGAGTATTGATGCTTTGGAAATTTAAATTTAATGACTTCCTTTTTGCTTATACAACATGTCAATGAATGTAAGGTAGTGGAAATGGTGCATATGGGCTATAATGGCCTGATAAAAATAAGAATATTTGCTTCCAGACTGTTATTCAAGTCACTCGAAAGACCTTAGGGGTATTATCCACACAAATTCAGTCCACTCACTTGGCAAAAATAGTTAAGTAGGTAGATAAAGAGGGACTGTTCAAATTCCATTCTGACTGTGTGCTCCAGGTTTGGTGCAAGCAGAATAGCAGAAAGAGGAGCAGTGTCCCAGCTCTCTCCCAGGAGTGCATAAGAACAACATTCTGTGTTTTATTGCAGGAAGTGAAAGCTACAGTCTTCAACAGAAACTTCTGCACAATTAGATGCAATCTAAAATCAGAGCAGAGATGTGTCCTGGCCATAAATATTCTTTCATAAAACAACAGCTCTTTCTTAGCAGTGAGTTTTCCTTTTCCAATTTAACAGATCAACAATACAGACCTTGCTGAACTAAACTACTTTGTTAATTTTTGACTCAGGACAAGCTATCACTTCTTACCCCATTTGCCAATAATTTTAGACTCCTTCAGAGTGTGAAATATGAATATGGGATCAACTGCTATGAACTTCCACTGTCTCCATCACTCCTGTGAAATATAACCTTGGCTATTTCAACTCCACCTTTGTTTTGTCATTATTGCAAACAGCACATACATGTTGGTTTATTTGCGGTGCTGAGAAAATGGTTTCATATAACTTTGACTATTTAGCATACCAGAAATATTTTCAGTTATTACTAATAATAATCTCTATGATATCTTCATTGAGTGGGTTCTCTGCTTTGAGATGCAAGTACATAGATGGGCGAACTGGACTCTGCTATTCAATTATCTGGAAATATGAAGGAGATAGTTTGGGTGGTTAACTTGTTAGATACCATTTCTCCTGACATGTTTTTCGTCCTACTGATTCCCATGTCCTCTGCTATAGACTGGGGTTTGCAATGATCAGAAAGGATGCTGGCATAAGGTATTATTCTTGAAAGCAGGAACAGAGAATTTACTCATCAGGTTGAGACACTTTTCAAAGAAATTCACTACCATCATAATAGCAAAGTCAAACACAATCTTATTCATGTATCATAGAGAAAAATTTTGAGTTTTGCACTAACATGCCTTGAATTTTTAATGCAAAAATGTATTATTTTGTTTTAATCATCATATTTCTGAAAAATTTCAAAATTGAAATGTCTCTTACCGTCTTCATTGTCATGAAAGCAAAATAAATCTTAGCTAAAATGGAAGGTATAATAATGTCTTTAAATCTCTAATATTTTGGCATTAGCCCCAAATGTTTACTAATTATGCCCTAAAGTAACACCTCAGGATCAGAGAAGCTAAATGGGGTAAAGAACGTGAAGAAAAACAACTATTCTTTTTAAAAAATTAAAATTGTTCATTCAATTAAAAAACCCTTAATAAAAATCTCTACTTGAGTTCAAGTTGCCCACGGGAAGGTCTAATTCATGCTGTCCATTAATGAAAGCTTTATATGACCATTAAGGAAAAACTGACAAGTTATCACAGCAACCTCTGTAATGCTTGTTAACATATATAAGAAATAAAAGCCAGATACTTAAAATGTACCCTAAATTTTACTTTTATTAGGTCAAACTTAGTAAAGAGTTAATAGGTTTAAAAGATCTATAATTCCAACTACAGAGACATGTTTTTAAATGCTGTACTGAAATTTTGTCTTTTGCAGCTGACAAGTGTACTCTTTGATTAAATGTGAAACAATGCTGCCAATAAGTTAGTCGTTGTAATACTTTGCTGAATTCTCTTAGTATAGAGACAATATTTCGTAAATTGGAGCTTCTAACAAATTTGATTTATATAAAATATAAATCAAATTAATTTCTAGAACTCATTCTGGAACCAATAAAAACAAGTAAACTCTAGTTTTTAAAAAGGAGATTGGTGAAAATAATTTTGAGAACTTACATATTGTTGTCTGTATTTATAGCACTCCAGAGCTACAGTTATAAAGACAAAGTAAGCATCATAATTCCTATTTTGAAATGAAAAGTTTTCTGGGACACTAATGCATTTTTTAAAGATATATTTAAGATATATTTCAGATGCTTTTTTTTTTCTTGCTGAAAATATGCCAGTAGGCATTCTGAATTGCATTCCACCTCACTTAAAAAAGCATATTTACATGCCTTATAACGTCATATCCCATAGAATCAGGGAAAAATAAGTTTTTAATATTTAGAAATCTATTCTAACCAGTGCATCACAGCTATCTTCACATAAATCAAACCCAGTGGATTCAAATAAATGAATATTTATTCATATAAATTAATATAAATTTCACTTTTGCTAGAAGACATTTGTACAGGTTATGTTGTATGATCTGGTCTTGAGTGTTGCATGTTTTTAGATTATGACAAAAAACTGTAAAACAGAGTGTATTATACAGTGTCAACAAATTAACATAGTGGCTTAGAACAATCACTGCAAACTACTGAAAAATAACAGAAATAATTTTTCTTTTAAATTGGTGACTTCACTTTAGCAATACAGTTTGTAAAAGATTTATTAATTTTGATTTTTTAACACTATTGGTAACATGTCCATTGATTTCACAGGGGGATATCAAATATCAACAAGTATTACAAACTTCTCAAAGCAATTACTTCAACTAAATTAATTTTAAAATTTTGATCTGCATGACTTTCATCTTTACCTTAGAAAAGTCAGAATGAGATTAGAGCTTCTGGTCACAGTCACTAATTGCCATGGTTTGACACTGGCACAATGCCAGTGCCCCCATGAAAACATATGCTCCCTCGTGTCTGCTGTGAGATGTGACGAGGAATAAGCAAAGCAAGCCCCCACTTAGAAATAAAGAAAAGAAAACTTTATCAACTAAACTACAACTCTAATTAACAAGAAACACACAGGCAAAATGAAAACTTTCCAAAAACATTTCCTCCTCTCCCCACCAAATTTCCAATACATCTATCCCCCAAATCACCAACTCTCGGTCCATCACCACTGTTCAGACAATCAATTCTCAGTCCATCAAGAGGAGAGGAGTCCTTCTTGTGCCATAGGCTTCCCCAGGAAACACCCTTGGAACCTTGTGTGTTTCCATGTCACTTGTGGCACCGCCCGGAGAACATCTGCCATCGTGACCTCTTCCTTCCATGTCCAGTGCTCTCACCATTGCACATGGACCAGAGCTGCTTCTAGGGTCTTCCTTTTAAGGATGCTTTGTCTCTTTCCAAAAAGAGCACAGTCTCACCTTTGGGACACCCGTCCCCCCCAGATTTTACCCCCTGTGGCCAAAGGGTACCCACACTGAACCCTCTTGGCTCTGAGGCATTGCCTCCCCCTGGATGCAGTCTCTGTATCACAGGAAACATGGTTCTGTCCATGGCTATACAAGAAGAGTCCAGCAAAAGCCACTCCATCATCTCTTCCCACCTAGGATTCTTCTCTACTCTCCCAACATCTTTCACTTGCCCAGACCTTCACACTTGCACATTTCCTTCTTCCATTTTGTCTCTATCTCTCTTCTAGAAAAGGTTAATGTTCTGCAAAGTTTTCATCGTCCAAAAAAGGGTTAAAAGACTCGGGCTCCACCTGCCCAAACCTCCCACAAGCGGCCGGACACCTTCTCGCTGCACCCCCCCCGCTTTTTTCTCCTTCTCGGCTGTGCTGCCGGCACATGTTATCAAGTTTCAAAGTAGCAGTCACAGGCATAGGCTGTACTCCCTCTCTCTCTCCTGGGGAGGCTGCCCGATGCCTCCCGGTGCTTCTCCCACCCTTCCATCCTTGGGGCCTCTTCACCTCCCATCTCTGTCCAAGCCCCGGGCCTACCTCACCCTGCCGCATGGCTTCCCCTCCCCGCCCAGCAGCAGCAGCTGGACGGGGGAGAGATCCGAACTCTTTCCCTGCGGGAACCCAAGAGAGCTTCCCGCGGCAGTGCTCTGCTTTTTAACCCCTGTGTTCTCAGAGGCGTATCCATTGTCCCCAGTGGCCACACCAGCTGCCAATATTAAAATCTGAACACCTATTGGTGACCACAGCATATCCCAGAAAACCTACTTCCTCTCAAACCACGACACTAGTACTTCTACTGCTTTTAAAGATGATGTTATTACATCTGTTAGCAGCCAGGACATGAACATACTGAATGTCTGTCAACACAGAACATAGGCATCTCTGTCTGTAGAATTATCTGCTAATATATGTGTGTGTATGTGTTTGTGTATACATTTTCATATTCTCCTACCCCCTCTGTGAATTTTAGAATTTCTTGAAATTGTCTTTTTCGATTGTTTTGTGCCCCAGTCTGTGTTCTGAGTGCTCTCTCTAATTTATGCTCTGTCAACTCACACCACTGAAAAAAATCTCTTGAACATCTCACTTTACACTTCAGAAGTTTCCTTCATTTTTTCTTTCCTGATTTTTTTTTTTTTGCTTCTTTTTGTCAACAGTTTACCTGTGTATGTTGTCTAATTTTTTTGCCCAAAGTCTTCCTGTTTGCAAATGTTGGTGGACAGACTCTTCCCCTTCTCCCAACACTGCTGTGTACTTCATTTGCTTTGGTATAAACAAACTCAGGAAATTTTCAGCCTATTTCTGTTGTCACTTTTGTCAGTTGTGACATAAAAAGTTCTGCTGATTTAATCACATAATCATAGAATGGGTTGGAAGGGAGCTTAAAGATCATATATTTCCAGCCCCTGCCATGGGCAGGGACACCTTTCACTAACCCTGATTGCTCCAAGCCCCATTCAACCTCACCTTGAACACTTCAAGGGATGGGGTGTTCACGTCTTCTGTGGGAAATCTGTTTCAATATCTCACCACCCTCACAGTATGGAATTTCTTCTCTATATGTAATCTAAAGCTACTCTCAGTTAAAAGCCATTATGCCTTGTCCTATCAGTACATACCCTTGTAATAAATTCCTCTCCCTCTTGTAGTTTCTGTAAGTTTTTGCTAGTCTCGGGCAGTTTCACTGGTTTCACTCTTGGTGTGGGGCTGGGAGGTTTTTTGACTAAGAAAGCCCAGGTGGGTTTTTTGTTTGTCCATTTTAAAACTAACAATCCATTTTCCCATGTGCGCTTTCTTCTCTTAGTGCCATTTTAGCTTGTTCTGCTGTGTATGACTAGCCTGCCCAGCCCCTGACATGAGAGACACTGATCTATCGAGTTGCCTTAACCCTTTACAGTCTATCTGTTCTATGTAGCTTTATTTAGGTGCCTGCCTTGTTTTGAGAACACATTTTTCATCCTCAATTTATTTTGCTTTATGCTGGTCTATCTTTGCAGTGCTTACTAACCCAGTTTTGTCTATACAAACCTCTACCCAGAATGATATTTCTTTCTTCCTGCTATGGTTAAGAACAGGACCCCCAATATCTTCTGGAAACACTGTATACACTGTTCTTGTTGCCTCATAGATGCTGACACTTTTATTTTGTCCTATGCATTCAGTAGTAGCTGTAATCCATCATGTTCTCTACAAGTTTATGTTCTGAAATGTATAACAACTCCATCATATTAATTTTGTCATTTTCCAAGCTTTTTTTATGTCCAGGCAGCTGAATCTTTGTGAAAGACAATGCTGCCTGCTTTTCCCAGTAGTCACAATGTTGCTCTTAAATGTGCAGCTCCTGAGATGGTTGTCATAGTCCCACAAGCTCTTAGCAACCTACCTGATGTAGAGACAATATTTTGTCCCTGGCTAAAAGTTAAAAGTAAAATGTAGGAATGGATGCTCATATTTATATACCATCTACTATAATTCTGCCTCTGTGTTCTGTAACAGTGAGGTGGTAAACTAAGGAGAGAAAGAATTGCTCCAGGATTTTATTTATTTTTGCAGTGGATTATAGGCAGTGGGACTACAGAGAAATTACATTATATACTGGTAAGATACAATTTCTTCCATAACCTACCATGACAGCTTGAAAATTCTAGGTCTTAATTGCTTGCTATATATAATTTCCTTTCTCCCAGTCTAAAACTTTTTCTGCTACAGTGCAGTAGTAGAAGAAAATACAGGACAACAGAGGTGACAGAGAATGAAATTATTCTATTATCTTAGAAGCATATTTCCCTAAAAATAAAATAAAAAGGTTAACATATAGTGTGAAAAAAAAGAAAAATTCTAATTAATTCAGGACTAAGTGTGTGATCATTAATCAGAAAAACAAAGCAACTGCTTAAAAATAACACTAAGAAGTCCATGCTGTGTTTTTACTTCAAGAAGCAAAATAGTGTTAAGTGCACATTTCCCATGGGTTCTTTGGAATAGTTATAACTTGTCCTTTTCTGCATGTTTTCCATACTTTATATTGTCTCATAAATCTAGGACAAAGGTATCTTTCTACACTGGAGTTATATCCGTAGTCTAACATTTGAAGATTGTTTAAAAAATGTGTATGTTTGAAAATGTGTCTTTAAACATGTGTCTCAGATCTGAAAATAAGTCTTTACACACATGGTATTTCAGATCTTCTCAGCTACCATCTACAAACAAAGGATGTTCAACTGGACTCTTTTGCCCTCTCAACGGTGCCTTTCAGTTTTCATCTTTTACATTTATTTTCCCTTTCGTTGGCTTACTCGCCCCTTCAAACCTTCCAATTTGTACAATCATAAAAACTAATAATATTATTGAAAAACCCAGTATTCCACTAGTTTGAATAGCTAATTTTTGGCATAAACATTCCAGAAGCAAGAATTCAGTGTGATTTCCAAATCCTGATATTTTTGGAATCAAGAAAATATTTTGTGCATCCAAGAAGTGAAACTGTCAGGCTGTTTTTTAATGACAAAATTGTGGAAGAACATCTGATTTAAATAAATTAGATTGTTTGAACATGCCTAAAGCCATGCTACGAATACGTCGCTGTTTTCATGCCTCTTAACGTGGGTCTAACTGAGTCCATTGGGCAAAGGATTTTCAAAGAAATCTCTGCTTCATTCATTCATGAACAGTTAGAAAGACAGGGAGGGAGTTGTTGTAGGATATTCTCATTAGTCTTGGTGTAAAATTTTATTTTGTGGTTGCTGTACACTTTGAAATTGTTATACTTTGATAGGTTCATCAGTAGTTGTCCTTAGACAACTATGAAGAGGAAAATAGAGAACTTTTCTTATTTCGTGCTTGATTTCTTCAGTACTTCTAAGAAATTTTAATTGAAGGCTTTTACTTGAAGGTGCAGAGTTTTATGAAAATGTCCATATTTTACCATCACTGATGTCTTCTTCACAATATCTGTACAAATAAGTTGTGCTAAACTGTTATTTATGTGTTACTGATTTGCTTTTCCATTGTTTGAAAACAGTTGTATACTGCAGGGCACTAGCTGAACTTGGCTGTTGGCACGAAGAGCTCCCACTGAACCACTGCTTAAAGTACTGCTTAAAAAAGTTTCACTGAAAGCCTTTAATGGAATATGATTGGACTCGTCAGCAAAAGAAGTTATGGTGCTTTTCAGGTGTCCCCCAAAGTTCTCAATGTCTCTTTTCTCTTTATCTGACATACTTTTGCTTTGAATGAGCTGTCTTGCAACAGAATTGTATGCCCTGTTCCAGAGGCAGTCTTGCCAAGACCTTGTGGAAGTGGTGCTCTCTACCAGTACTAGAAAACATCCCATCACATCCTAGGATTATGCTTTCCTTTTTCATGGCAGCTTCACCCTGGTAGTGATAATCATCATGTGATTGACTGATTAAATGTGAGTCTTTCTCCTCCTGTACCATTTCCAACTGATGAGCTCCCAGCTTATAGCAGAAATTCTTGTTATTAGTCCCTGAGTGCATGACCTTACACTTTGTACTATTAAATTTCATCTTGCTTCTATTACTACAGTCGTCAAGGTCATCTAATTCTTCCTGTATGAAATTCCAGTTCTTCTCAGTATGGGCAACTCTGCCAAAGTTTTTGTCATCTGAAAAATTTCATTAGCACACTCCCAGTATTTGTATCAAAGACATTAATGAAGAGATCAAATACTTCTCCTAAGACAATTCCCTGAGGAACTGCACCAGCAATTCTCCAAATTGATAGACTTCCTTTCAACAGAAGTCATATTGGTCTCTTGTTTAAGCCACTTTTTCAATGTTACAATTCTTGCGCTAGTTACCCTATTTAACTGAAGTTAACAGAGATTAGACTGGTTTCACATTAGAGTAGTAGAGGAAGAATTCTAAATGAAATGGGAAAGTGTGACCTAGGGACGGCAATTCAATAAAGCCAGGCCTGCCTATCACCCAAATTGTTTGGATTGTTGGAAAGAAGACAAAATTGGATTATATAACTATTAAATCTACAGAAAAAAAACTCCAATAAGAGGTATAGAATCTGAAAATAGAAATATCCCTAAAATATTGGTTTTCAAATAAAAAGATTTTTTCATATAGCAAATAGCTACTAAGTAGCTATTCTGAGCCCAAGTATAAGCCTACATCCAAACAATGCTGCTTTACATTCCCTCAATATAACAGCATTATTTAAGCAATAGTGATGTAACGGTTCATTATCAGTTGGTTGTTCAATTAATGAAGTGCCTGAGGTAAAGGCCACTGCTTTGCTTACCCAACACAGGGTCTTATTAAGAAACAGGCATTCATCTTGATCATGGCACCAATTCAGCATCTACTAAATTGACAACTCTATCTGGGAATAAGTTTCTATCACAAAGAAAGTGGTATCTGCTGTCATCTGACAAATAAACTTCATTCCCTACCTCTATTTAGCAACTGAGACTCCTCTACTGCACAGAATAACAGCTCCCTTGCTTTATAGGAGTAAAATAGATTATCAAAATCTATGTTTGTTGCCCCAAAGAAATTTGTCTATTGATATCTATTGATTGACCATTCACCAAGTTTAAGCCTTTTCACTGATTGTTGCTTCTAATGTATGAGCAACTTTTTAGGTTAATTTTGATATCTGAGGTAACTTCACTGATTTCACTAAGGCCATGGCCCAAGAAAGCAGTGGTGTCTCCACCCATCTGATGTTGTAGTGAATTTTATGTAAGAGGGAAGTAGACTCCCAGTCTTGGATCAGGGAGTGATTGACTCAGGTTTTCTGTCCTTTCCTCTTCTAGCACCCCAAAAATAACTGTGTAGAAGGACTTTCTTAAATGTGGGTAACACGAACATTCATAAAACCAACATGTGCTGGAAAATAGAATGACCCAGGTGTGAAAAACTAAGAGGAGAGAGCAATACTGAAGGAGCTTACCCAGCTGACGTGTTCGTGATAGCCAAATGCCTAAAAGGAGGATGATTAAAAGAAGAAAAGTGTGTTACAAAATCTTAAAGTTTTCAAAGAGTGTTCTTCACATTTTTTAAAAGAAAATCCATGAGGTAGAGACCAGGTTATTTATTGTTTCTTATTTTTTCATCACATTGGTTAGAAAGAGGCAGGGATATCTTAGCTAAGTGAAACTCAGGGGATGTCATTCATCAATAGCTTAAAGGTAAGGAATTTTCTCTTAATGTGCCAGGGTCTCTCAACAGTGCTGTCTCCTGACCAAAGAAAACAAGGACAAGAGATATCTAGGCCCACATTTCAGCCTGGAGATGCAGTGACAATGGTTAGTTTCTACCCAAGTGCAGGTATCTTGGAATCTGAGTGGAATCAACATTTGGGGCCAAGTTAAAGACATTGAATAGCATATTTTTTAACAGATTGTGCAGTCCTACATAATTGTATTTTCATTTTGGTTTATATAATACATTTTCCTCCATGTGTCCTCCTCTTTTGTTTAGTATTTAAAAAATTCTTGCCTCTGTAGCCTTGGTGGCTATTATTTTAAATCACATTAGAAAGAACTGTTTTTAAATTTATGTACTATAGCTCAAAAACATTGTAAATGTAAACTACAGTAAGCCACAAAATTAAGTCAAATCCTGGGCAGAGTTAGGACAGTTTTGAACTACTTCACTAGTTGAAAGTTGGCTCTAACACTGATAACATCTGAGCCAATATCATACAATTTGATCAGATTCTGCAAGAAAGCCATGACCTGTGTTTGATTCATTATAAGGAAAATTTTTTTCACAATATTAAGAAGCGCAACTCTGTACCTGATTACTTCTATTATGTTTTCTTTTCTTAGAGAAAAACACATATCATAGACTGATGCTATAGCCTTCTGCCTTTCTGCTAATTTACCAGAGGCTTAAATCTTTGTATCTGGCAGAATAGCCCTACTCTTTTGCCTAATCCTTCAATCCAGCAACTCCACAATGCTTCAGCTGTTGCCCAGGTAAAGCAGTACATGCACCTAACCCATCAGCTGAAAGCCTTTCTACAATATGTCAAGTATATCTGCAACATTTGTTCAAATTGAAATTTAGATGATGCTCTCTTCACATGCATCAAGACATTTTATATTTCTGTGATTTGGAGTTAATGTTTTTTCCAATTCCAGACAGAAAGAGAGTCCTGATTATCTATGGAGGATGATCCACAATCCTTTTCATTCATCCTGGAATAGCAAATGAGTATGTTTACTCTGTCATCTGAAAAGATGATACCTGAAGCTGCACTATTGAGCCTGTCACAGCTGTGTTAGAGGGAGGTGACCCATTTACTGATAGAAATGACTAGAAAATATAAAACTAGGCTGAGATTTTGTTTGAACAAAACTAGCCCTGATATGATCCTACTTGCTCAGACAATGGACTAAGTAATAACACCTTAACTGCTCACACGTCATAACAAGACTGCTACAACTATGAATACCATTTTAATTTTAATGATAATTTTCATAATGTTCCCACTTTCACTCTAATACATCTTCTCTAGAACACATTTTTGAAAGACATTTTTCTACAGTGGTTATTTAAAACTTGAAGATTTAGACCACCTCTGACAGAAGCAGTATAAGAATTGGTCTTAAACCCAATAAATGGCATTTGAGATAAATATAATGAGATTGTTATTTGTATATTGTTTTCATAGCAGTTAACACCAGGAGAGGTCATTGTATTTTGCTATGGTCTTTCCATCATGAGCCATCACATTTTACCCCACTGGTCTGTCCTGAGGCCAATAGCCTGTGTTTGGAAAAAGCACAGCTTCCAGCAAGAGAATCCATCTTGATCTGTAGACATGAAAAGATATGGAAGTGATCATACCGTTTTATAACTTGTTCCAGTGGTTAACCACTCATGGTTAACATGTGGCTTAGCTCAGCTTCCAGCCTTTAGTTCTTGTTATCCCTTTCTTTGTCTGTTTAAATTTAGTACTCTGTGTTTTCACATTGTGAGAGTATTTACACTTTCACAGTTACCTCCCAGTCAAGTCACTGCTCCATCTTCTTTTTGATAGACTAAATAAGTCAAGCTATTGCAGTGTCTCCCTGTGGGCATTTCATCCAATGCTGAATAGTCCTCTGTCTCTTTTCTACAACATCTCCATGTTTAAAGAAAACCCAACAAACCAAAAATCTTTAAACCGTGGACACCAGAAAAAGGAAAAGTATTTTCTTATTCATCTCATTATTGCCAAATAAAGATATACACATTTTAGATTCTGTTTCTCACTTGGTTATTTATAGCATTACAATTGCTGTTTTTCAGCACTGTGCCTGTGGTTACCTCTTAACTATGATACTTAGAGCTTCCTCAGTCAATGTGTTTCTGAACAAAAAGATGCCCATCCTGCTGGGCTGGCCTGGATCTTTTTGCAACATGGGCTGGTTTTTTTATTATTTTCTGAATGATCTCATTTTACCAGTAATTCAGAATGCAGTTTACGGCTGTGTTGTCCTCATTATTATTTACTGATTCTCCAATCTTTCCGCCACCCACAAATTTTCTAAGAATGATTTATGTTTATGTTTTAACTCATGGGTGAAAATGTTGAATAATGCTGAGTCTAATGTTGATCCCTGAGGAGCTTCCTAGGATCACTTCCATTTGATGGTGATTTACCACTGACTAACACTTTTTTGAGAGCATTCATTTAATAAGTTTTGCATTCATCTGCATTGTGCTCTGATGAACTTGTAATGTGTTGCCAGTGATCTGAAACCAGATGTGAAAAGCATTCTAGTTACATTGATAGGAATTCTAAGCACTCATTGGGAGAGAAAAAAACAGGTAGCTGTCCAGGTTGTAAAGAAATGTGTTCTTCTCACCTGTCAGCTAAAATCTTTCTATAGTGTGCTAAGTACTTGTAAAAGATTTATTCAAACAGAAATTTAGATGATATCCTGTCATACCTGTGAAGATAGTCCATACATTTCTCCATCTAGCAAATAAATTTAGAAAAATTGAAATGGTGAACAACTAATTAATGGGAAAAAAGAAAGAAAAACCAAACCCAACCGCCCCCCCCCCCCCCCCCCAGAATGAAGCAAACCACTTCTCAAACCACTTTTCTATGGTTCTAATCCACTTTTTTTGCAACAGCAGCAGAAGAGGGAGTATAGCTGTGTGGGTTGTCTCAGCCAATGCTTTGGAAACTCATGCACAACACATTTCACAGCATGCCTTTTTTCCCCTTCTGTTCCAAATGGTGCATGTGTGGATACTATACAAGAACATGAATTAATTTTAGGATATTAGGTCCAGAGAAGTGTTTTCAAATACAAATGGGACTAGAGTAATATGATTACTTTAGGCATACACTGAGAGTTAAAATTGGATGTGACTTTCACCTATTGTTTTCAAATACAAAAGCTTCAAATCTTTATAGTTTTAATTACTAGTCTCTACCTTTAAAGAATTTGCTTGGAATCGCATAATGATCCTTGAGGCATTTCAAAATGCCACAAAGATTGCTGAAAGATTGGTGACTTAGAGTTGAGTTTGTCACCTTATCAGAACCATCTTGGATCCTGCAATCAGTGCAAAATTGCCAGGAATAAGTAACACAGAATTCCAAGTGGTGCTGATGAACTTTCTGTTCGAAGGTAGAAGCTGGTTACCAGTGGCATCATCTGCTGAGATGAAAGCAGTGAGTAACAGAGGCACAAACAGAGGCAAGGTGAGATAAAAGATATCATTTAACACTCATATTTTCTAGAGAAACAAAAATTCCAAAACAAGATATGGCAAGTAAATTCTGAGGACACAAAATTATTAGTGGACCTTTACAAGTGCTCACAGAAAAATTAATGCATTGTAAAGATATACATGAAGAATTGCAAATAGATGTGAACTTGTTTCTCTAAATGATCTACTGATGACTAAAACCCAGCAGTTTTTATATTTGGTTTTGCCAAAATATGCCTTTATCAGGATCATTAGAGAACTTGATAGACTGATTGAAAACATCCAAGAAAATTGATGTAGTTATTCACTGATTTTTCCTCCTGCCCAAACTTAAGTGAAGACAGTACTGATGTGCTCAAATGGACCAGAAACTATATCCCTAAATCCTCTTCTACCTTTCTTATTGCTTAAGATTGCATATTTGTACTGTAGGACCAGTGCAAAGAATGATAAACCCTAAAAAAAATTCACACAACTTAGCTTTCATCAGATTAAGGTACCTTAGCAACTAGAGTAATACTTTATCTATTTTCAGTGGGATTTGGTTCTCTTTATAGCACCCTTGAACTGACCCCGATAGCTGGTGTTTCTATCTTTTATCAGCCCTGAGTCTTTTGAATCGCCAGGTTATTGAGTTGTGAGACCCTGCCATCTTCACATATGTACCTAAACTTGCTTATCCTTGCCACCCAATTTGGGTCTTTAATAAAGTGCCAGGAAAGGTGCATCTAGGTCCTATCTGCTGTATTATGACATCAATCCCATAGGAGACTCATGGTCAAAGTCTGATAGTGTTAACTTTATTTTCAGCGTGAATTTATGATAACTAAGTACAATTTATAGCCTACATGCTGATATGGCATCCTTTTTTTTTTCTTCCCTCCCTGTCCCATTCTTTGAGATCTTCAAAATGTGCACAGCATTGTTCATTCTTTCCTATTCACTGTCTGGGATCTTTCCATATAAATGACTTATCATAGAGAGGAGTGGCATTTTTACCCTTTGTGGCTTACTCCTTCAGTGCAGTAGCTATGGATCTAAATAAAAGGCAGCACGTTTCCAAGAATTTTTTTTTTCTCTCAGGGCTTACTTGCTAAAATAGAAACCCAAGTCCACATGGTGATCATATTTGCTACCTCAGGGACTAATTTTCTTTTACCTCCTTTCCTGTATTCCAAAGCTTCATTGCCATTATCCTCTTGCTCCCCATGCACTAACAAAAAGATTTTAATGCATTCATTATGCAAAATCTTGTCTTTTGTGACCTTTGCCAAGAGTGCCCCCAAAGGACTGGCCAGGCTTAATAAGCTCACAAATAAACTACGATGTCAGCCAAGGGCACTACTGGCCAATTGAGCCTGCACCATTGCCCTCTCCCCAAGCCCCCACTTCACACCTGAGATACCCCGAGGTGGGATTGTGGGGGTGTTGTCTGCCCTGAAAAACTGCTAATCCTTTCCGGCGGCTCTCAGCTAGGCAAACAATCCCCTTTGTGGAGGCTGGAACAATCACACAGGCAATATTGCCTTTTCCTGCTTCTCAGATACAGTCTGCCTTCCTTTAAGTTCCTCTTTCTCCTCTCTCCTTGGCTACATTGTCTAATGCTTTCATTCTTCTTATTTCATTTATGTTATGTCCTGCAAAAGCTTTGTCATGAGCAAGCCAGCTGGGTCATTGGAGGAAAGGCACTCTCTCATCAGATCCTTGTGTTAGTCCATTTTCCTCCTGTCCAGAGTTATTGTCTAGATTCTGTGGGGAAAACATCCGCTCCCCCATTCAGTGGTTGATGCTGTGACAGATTACAGCAGTTTCTGTCTGTTAAGCAGTCAGGCAAAGAAAAGAGTAAGAAGGATATAGAAGCCTCTTCATTTCATATATAGAAGATGCAGATAAAGTATATAATAACAGAGAATGGCATAGCCAGTAAAAAATCTGAATTTATTGGGGAAGAATATAAACTTGCAAAACTTTAAAAGCAATTATGCTCATAAAAAACAGACATTACAAATGCTAATGCAAATTATTAGTAAATCTGACCCCTCTACCCCACTACGACACACATTTAAAATTTATTATGGAACGCATTCAGGAGAATAGCTTTAGGGAATTCATTGCTCATCTTTCTCTTTCTTCCTCCGTCTCACACACTAGCAGTCTCCAGACAGCTTCTCTGAATTCTTCAGAAATACTGCCACTCTGACCTCTGTACCATAGATCCATTGACTTACTTCATCTGACTGTCTGGAGTGACAGCTAAGGTACTAGTACAACATGTTCTCACAACTTCCATGGCAGTGTACACATCTTCTTTCCAGTTCACCTTTATATTATGATGCAGAATTTCAGGACACAGATTGCTTAAGTTAGATATATTTGAACTTCTGATATTTTAATATATATAGTTCAAAGAAAAAGCATGAGCAAACCATGGGCTTTAGTTAAAAGCAGAATTCATCTTATAACACTTACCTAAGTTCTATTTGTGAGTTCATGTAAAATAGGGAAGCCTTTCAAAATAAGGAAATTTCCTTTTCAATAAGGAAAATATTGAACTGTCATAAGTTGCAAATGGATTTAAATAGATAATATTTTTTCATCTATGTTTTTATTTGTTTATTTGTTTGTTTGTTTAGATTTTTATTATTTGGCCAAGATATCCAGTCAGCTCTGGATTTATCTCAATTTAGAGATTGGAAATAAAAAAGAAAGGAACACCCTGAGATAATGACACATTCTGATTTTTTTAAGAAATCAGCTAGCAAACTCAAGATTGTGTTTTCATAGATGCTGAAAATTCAGTGTTGCGAGTGCTCAACAATGTAAAAACTTAGTTCTTGATGTAAAACTCCCTTAATAACAATCTTATACCAACGCTTCCTGATGCCAGAACATCAAAACACCTTCTCTAAATGGTAATTTTAAAGAAAAAAGACCCCAAAACAAAACCTTTACACATTTCCTCATTTTATCAGAAATTTTACCAGGTTCTATTTGCAAACTTCAAGAAATATATACTCATTAATCTGACAGGGTAAGGCAGTATCAGGAAAACACATTTACCATATGTGGAACTGGAGTAGAGCCATTTATTCTTTTAATGTGTGCTTCAGACACTAGTGTTACACACAGTAGGTAAAAATTATCTGTCCAGAAGTTCAGGAAGAATAAAAGTTCCTTCCCCTGGCATTTCTGGAAAGATGTCTCCAAATGCTTATTAAAATGAAATGCAAGAAAGAAAATTAGGAAGGCTAGAATGTTTATCAAGACCTGAGAGAAGAAAAAAAAAAAAAAAACAAAGCAAGGAAAACAAAAGGCACTTGTCAATAAATACAATAAACACCCACCCTATATTACTGCACTTACTAAGAGCAGACAATGAGCCTCTGGCAGCAGTGAGGTGTGCAGACAAAAGGCCCTTGAGAAGTTTACTGCTGCATGCTGCATAATAGCTGAAATCTGTGAGTGTTTTTCAAGGTTAGGCACAAATAAAGCAAAATTTCTTTATTAAGCCTCCAAATTACTCATCTTCTCCTGCCTTTCAGTCCATTGTCAGGCTCTGAGTACTGTAACTGACCTTTGATAAACAGTCATTTCACCACAGTGATGAGACTACATAAAAAGTAGTCCGCACAATATAATGCAGATTAACTGAGGGACATTCCAGCTCTTCTTAAAAATAAGCCAGAATGACACCAGAGAATTTGCTCATAATTTAGTTCATTGCATGTGCACATATTCTTTGTGCATGAAATTTCTTTCCAATGAGATAATTTAAACAATGAAGAAATGAAGAAATCTATCAAGCAATTCTATATTTCCTTCAAAGGAGAGTTAGTTAATGTTTTGTCACAGGTGTGAAAGAACTGGTGATTCAGCATTCATCTGCTTCACTTGTAATGAGGCTGAGCACTGATGTTTAAAGTACAGGGAAAAAAAACCCTGCAAATGTGAAGTTGTTGCAAGTTGTGTCATGAACAAGCTTCACCCTTCAGACTGAAGCTGGTGAGTAAGCTGGTAGTGTAAAGCTTGCACAGTTATCTAAGGATGAAACCAAATATCTGTTTTGATCAAGAAATCTTTCATCAATAGTTTGTCTAACCTTGGAGATCATTAAAAATGTCTGTAAGATACAAATACAAATAGCATATTTTGTGTCATGAAAGATCAAACGGAGTGATGGTGTCATGCTAAAGGCAGTCTGAAATATTGACAAGAGATCTTGCTGAATTAATTAGGCTACAAAGTTTCATAAGCAAAGTGGTTCTAAAGGTGTGTTATTACTTAGTATTTATATGAAAAATTATCAATATCAATTTGCAAAGGCATTTTAGCAGACTGGTAAGAAAAGAAACAGGAATAAGATGAAAAGATTACCAGAAGAAGTAGTGCTAGCAATACTTTGTTGTGTTGCCTTATCCAGTTTCTCTCATTATAGATGCTCCCAATTTATCTTCTCATTTTATAGGAAAAAAAATCATAAAAGGCACTAGAGATGAAATGATCAGTATTAACATCAAGGCATTTTAAACAAGAATGCAGAGTCCTTGGGCCAGAGCTCTATCAGTTCAAGGCAATCTTTAATCCAGCTTTGTTTCTCCTCCCTCTCTTCTCAATTTGTGTGCCTTGATGCCCATTCACAATGAAGTCTCTAAACTACATCACAAAAGGCAGTTGTCTTTTCAGAGGAGAAGCTGTAAAATTAAACCAAAATATCAGACATTATTACTGAAATGACAAAATCTAAAAGCACACAAATGTAAAACCTGCACTTGAGGATGCGTAAAATTGATTCACCTAACAAAATGCTAGAGGCTATAAATAGCATTGCAAAAGGCTAAAGTACTGCAGGAAACAAGTTTTTAGATTCCATTTTTAATTTCAGAACTCCTAGATTGCACTTGATGAGGAGCAAAACCAATTTTAAGATGTAAAGGGCTTTATATTCCAAATATCTGAGCTACAACAGCCGATAGTTTCAATAGAATCTACTAGTGCTCAGGACAACTGAAAAATCTATTCATATGGACATTATCAATATTATTTGTATTGATATGAATGTACTAGTTGTATTATCTATATACATAGTCATGAGTACTTCTGACTGCACTATTGTTGTATCAGGACATCATTTATTACAGAGGCAGTATAAAAGTACAACTATTCGGACAATGCATATATTAACTAGAATTCTCTGGTGTGTTCTTGAACAAATATGAGCAGTAAAATAAAATAAAATATAAAACATAATTAGAAATCTTTATTGATATCATCCTGTCTTGCTTTTCTCTACTGATTTCAGTGAGACCAAGCTCTAATTACAAAGTACATTGATTCAACCTTTTTTTTTTCTTTACTGGGATAAAAGAATAATTAAATGACATGAAAGAAAATATCAAGAAAAATAAAAATACCGCTTCAATTGCCTTATGCCATATTAGGAAAATCGAGTAACTATCTTGGTGGTTGTCAATGTAACCAGTGTGCTGTTCATTTCTGAAGCTGCTACCTCTGCTAAGAATAAGCCCCAGAAAGCATTCATGGAAATTGCAATTTCTAAGGCACACAGCACAATTTATTTAGGCAGTCAAATTTACGCAGTTTAACAGATTCCTCGAGTCTTGTCTTGCTTTTTCATTAAGCCCTTTAAACTGGACTTCTTGTCAATAAATAAAACTATTGACGTTAAAAGGTCACATCTCTGACCTTTCACATGTTTCTCCTGGGCTGTATCTATATACACTGTATACTTTACCTCGAGAAGAGATTCTTTTATTTAAGAGAGCTTAAACTGTTCAAATTTGTAATGTACTGGGGATTTTGGAATATCTAGAGGGCTTAGTGGATAAAGAACTGACCTTTCATCTCTGAACTCAGTCCCCATCCAACCTAAGATAAGTGGAAGAGTTTTGTGTCAGCTGCCCATGTGATAAAACTAGCTTTCCCTTGTATCATTCAACACAATTTGGCATGACTGGCAGTTTTTTTCTCTCAAGAGAAGCACATTGAATATGGAAAATGAATTGCTTCTGTCTCTTGAGAGGGTGGTCCTCCAGGTTAGGCTTTGAAGTTATAAATGGGAGTGCTGGCAAGCTCATATTATTGTTGGTTGATAGCTCCACATCAAATGTATGGATAAACAGTGGGTCACAATTTTAAATCAGTGGTAGGAGATGATTTACAAACACAAATATGTAACCACTTTTGTGACTTTTTCTCACCAAAATGGGAACTATGCAATGTAGTCCAAAGTCAATACAAGTAATTCTACGGGCTACGCTTGCTCCTGTAGGCAGTAAATTTTGACACATATCACAAGAGGATATGTTTATGTGTTTTCCCCCAGGGAAAAAACTTCTCCAAACTTCCAAAGAAGTGCAATTCCCTTATTTCCCTCTACACAAGCTTCCACAACAGCCGATACACCAGTGGGAGAGTTGGGAAGTCCAATTCTGCCTGAAGTAGAGCAGCCTCCAAGCAAGGGCTCCGAGGGGCTGCGCTCCCCAAAGCTGCAGAGCTGCTCTCCTCTCACACGCTGAGCGTCACAGCGGGGAGCGCTCATCGACAAGCAGAGCATTAGACCCAGTAATCTAAGACAGGTCTCTTGCACGGCACAGTGGTGCCCAAACCACAGTACCGGCTCTCTGTTTTCTGCTGGATGTTGTGCTTTTCCACTGGGAATAATTTTTAAAAATAAGTTTTCATTTGTTTTGATTAGAATTATGTACTGAGTCTTTGTGACAAACTTTAAAAAGAAACCAACAACCTGAAATGTGAATTCAGTTAATTTTGTTACTGAAACTCAGAACCTGCAATCAGTTAACATGCACCCAATAATTACTGGATTTTTTCTGTCTAGCGAATGTATTAATTATCTGCAATATAACATAATGCTCCCTCTTCTCTTGCAGTCCTTGGAACTAAGTTTGTTTCATCTGATTACTTTTTATAACTCTTTAGTAATGTAAATCTTTTTTAAAAATAGCAGTAGAAAATTGCTCTGCAGGAATTTCTGGAGACAAGATATTTTTATACAAAAGAAAACCCACCTTAGTGACATCCATTGATTAATTTTATCTTTATGATTTATCTATATATCACATAGATGGGATTTTTCAGAAATGCTGTAAATTGCAATTTGAAACCATGTTCCCCTATTCCATGTCTTATGGCTCTGCTCACAGGTTTAAAAATCAAGAGAATAAATTTTCTTTAAAGATAGTGACATCTTTGAATGTTAATAATATAAAACTTTCAAAAGGTAAAATTATTTCTTAGGTGAACTAGCAAAGAAGCAGATTGACTCAGTCCATTTTGCACCTTTGTGCTAGAGAATGGCTGGGTTTAAATTACAGCAGCTTCAGTCTTTGCTTTCAATCCCTTAATCCTTAAGGAGCAGAGGTTTCGGTTCAAGACAACTTCACACAGAACATAAGAAAAGATTCTGTGAGCCTACCTCAAGTATGATGATCATTTTTTCAGCTGTAATCTTTCACTTCCATCCCATAGCAAAAAAAAAAAAAAAAAAAAAAAAAAAAGAAAAATCTGAAGAAAACCAGTGTCAAAATAATTAATGCATTTTTAGTGAAAGGCTCCTTTCCACTATGGTTTAATACATGTGCATGAAAAGCAGTAAATGCTTTCATGTGAGCCACTTGCAGATATTCGTACCTATGGTTTTCATCACTGTTTTACTGGTATTCCCTCATATTAGAGAGCCTTTGTGATATGCCCTGAGCTTGAATGGAAAAGGAAGCTGGCCTGGGAGGTTTTACATCTGGTAGCCAACATCATTATTAAACAAGCTGCGTCAGTTTTTAAAAAAGCTACATAGGTCGAATCAGGGCAATTACGTTCTGATCTAAGTTGCATACATTTGTCAATTATTTCCAGGTGTTCTTGGAACAACATATTTCCTTATCTGTAATTAATATTTTGATTATTAATAGGGCTGCAGAGAATGTCAGGGGTCTCTCTGCTTGCCTTGATTTCATAAAAAATGTAGTCATGACAGTAATAATTTGACAACAGTTAGGTTTTAAAGCATTATGCTATTTTTTTAACAGCTATTATTTAAAGTATAGTTTACAGGTAACTGTGCATTACATTGCTCTGTGGTGTTTCTGCATTCAGACATATGTAGATATGGTATGCATCTCAGAGAACTGAAAAAACTCATTTGGAAATTAAAGGTAGATGGTTGGAGTGGACAACGCAATAACAAACAATTTTTGGAGTATTATAACAAAACAAAAATTAAACCTGTATTTAAATTTCTACCTATCATTTTGAGTCTGATGTTATTTCTTAACTTATGCAAGATTGCAGTTGGCATTCTGAAAACTGTATAATTAGTCAGTGCTTGAATAAGTATTCTTTGCTAATAGAAAACATTCAGACTAACCTCAAATATTCAGAAGCCAATGTGGCTGGCACAAACAAATCATAAAAATGTTATAAAAAAAAGAAAGGGCAAAATGCCAAATTTTGAAAAATCACAAAGGCAGACATTTATGGAGAAACCAAAATGACAAGTCGGGGTTTTTTTTGTTGGTTTCCTCTGAATTTATAGGGGATACTCTTTGACATTAGATTAATAATTTGAGGTCAACATTTTCTTTTTTTTATCTTTCATAATTTTATGGTAAGAAGTGCTGACATCTCAGAATTAGAGAGCTCCGTTCACAGTCTCTTTTGTTTCAGCTGGCTAAAGTAATGCATGACACTTTCTGAAGAATGCAAAATGTATGCAGCAACACAGAGTTAAAAAATTTATTTTTGATCTTCAAACATTGTTTGACCTTAATCAATGTCTTCCAACAAGCTTAATGTGACATAGCCCTGAAACAAAAACACAGAGCTCTCGGGTCTGGCTCTGGAATGAAAAAGCTGTGATTATTAGTCCCTCTGTGTGATCTTTTCAGATTGCACTGATGAGATGAAGTTTTAATCTCGTTTCTCTCCTCTCCAGTACCACAAACCACAGGCATTTTAAGGCAGCCTGGAAATCTCTTACATCTGGAAGGAGCAATAATTCATGGGATTTCACTTGACAGCCATGACAGGCAGCAGGGCAGCCAGAAACAACTGTCTCTTATGTTGTGCTATTTGCAAAAGTCAGAAGAGGAGGAGCAGGCACAGGACCACATCCTTCTTTAGCATATGTTAGAGGAGGAAACCCTTTTATTTTCTGCCAGATGCTCCATGAATAGTCCTAAATATTACATAGACAGTAGCTATCACTTCCAAACAAAATTCCTTGGTGTCTGCTAAGCTGCAAAGCATATGAAGGCCTATTGTCTGGCAAAGGGTCATGGTTAAATTTGCACAGATTTTTTTTAATAGATATTTCAGATTCTATGTTATGATTATAGGCATTTGCACACCCTGCTGTGCATGAATATGATACCATCTTCTGGGCAGGATTATTTCATGAAATGTATATGGGATTTAGCTACAGTAACTTTTACTGGGGCAGCTTAGAATGGCCGGCAAAGTACCAGAATTTACTGCAGCACAGCTTGTGCTGTCAGGCTCATGGCTGGTGTTTATGATTTCTGCAGAAGCAGAAATAAACAACTTCTCCTTAATGGCTCTCTTTATGTGTAGGCAGCAGTAGCTCTATCTGGTCTCACATCAGTAGCTGGTGCAGTGGTCTGTCCCATTTCATGTGAAACCAATGTCTGAAAATTTGCATTTCTGCTTTTCTGAGTTTTCAGTGGAAGCGACCGGGAATGAATAAATCAACTGCAAATGTCTGAATGAGTAGCATTCCATTCGACCGCTTTTTCATGCTATAAATACATCTGGTTAAAATGGCCAGGTTTTGGACTAAGAGCAAAATGATCAGATTTAATCTTAGTTTGTCTTAGAGTCTATACCCACACCGTAAATACTCTGATATCAACTGAGACCTACTTAAATTACTGTCTTAAGGAAGGAGGCCTGTCTTCTGAGGGTCTGTGGTAAAGCAGCTTAATCAACATTTTATGGGCATTTACATACGTGCTTAAGTAAAGGCTGAAAAGTGGGTAAATTTCACCAGTCTGCAAACAGATGAATTAAATATAAATTTACTTTGCTTATATCTGCACATATATATGAAAAGCAAAATAGTCAGAATGTAATTGTCTAAGTAAAGGTTTTGATGCAACAACTGTTTTTAAAGTTCAAAAGAATGTCGACACACTCACTGTATATATAAGCAAGCAGAAAATACTTTTTTAAAAGAATGAGACAACTACTCTATGCCAAAGAAAAACAATTCCTTTGCCAAACTACACATTGTTAACTTAAAATGTGTTCCATGTGGAAGTAGGAAGACTGATCTGATGGAAAGGCTAGTGATTTAAAGTCAGCTGGCTCTGTGCCTGTCAACTGCACATTCTGGCTTCCAGTTTTACAGCTAGAATTGGAAATATTTAGTTTCTTTTTTCTTAGGGAGGGGGAGGACATAATTCTTTTTCCTTTTCTAGTGATGCAATGAATTTACCAATAAACTTGCCTATATAATCATCCAGAATTTAAACAAAGACAATACAATACTTGTACAAATCTCATTCTGTATTTTAAGGACTTTGTTTTATATTAGACTCATTTTCCAAAGTGAATTTAACACCACTTTTTTTATACTCATCACAGTTTTTCTAGGAAGAAACTGTATTACCCCCATCTTTTCAGCATGGAAAAAGTATAAAGAAAAGTTTATATTCTGAGAAAAGTACAGTATCTTACAGGCTACTGTATTTCACCTTTCATTCTGTTAGTATTACCTGTGTTGATCAAACCTTTAATTTTGCCCTCCTTTCCTGCCCATAAGCCATGTAGTCCTGTCTCTCTATGTGGCCTAAAGGATATTGCAAATACAAAATGCTCAGATAGACATAAAGAAAAAAGCTACACTACTAAACCTGGGTGATATCTTAAAAAGAGGCTATCACCCCATGGTAATTTTCTGCAGGACTCTCAAAACTTCTTTTGTTATTCACATTAAACTTACATCCATCATCCTGTTTTAGTACATATTTTTCCAGCACACACTGCATGGTAATTATGAATACAGAAGGTTCTATTCATTGTGGAGGTTTTTTTAACATTCTTTAGATACACTGAGCACTATAAGGTAGAATTTTGATTACTGGATTTCTGCACACAAAACACACTTAAAGCACATTTGCTTTTCTTTTTAGTTTTTAAAATATTCCTGAAACATCTAGCAAGTCTCAGGATACTTAAATGGCAGAATTTCAGACACAATTCAGCCAGAGCTGTTTACTGCAAATATGATTGTAGAATGCCTCCTTTTTTTTTCTTTTTTGCTAGAATACACACGTTTTATTTATGATTTTGGATTTTATTTCACAGCATTCCAGTTTAGTTTAGCACGATGTATTTAATAACCATGTCTACTGTCTTAATTACCCTATAAAGCAGGGTTCCATTGGCATTTGACCCTCCACAGCATTCCAGAGAAACTGCAGGACCATGATAATTACCAACTGCCTGTGAGAAAATTAAACAAAAAAAGCC
>CM077464.1:125310021-125348139 GCA_039654755.1 Calcarius lapponicus | reverse complement strand
AGCTATACTAGTAGGAAAATAACAAGGCAAGTGGAGTAATCATTCAGCTATAGCTGAAGCTAAATTCTGCATCAGTTTATGGCCTACCAAGAATAATTATTGGTCACTTACCTGGGCTTCAGGCTTATATCTTTCTTCTTTTTGATCTGAGGCAAGAACTTGCACATAGGCTTCACTTCTTAAGATTGGTTAGTATAATGGTTGCTGTATTTTTTTTGCTATAGCCATCCCACTGTATAATCCATTTTAGATTTGCTGGTAAACAAAAAGGGAGAATTGGAGCAAGATCCTCATATATACCTCGTCTTTATACCTAGGCCACTTAAAAGTATTCCTGTGAACATAAGTATGTCCTAAGCTTTTTTTACACCATTTTGCATTAGAAATCCTTGTTTCAGCATCTCAGAGTCTGTCTTTCTGGATGCAGTCCCTGTGAGTCCTGTGTCACCACAGTAGCTCCAATTGCTTTTTGCACCAGAAAACAGTCTTGCCTTCTACTGTATGTTCAGATGCTGACCAAGAATGCATTTTTATGGACCAGCTTTGCAGTTCCAGGATTGTTTCCTTCTTTTGAAATCAAGAAATTTCTATGCATCATACCCGGTACAGTGCACCAAGCCCTTCTACATGTCTACCAGCTTGCCAGAGCTCATTGACAGCTTTGCACTTTTGTGTTACATTCATGCATGCAGTGATATTGTCCTGTCCAGTCAGGACATAACACTGCATGAAGTGTAAGCAGAGAAATTATTAAAAAGGGCTATGGACTATTTAACCCTATCAGTCCTTTTACAATAAGTCAAGAGACTAGTTCTGGAGACCCTTAGCCAAACTAAAAAAAAAAAATCCTCTTATTGCTTCTCATATGATGTAAGTTAATTTTTATGTTATATTCCCAGAGAGATCTCTGTTGACCAGATGTTAGCAAGCATGCTGGTGGCTGCAGAAAGCATATCAGGAAGTCAAAGTGACCAAAATTCTTGTTTTTCTGCGAATTTACTTGCTGATATAGAAAGACCTCTTCTTCAAGGTACTGGGTTTTATATAGCTGTCCATTAAAAACAGCTTTCGACAATGCAACTTTTTAAATTTAGTTTCCTCTTTTGATATTTATATTAAGAAAAAGACTGTCAGGAGATAGACTTAAAATAATAAAATTGTTTGTCACACCTCTGAAACAATCATTGTCTGAAGCTGGTTTTCAAGCAAGCATCATGTAATTAGGAGACACACTGCTCAGGACTTGAGCATGCCTGTTAATTTACATCCAACTAAAGGAAAGAATTCCAGGACTTCTATTTCAAAATGTAGGCGTGATATTCCTGAAGAAAACCACAGATTTTATTCTTCTGCACACAAAACAAACTAAAACATTTTTTGATGTTCAAGATACTTTTCTATTTAGTCTATTTAGCTTTAGGTGATCCATAACAGCTTCTTTAAAACAAAGCATTATTTGTTTGCTCAAAGCAGCATAACAAGCATAGCAAGTGGATGAAGTAGGAACAGCCATATGCCCTCACTGTTTAACCATATTTATTTTACTGTTGACAAGTTCCACTCAGCTGACACACTGAATTCATAGGTGAGGGTTATTGCCAGCCTTTGTGGAACCAAATGCATATGTTTCCTTCAGCTGCTGATACTTACACCGTTTTTTAGAGACTTTAATAGATTACTGTCCCCTTTGATCTCAGATTTTGGCTGGGAAGATAAAACATTGTTAAGCTTGTTTGACTTCTCTTAATAGCCAGGTATAAGGAATACAGACAGAGTTTCCAGGTTCTCTATTGTTTCAACAAGAACTCTTCATAATCTGTCCAATAATTTATTTTCTACATCATTGTTTGCCTTCTTCAAACATTCTTCAAAACTTTTCTTGGAACTACCCACCCAGGCAGGATAAGCTCCATGAAATTAACTCTAGGGCCAGAGTTGGTATTCATAAAAATAATGCAGATGTCTCATGCTCTTCAACAACCAGTGAGTATTACTGATACAATTCTCCCACGGCTCAAAGAAGTAAAGATGCATTGCTATCAAAGTTGTTTCCATTTACAAGATCAGTTAATTTTGCATAGCTCAATGTAGTAGAGAAAACAGTGGTGGTGGTACCAGAGCCCACGGAGCAGGTTATATTCTATATGAGCAAGAGATGGAGGTCTTTGATAACCGATGATGCAGGGGGGTGGCTTTAATGCTCCAATTCATTTTCTGTGTGAGAGGGAGGGATGGCCTATTCAAAGTTTCATTTTAGGCCAGTTAACTAATACTGCCCCTTACTGATTCTTCAGCCATGCTCAATTAGAGAGAATCCTTTGTCCTGACACCAGTCAGGATTACTACGATTCATCAACTTTACCCTGAAGAGTGCTTTTATACCAGCTAGACCTCTTAGCTCTAGCTGTGAAATGCCTAGTCACAAGGTTGCCAGCAGATAATTTTCTCCTTGTCCCTGTAAATAATAGGCCACTACAGGTACGCATCCAAAGCTAACTAATAATAGGCAATCTAAATATGTAGCAAGTGGTGTATATTTGGAAATTAATTTAGAGTAGCTGTTAGCACATGTATTAAGCTGCACCAGGAGTGTAGAAATACATGAAATAGCAAGGAACGATTTTTTTAAAGACATTACCAACTTCAATGCTAGGAGTAGTTGAGCTTGTCAGATGAGAGAGCTGCTATACCCTCAAAATAGCTTTACAACAGCTTGGACAAAGGCTCCAAAAAAAAAAAAAAAAAACCTCATTGGCTTCAGAGTAAGGAACAAGTAACCACAGACAATGCAATACATCAGTTGCTGCAACTGAAAAAAAGCCAGGCTTTGCCAACACAGCTTGTAAACTACAGAAGGTCAAATCCCAGTGATTCAAAACATTTGCATACACTGCTATGAAAACCAAATGTTTTCCCTTTAATTCAAATGAACATGAAATTAAACTAACAATAAAAATTGAAATGAAAATTCTGGCAAGCATGTTGACATGCAGAAAAGAATAAGGTTTCTCTGCAGCATTAATTAAAGTGTGAGTCATAGTAGAGAGTATCTCATTGCAATCTCATTTGTAACTAGTGGTGATGTGGTAGACTTCAGTTAGCCCAATGAGTATTGTCAAGATTTTAGCTGTCTTTCCTGATTATAGTTGAGGAAACTGTTGATCACCAATTATAACCTGGTATACAAAAGGCCAGAAGCAATTCAAATAGTTCACCACTTAGTACGGCTGTTTTTTTTTCTATTGGAAAAATATGTCAATAAAATTTTCACAGGTTGAATCAACCCTGCTAGAGAATAGCATCTAAAATTCCAATTTTTAATATTTTGATTTACTTAAAAATTTAAATATTATATATTTTATTCTATCATATATTTCTTTACAAAAACCTCTAATATGGTCAGAAAACCAGAAATAAAAGCACTTTCAAACTAGTGGGAATAGGCCAACCATGATATGTAGAAAATGTGTTATACTGCCTAACTAAAATCTGAGAGCAAGAAAAAATGGTTATAGCATTTTTATTTTCAGGAAAGGACCAAATTACATGATGAATTGGAACAAATAATGTTCAGTAGTGTGTCCCTGAAGCCCAGGAAGGCAACCTTACCTTGGCCTGCATCAAAAGCAGCATGACCAGTAGGTCAAAGGAAATGATTCTGCCCCTCTGCTCTCATGAGACTCCACCTGGAGAGCTGCATCCAGCTCTGGGGTCCTTAGCACAAGAGCACACGGCCTTTTGGAGTGAATCCTGAGGAGGGCTGTGAAAATGACCAGAGGGCTGGAGCACTTCTCTGAGGAAGACAGGCTAAGAGAGTTGGGGCTGTTCCCCTTGAAAAGAAGGCTACAGGAAGACCTTGTAGCATCTTCCAATACCTAAAGGGGGCTACGATAGAGCCAGAGAGGGATTTTTGGCAAGACAATATAGTGACCGGATAAGGAACAACAATTTAATTTAGATTAAATATTAATTAGATATAGAAATTTGATACTGTGAGAGTGGTGAGGCACTGGAACAGGGTTGCCCAGAGAAGCTCTGGATGCCCCATCCCTGAAAGTGTTCAAAGCCGGGCTAGACTGGGCTCTGAAGAATGAGGTTTAGTGGAAGGATCCTCTGCCTATGGCCGGGAACAAGTTGAAACAAGTTGATCTCTTAAGGTTCATCCCAACCCAAACCATTCTGTGATTCTATGAAGCAATGAATATCAAAAAAAGGATGAAGATTATTTTCTAAAATTCAAAATTGTTTCTACTGAAGTCAGTGTGGACTTTGTATTGATTTAGATAGAAGCACAAATACTTTGCGCAGTAGTAAATATTACAAAAACCCATAACCCTAGACCAAAGCGAACAGAAAAATAAGCTAATTAAATGAGTTAAGTTCTGGACATTGTTTAAGAAATTGTATAGTTTACATGGTTATACTTTTAAGCAAGATTTTTTTCAAAATATTGTTTCTACCCACTGCAGATGAATACAACCAGCCAAGCTATTTAGGAATAAGGTGTGGCTGAATAGAAAAATGTGTACTGGCTGGAACAGTGACTTGGGGGAAGTAAGATCCTGGGACATGCAGTTCCTGCTTCCTGCTGTAGGCTGATTAGTATTCAATGACCAGGACGATCACAATCCCAGTGTTGTAATCTTCAATTCTACTTTTCTAGCAAGGATTCATTGGAATGTTTTCCATGTCTTTGACAAATTTTGAATTTCAGTGGACAAATAAGTAGATTTTTGCTAGATTTTGGTATGCAGAAACACAGTCCCTTTAGTTCTTGGCAATGTAAAGAGAAATTATTTAAGTTACATTTTTCATCTCCATTTCAAATTTTGTCTGGCACCAGAAATATCTATGCACAGCTTAAGCAAAAAAAGTAAAGAATGCACCTCACTATTCAAGAATTTCTGTTTTTCACTGCCATCTCTCTCCCCTGCCACATTTTTGTCACGACTCATTCAGAGTGGCTTTCCTGTGAGCTGGAAGAAAGTCAGAATTAGGTCACAGACATATAGACTCACACATGTATCTGTACAAAAGTCTCTGTATTTATGAAAAGTTTGGGACAAATCCAATCTCTGGTGTCAGTGAGTCAATTAACCTTCAAATCCTGTATTTCTTAGGCATTCAGGTGCTAGTATGTATTGCCTCCTACATACTGCATTAGTAACAAAGACAGTTCTTCTCTGATACACTATATGTCTTTTCTACCTCAAAACAAACAATTTAAAATAATTAAAGAAAAACGACAGAAACTCAATTATCCTGTATGGCGTACATTTTAGATGTAGTCCGCATTTGATGTGTTTTACCTAATTTACTTTAACAACAAAACCAAGATCCTAGGAAAAAAAATATTTTTGCACATAGTGCTCTGTAAACCTGAATGCTTCTAATGTACTAGATATGATTTCTGAACTGAAGAGAATTTTCTGAGTGTCATTACTGTGTCTGCCTTCTCAGCAATCATAGAGGCTCACATCTATCATTTCCTTTGTTCAGTGAGAGACAGACTTCTTGCCATGAGAAAAAAAAAATAAAGGGAAAGACTGGAAATATTTACCGTGATGCAATGGAAAAAAAATAAAGATCCAGTCAAAATACTCCCTGCAATTTATATTTTAGAGAGTTACATATAAATTGGTGCATATATATATATATACACACACATGTTTATGAATTATACTGATGAAATTAATATTTTATATGTTTAAGGTATCCACTGTTAAAATAATTTTGTAATATAATGAATTATGTGGGTTTTTATCTGTCATTTTAAAAAAATCTATGCACTTTAAACATAATAACATCATGAAGTATGTGAGATGATAGCAAAATCCTATGTTTTCATTTACACTCATCCCTTTCTAGAGTTATTCAAATTAATCATCTTAAATGGAATATATATTAGCTGCTTTTCAGACCCTTTTAGCTATGCTTTTAGTGTATTACTAATTTTTTAAAATCAGATTTTCTCTGGAAGCAGCTAATTTTTTTTAAAATGCCTTATCACACTGGATGTATGCAAGAGTCATCTATGTTTTTCAAATGAGACATTCAATTAGAAAATTTGACTTAAAGATTTTTGTCCTAACTGGAAATTCTGTGATGGATGGGCATTAGGTAAAAATGTTGCATTTTATTCCAATAATGCATTTGGGACATTTGTTTACACTTCTTTGTTGCACTTGTTGGGCAGTGATGCCATTTTCACGTGTCACACTGCAGGGAACTGAGCTGCTCACGTGCAGACATGACCCTTCTCAGCCCTAAGCTGAAGCAGATAAGTTATATTAGTGTATGAATTTGAGAATAAAAAAGGGTTTTGTCTTCCTGGAGCATCCTCAATGGGATTGAATAGCTCCCTGAGAATCCTCAGCTAAATTTTTCACTTTCTAGATACCTGTATATGCTCCTTCTTCCCACATATGCTTTACTTATTTGGCTGGGTGATGCACACTCATAAACAGAAACTACCTTTAGCCACTGGTTGCACTGAGGATGCTGCCCATCCTGGGATTTCAGATCGACTGACCTTTAATTTTTTAGTACAAGAGATGGAGATGATTTTTACCTTCCTAAATCTCTGCAGCAAAAAACGATTAGGCAAACTAAAGTACTACAATGAGTATTACTCTAGGAGTCTCTTCAAAATCATGCTAAAATAATTCAGAAATACTTCAAAAAATAAAGGACTACCTTTGTTTTACAACTTGTGCAGCTGCAGCTTAAAAGATGAAGGAAGGTAAATGTCAAGTTATTTACACAAAAGTATCCAAATAATGCTAATTACATAAAGGCATGATCTTATTAATGGACACTTGTATCTATGCTTTAACAAGTTTTATGAAGAATTCTATAAAATGGGGGCACATTTGGTCTGATTTTTTTCCTGAAGTTTTACTGTTCCTTCAGTGTCAGTGTCAGCTGCTAAATATGCCTTTTCAAATACTAAATATCTCTGGGTAATTTTTAAAAATACAGTTCTCCTTGTCCCACAACTACATGCTACATGGGTAGAATAACCATTGATAACCCATTGTCACAGCAGATCACATATCATTCCTAAAATTATTCTTTCTCAGGCATTATTTCAGTTAAAATCCCTACTGTGACATGGGTGAGAAACCACAGCTACTGGGTCTATATTGAAGCCAACTGCCTCACTTTTTTTTTTTTCCTTTTTTTTCCCAAACACTAATAAAATACAGGAATGAAGGCAGCTTTCCCTCCCTCATTAAAAGCATGATGTGTATAAAAATTATGAATTAAGAACTTTTTTTAACACATTCCCCCTTCTTTCCTCTTTTCAGTTCCTCATGATCATCTCTCCTTTATTGGAAAAAAGCTAACATATCACCGAGATGAAGTGGATCAGTTCTGAGTTTCAATAAACCTATGTGCTGCTGTCTGTTCAGCCCTGTGAATCTTGAAGAGATGCACTGAGAATGGAATGAGATCATCTACCTGAAATTACCTACCTGGAGATTCAATGGCTGCAAAGAGTGGGTGAAAATCTTCATGAATACTTGCTACACAAAAAGGAAGTATAGTGAGCATGACTGAAAAGCAGCCATGGCTTTTCAATGTGACATATAGATCCATTACAATTTACAGGAACAGCCACTGGTAGTAGCAAAAATCCAGGCAGATTTAAGTAACTAGGCTGCACTAGCAACAACATTTTCAACCAAGCAAAGAATTGTCTCACAAACTAGTCCTTGTCTTTCTGTTTTTGTTCTCTGCCCTTTTCAGAATCTGCTGCTAAGCTAGAACCTGGCCCTTCCTTCTCTACAGCTCACCTGTGACTTGAACAGTTTAGTGATGGATCACATAACCCACAATGCAGCTAAACAGCAATCCTGCATCTCACACATTAGTTTTAATGGTACTATCCACTGCATTCCATTGTCTGGTTTGGCTCAAAAGGTGAAATGGGTCTGCTTTTGTGTAAAAATTAACTGGTGGTGCGCAGTAATTCAGTAATTGGTATTTGATAACTGGCACTTTTAAGTTCTATATGGCTCTCAACCTGAAAGCCCAGCCTTGAATGCAGTGTTTAGTAGTGCCACTTGTTTACATGCAGTTTTACATCCCATTCACTTTTGGCTCATTCTTACACTTTAAGTGCATGAGAGAACAGCAAGAAGGACATGAAGTCAGTGTGTTTTCTGGTCCGTATAAAACAGAACTAGATGCTTATAATGCTCTTTTAGGGTGAGTACCTGGGGTGGAGCTTTAAGTCTGTCTTCTGATGCTGGACATTATGTTTTATGTGTTATTTTGTTTCTAGCGCCCTGTTTGTGCATCATGATCAGGGTGCAGTACGGAGGAGATTCATCTATCTCTTGCTATTCTGTTCCCCAGCTCGCAGACTTCCTCCTCTCCTCAGCCATCAGGCAATGAAAATGCTCTGGCAGGGTACTTTAAATATATTATTGCTTCTGGGCTCTCTGCTGATTGGAAGGAGTTGTACAGTAAAAAGGTGCAGAGATGTTTGTGTGATAAATGGGAATATATAGACTGGGATGCTTGGCAGGGCTGAAAAAACACTGTCATGTGCGTTCAAGATGGAAGGGAAGGGAAGGGAGGGGAGGGAGACACGAGCTGTTAAAGTGAGTGGCAGCCACCTACAAACCTAATCCAAATAAAACCCCTCAGAGCAGGGGGACGTACCCCTCCAGTTTGCACCAGCACAGAAGGATCAAAGCGAACAGCAGCCCTCGCTCCCGCGGCCTGAGCCTCTGCCTCAGAGCCCCTCCTCAGGGCCAGCAGGCCCGGGAGGCGCCCGGGTCACCTCGGCGTCCCCTCGGCCCAGCGCCGGGGGTAGGCAGGAGCAACACGCCGCAGCCTCAAAGGCTGGAGCAGCCAATGCACTGCTGCAAGGCCGGCACAGAGCTCCAGGAGCCGCCGAGGCTGCCCGAGGCACCGAGCCTCCCGGAGCTGCTGCCGAGCGGCGCGGCTCTGCATCCCAATGCCCGCCCGGCGCTGTCATACACCGCCCGGCCCGAGCGGGAAGGAGCCTGCTCGCCACGCTGCTGGGCAGCCTCCCCAGGGCTCCAGGGCAGGCACGGCCTTCAGCTGTACTTCTGCTGGATGAAAACTGAAAATATCTGTAAATGATTAAAATGGTAGGAGAGAAACAATCATAAATATTCATCATCTATCACTACTGATTTATTTTCCTAATGCTGTTGTTACTCGTAGGACCAGATCTGCCTTGTTTTGCCTTCAGAGGCATATGTGCAGCACACTAGAATTTGGAAATAATTATGTTTGTAGAAATTTAAAACATCACATAGTTTAAGGGAATTACAGGTATGACCTTTGTGAACTGCTGTCAGATTTTTTTTATGTTATCTCCAAAATATAACAAACAAAATCACACGGTATTTAGAAGGTTCTGTACTTTTCAAACACACCTTTACAAGTAGTACTAAGAGAATATCATGCTTTAAGAATTAATGCAACAACTTGACCTGTTCCAGAGAACAGCCTAATTATTGTTTTAATGCTATTTCAGCGAGATACCTATTTCTTCTTTGTTTTTTTTGCTTTTTCAAATGAAATAATTACATTTATCACTCATGTATATCCAGCATGATTTCATATTAAATTACTTTGTTGGAACTCATAGAGCTTTATTTAAGAGTGAGATGAATAGCGATATATTTGAGGTACCTGAAATTTAAGAGAAAACCAGTGTAATATTGAAAAAAATTGGTTGTTTATCTGGTACTACTTTTTTTCTTTAAAAATCTCCTTTAGTTTGCAGTCAAATGTTCTTTTCAGGAATGTTTTGACGTCATATTTTGCAGAGAAACTATTACTCTACGATCTGTATGACAATAAGTAGGAAAAAATTGCAATTCTTCATACAACAAACCACTGCCCTTCTATTTACTATACAAGACAAGTTTTCTGAAACACAGGGGTTGCTTTTTATTTTTTTAATAGTTGTGTGGCTCAGATACAGCAAGCAAACCCGTTTTACTGATGGGGTCTCTACTTATCCAGTGTTTCTGTCATCAGCCTGACCTTGCAGCTTTCTACAGTGCCATTATACCCTGGGTGCTGGCTTATTTTCATACAGCAGCCCCCAACTACTTGATCCCACTTCATCTACTTCATGGACACAGACATTTGTTGGGCTTATTAGCTCAGCAGGAGCCTTATCATATTTTGTATCTGAGGCTGTTGGAGATGTCAAGAGATGGAAATGCTGTGTAGCTTTTTATCCTCTCTTCTTGCACTTTCTCTGAGAGCCCAACAGTGCATTTGGATTCAATGCTCTCCTGCCACTAGCTGCTGAGATCTCTTTAAATATGTCTAGCTTTGCCATCTGTACCAATAACACTGCAAAGGCTTAGCCATGATTAGGCTGTCAAGATTTATTAAGTTAAAAAGTATCAAAGTTTCTTGCTGCAACCCCAGACCTTTTAAGAGTCCACCTTCTTTAGAAACCCTTCCCCCTCCTGACTAACACTACAGTCAATGTGCTTCGCTTGACCTTGACCAACATATGCACCCGGGGAACACTAATGAATTTGGGCCAATTCATCTTGGAACTCCAAATTTAATCAAGCTGACATGCCAGGGAAAGCAGACTGTAATTAACTCCTAGCATTTTAGGTAATCTGTAAATTTCATAAACTTAGATCAATCTGTTTCTGTGGTATTAAGCATTTTTTCGTGGATTTGTTTAGCAGACTAAAATTGTTAAAATAATACAATAATAACAATTAAAAAGAAAGTGTTGTATCATAACATTAAATCCCTTTAAAAATTACTATTAGTCCAGCAGAATAGGATGCCACCAAACAATGTATACTTAGCAGCCTGCCTAGTAAAACCAAGTGAATCCAGTGTTTTCATTTCTTTTTGAAAATGAGTCATCCACTCATTTCGTGATGTGCATGTTGTGAAAATGTACAACCAGTGAAAATAAAATAGAAAAAATAATTTGCTCAGTGTTGTCTTTCAATTAGTTTAATTTTGATGAAGAAGAGATAGGAGCATTAAAAACAAGCCAATAGGGCTCCTGTTTTGTTCTGCTTCATTTTATTAGTATTTGTATAATGGTAGCACTTAGAGGTCCTGGCCAGGATCAAGGTCCCACTGTGTGAAGTGCTGTATGAATACAAGGTTCCAATCCTGAGGGAAAAAAAAAGAAAAAAAACTCCAGTAAAATATTGATTAACATACAAAAAAAAAAAGAAGAAAAGGAGAAAAAAAAATAACCACCAACCCACCCACCACCCTAAACCAGACTTTTCTGAGACTAATACTTAAATCTCCAGGCTGAAATAGTTCATCTGAGTATTTTTTAAATTCTTTTCATGTCTGCATGGAGCAGCAACAGCATGCCTAAGCTCCAACCTCTCCACAGTGGTCGTGGTAGGTAAGAAATTTTGAGATGCCAACAAATAGAAGAACAAAGTCAGAACTCAAGCAATCAAATTATTATATGTGGATTTAAAAGGAAAAAGCCTAAATAATGAAGACTAAAACAATCACTACATTTACAGCATATCATCTCAGAAATTATAAACCTTTGATCTTTTAAATGTAGGAGTTAAGAAAAACATTAAAAGCAGGACCATGCCAAAGACTGAAGCATATACGTACATATATACATATTGTATAGACATATTTCCTGCAGACCTTGTTAAAGGGAAGCAATCAAATAACATCAGATATTGCTTCAATCAAATAAATGTTAGTTTTTTAAGAGCAGAGGCAGAGAAGGGCCAGAGCCATTAATTTAGGTTCCCTTCCTCAAAATTTGTTTCATAAAAATGCCACCTTTAAGATCTTTCTATTGTATTTTAACCTAAAAATTCATGAAGATTTTTAAGGCAGACAGCAGCACAAAGAGCTGCAGTAAAGATGAAGTTCACCTACTGCTGTTGAACTTTGCAATCTTCCTTTTCAAAGAGAAGGATGAACAGCATTTTACTGATGAAAATTCTTCACTGTTGCAGTTTGTACATACTTAAATAAATGCTTACACAAATAAATGTACAGGGAGTGACTAAAGGCAGCATGTGCCTTAACCTTTTCATGCTGATTATGGTCATTGTGGCTAGAAGGGAAGAACAAGGTCTGTGCTCAACATAACATGCAAACACACACACACACACACACACACACACACACACACACACACACGCTGTGTTTACACACATAATAAACATATATAGCAACACATATATTCTGTAGGATGAGATTTTTGACTCTGTTCCAAATGTTGATGCCATTTTAGATGGACAAATCAGTCATGCAGTGTCTTTCATGAAAATTTTTCTCATACTGAAGAAACCACAGCATTACACTATATGATCACAGAGGATTCTTTACTGTCTTGTGGCCAGCATAGTCTTTCATTTCTAAATTCACTGGACCAAGGGGAATAAAACCAATTCAAGGCCTCCCTTCTTCATGAGGCTGAAAAAACTTGGCATAAATTGTTTCTTCTTTCTCTTGGTATATGACTATGCACATTCATGGGTCTCAATTACAAAAACAAATATCTGGTTTTGGTGTAAGCTCAGAGAGCAGAGCGATGTATCTTACATGCCCTCAGTCTATAAAAATGAAAAAAAAATCTACTCAGGCCTCTTTCTTAATGTATATATTATCTAGGACTTTATTTTGAACTATGCAGAAGCACAATTCAAATACTCAAAAAAGGTGGAGTCTCTATAGGCATGGCCAATAATGTGCTATATACTTTCAGAGCTTTAAAAAATGTCTTCACATATGTTGTTATGATTTATTAAGCAAATTCTTGACCCTAATAGCTAGTAAAAGCTAGCAAAGTGCAACTGGCTACTTTAATGACCGGAAACATAAATGCTGGTTCACAGAAAGTAATCTCCCAACCATCATAATGTGCAATAGATCATTCAGGACACTAAGCACTTGACCAAAATGATCTCACCTGCTGTCAAACACCCTCTAAAATCCTTTTCTTGACTGGTCAATGAGAACACTGTGATGCAGAGGTATGTCTTACACCAACATATTGCGGACATCATCATCAGGCTACATGCAGGAGCAGAAAATGCAGATTGTTTGGGTGTTGGTGATGGGTGGCCTCCTGTGACTGGGTGAAGAAGTACCCAAGGTGGTGTAGAACCATTTCTGTGTAGACCTCAGCTGACTGTGAGATGGTTATCAATCTATAGGTTACCTATATGGCACCCTGCATGGAATTATCTTACTTCTTTTCAGAGATCCCTGGAGATAATTGCAATACCACAATTTTGCTGAACTTTCACCAGCTCCACCGCCTCCATCTTAGCTTCTACAAGCAATGTTATCTTGCAAAGGAGGGAGCATATAATTATGAGAAAAGTTTTACTTGATGCAAGGATCTGAGGGGCTAAAAGGCCACTCATAGCTAAACAAGACGCTTAAAACTTTTAAAACAACCTCCTAAAGGAAAAAGTAAGTTAATGCAAAACACTGAAAGGGGCAATCAGTAATGTTGACTGTACCTTCAACAGAGGATATGCCCTCACTAGCTGATAATGTAGAACAATCTTGAGGCTGCATTAGATTCATTGATAGTCCTGACTACAGAGATAATTGTGGTAAGAAATGGTTGCGCTCCCACTTCCCCAAGAGACTGTGCCTATTGCTGTCAAAGGAAGATCTGGAAACTGTGATTCATGCTTTTATCATCTCCATGTTCCTAACTTAGGGCTAAGGGCTCCACAGAAGTTTCATCTTGTTCAACACTCAGCAGCCCACCTCTTAAGCAGGAAAACCTGCCAAGAGATCATAATGGAAATCTGCACACTCTAATGGATTTCTGCATTCATTATCCAGATACAAATCAACTTCCTGGTCCTTATATTTAAGGATATTTTAGATACTGGCTTTTAGCCAAGATCTACCATGCAACTTTCTTATTGAAAATGCTGAAGTGTATGCAACCTATGTTCAAATGCTCAGAAGTGTTTCATGTATTAGGCCCCTGCCCCTGGAAGGAAAATTTAACAGAATTCAAGATGTAGTGTGAATCAAATCATCTCACAAGCAAAGCTTCCTGTAATAGTGTGGCTTTAGGAGGAATGGCAAGAAGTGAAAGAAAAGGAAGGCATAAAGTGAGAAGAAAAAACCAAGGAAAACATAGATGCCTCCAAAACTTGTCATATTAAGTACAGATATGGACAGAAGCTCTTTGTAGACATCCATAATTTACTTTTTAGTGAGAGTTACAGACATATTACATGTGTTGATTGAATTAATGGCATATAAAACTTTCTGCCCAAGAAGCTTATTTGAGGGTACTCATATGATATGCTGAAAAGGAACAAAAGGAAAGAGAGAGATGAGTTGGTATAGAGATAAAACTTACACAGTTTCAAGGAAAGTAGAAAAGTATTTTTGTATTAATACATGCACATACTCAACTCTTTTGGCTACTGAAAGCTGACCTACCAAATGTTTTCTTTAAAACAAGGAAAGAAGGAGAAGAAGAATGAGGAAAATGAAGAGTAGGATATCAGCTAACAGGAGATAGAACATTAATTTAGTATTTTTACATGTATTTTGTTGCAGCATTAAGTCACGTATATTTTGAGTAAATCTAGGAACTACCTGGTCACAGGATTCACATTGTAGCTAGTTCTAAAGGTGTATGGCATGTATCTGCTGCTGCAGTAAGAGCTTATTTTTGTCTTTTCAGTAAATGTGTAGAGGAAAATGCTGATCAAAATAAATCCTCATTCCTGGGTCCAATTGCCAGCATAAATAATTATTGTGATTCAAAATGGTTTATTATATTTGTATTTTTCAAGATAATATATTTCCCAAGCACATGGAAGTAAAGTTCTAGTGTTAAGAAAACACAGAGGATGCAACAAGATCCTAAACTGTAAATTTTTCATCAGGATCAGAGTTCTCTGAATTTGAGCTTTTACTGCTCTAAATTGCTTGTATTCAAAGTAAAGAACTTTGAGGGCACAAAACCTATTAATTCAATTGCATTATAACAGTATGGTTAGCTTGTCCACTGTCTGGTTTCCTGATGCTCTGCCTAGTTTTATTCTAGCTCCTCCCAGCTCTGTCAGAGCTACTAAGCATGGACACACACATAAGCAGTGGTCTCGAGTCTGAAGTGACCATTAAAGATATTCTGTGGTGGAATCTTTACACAAATTAGCAGGCACTTTCTGTCTCATCAGGAGATGTGGCTTTCCCCATGCTACTCTACATCTGAGTTTCACAAACACAGAGATTCAGGGATAAGGCTCCAGTGGAATCATAAAATATTTGCTAGCCTGTCATTACCACAAACCTGGTTGTTAGTGGGGTGGAGTGCTCCATCTACTTCCTGGCACTAGCTCCAAGACTGCTGACAGATTTATGTGAAGCAGAATGCATACACACTTCTAGCTTATACCCAAAATGGTAAAGGTCTTAATTTTTTTTTCCCCTACAGATGGACAATCCCAAAGGTGCAGCTAATACTGTCACCTTAAGTGACTCCAATGTTGTAAAGCTGAGAACAGGTGAAATGGATAAACATTTTTTTGAAATTCATCCAAATAATATTACCGTTTACTATTACAATTTTTTTATGTAAGACAAACAGTAGGCTAGGCTATTAAGGCAGGGAAGAAACCAGAGTATTTTCCTCTAAGACCTTATAACCTAAGCAGCATATAAACAAAGAACCTGGTCTTGGGAGATGCTGAGCTCATACATACTACAGTGATAGGTACAATAAAACAGCCTAGGCTGGATTCTTAGAGCATCCTAATTTACTCTGAGGTGGTGAAAGAAGGTTGGTGTTAGATCCTGTTTGATGTGAGAGATAAGCAAACCAAACTGTTAAGAAGAGTTCAGAGAACCAAAGTTAAGAATAATTTTGGGCAGGCTTTTAAAAGAGTATAGGATGCTGTTGTTGAAAGGATAAGCATTGAGTCCTAAATTGTTTTTTATTAGGTGTAAACAATGAAGACTGATGCCCCTGTTTTTACAATTTTTCCTGTTTTTCATTGCTGTTTAAGAATCACTTCTCCCACATCATCATGCCAACTTCACTGAGTTTAGCTGGGGCAATAGCTGGGGAGATAGCCTCAGGCTTGTGTATAAAGGAATGTGTTTCAGGTCCTGCTTTAGGCTCTGCCAGCATTTGGTTGGGATTGTTTAGATGGAGGAGGTAGATACTAGTAAGCATTAATGTGAATTTATGATAGTCTGGCTACGCTGCACAGGCATAGCCTTTAGTAGAAAGTGAAGTGTGTAGCACCAAACAATGCATACTAGGCATATCCATACAAAAAGGTACCTCTTTAGATAGGAATGAAGACTTTCCTTAATGAGTACTTTACTTAAAGAACTTATTATCTGAACAGCATGTAAAGAGAGAGCCCAGTCCTGTGAGGTGCTGTAGTTAGTGCTCTATTAATTCACTCCCGTGCTTTCTGCATACTAACTTGTATAGACAAGCAAAATTTAAGCCTTGCAAAACTGTAAATGGTTGGAGTGATCTCATATATCCTTTTTAATAGGACTTTGTGTAGGTAGCATCACCAGCAGCCAAACTGTGGTTCAGCAGCAGCTGAACTTTCCAAAGTTCAGCTTTGGAAAGATCTCTCTTACCCAGCTGTTGCTTACAGGTAAAACAGCAACTCCTGCAGCCACAGCTGATAACATACATGCACTGTGTCAGTGGTTCTGCAACTATGAATGGAAATGAGAAGACTGGGAGACATCATGGAAATATATTTTGCTCATGACATCTCCTCACTGTCTGAGTCTTCCAATTAGTGCGCTATGTCCTCGTCAGTGCACTAATGCTCTCAACTCCTAACGCTAAGCATAATTTCTTGATATTTTTCTGTGGGGGTATCAGCTGCTGGAAATGCAAAGGGATGTGAGAGACAGTCCAAAGTAAATGCTTCCTTTGCTCCTTCTAGAGCTGCAGGTCCTCATAAGATAGCACACACTACAATGCCATTCAGTGGCTTAGAAAAATCTGCCTGACCCATAAAATATTGCCAGCTCAGAATTTCCTAGGTATATCTAGTACAAGAGGTGCAAAAATTATGTTTCATAATTCACCGAGCAGATGAGAAATTTCTGGAACTGAACAGTTCTGTTCGGTCCTTTACTCTTTATAAATTTATGAGTGGGTTTGTGGCCTGTCACTAATAGGTCTCTAAATTAATAAGCTGACATGTATTGCAACACTCTCTAGGGCAAACTTCCTCCAAGTTTAGATTTGAGTGATCTGCCTTATGTCATGCTATGGATTCACCTTAGCAAAGGGTGAAATTTTCAGTCTGCTTTTTGTTCTGTGATAGTTTACAATAACTCACCTTCTCATTCTGTGCCATCAGTTAATATTAAAAGCAGAAAAAATAATAATCACTGTCTTCTAGCACTGAACAAGAAGATTAAGATCTCCTTTTAATGGGAATTTTGAATGACAGGAAGAGAGAATGAAGATATTTTTCTTTACAGAGTCTTTTTAAGAAGAGTGAGGGTCCCGCCATTTCATGATGTGCAGGCCATGGTTTAAGTCTGTAATCTCCATTGCTGTACAAAGTTGGGAGTCTTGGGCTTCCTTGTGTTCATGCAGAGCTGTGTACCTGCTCACCACCTCTGGTACTGTCAACCGGTCCATGCTCCAGCAGAAGGACAGGAGGTTACGTTTGCTATGGCAGAGCTGGGCCCAAAGGATTGTACTCTGGCTGCCCAGAGACTAAAGGTGTTCTAGGCACGAGAGGCAGAAGCATATCCTGCATTAAGGGGCTAGGCCAAACTATTTTTTTTACACTATTCTCATATCTTCCTCCTTACCCAAGAAATTTCTACAAGCCTGTGGTCAAAGAACTGCCTAATCTCACTATGGTAACCAGCCACAAAGAACTGGGAATCATATTGCCAGCTCATTGTATTAATGTGCTTTTTGCCTCCTAAAGAGCTTGGTGATTCCTGTCTGCAAACAGGTAAGTCTCATACCCCTCACACCCCCACGTGCACCAAGCTCATCTGTGTGAGGTGGTACACATTTGTCTTATCTGCACTGGAAGACTTATGTATTCTGAGTTTAACTGGGCCTGTGAAGGGAACAGCATGTGACTAGATATAGTCACAAAAGTATATCAGGCTATTAGTTATTTAAAAATGGTCAAAGAGATAAAAAATCAATTTGGGGGAGGAGGATTGTGAACGGAAATAATGGAGTAAGCACTGCAATACACCCCTCTTCTCTGCATTTAACTGTTCAGTCCCCACATCTGTAGAAGGAAAGCATGCTTTAAATGAGACATTCAGCTGGCATAAATCAGGAAGCATCTCTGAAATCGGTGGTTTCACATCTGTGCATCAGCTAAGCACTGTTTTGCAGAGTTTTCATCATTGAAGACCAAATGAGTATGATCGCTGCATATTATACAGGAATTATTTAGTAGGCAGAGGCTAGCTCTCTCGCTAAACAGGAACCTATTACAGAGGGAATGCATTCATATACAGCAGTTAAGTGCCTGCAGTTCTGATTAAATAAAGAGAAAGGCAGAAACCCATGAAAATTAATATTTCTGTAAATCATAAAAGTAAGCCCAAGCTTATTAACAATTTTTATAGGCATTGTATAAAACAGAACAACTATATATGTGAGAAAGAGAGAGAAAGAGAAAGACAAAGAGACAGAGACAGAGTGAGAGAGAGAAAACCAGAGACAGAGAGATAGAAAGGGAGAAAAATGTTTAGGATGCAGAGATAGAAAGGGAGAAAAATGTTTTGGATGCATGCAGCAAAAAAAGTATTTTGAACAAGAATGAAAATAAAGATCAGAGTTCAAATTAGACTGCCATACAATCTCTGTACATGATCAGCTCATTATATATTTATTGTTTCATGACTAGTGAAAAATGATCACTATCACTGCTATTTTCATATGAATTTAAAAAATAAAAAAAAGGAAAAAGAATACATGTTATCTTCTGCATTATCTCCGTAGGCTAGGTTATATACTGCACATAGTTTAACACACAATGATGAAACATTAATATAGGCTGCTCTCATTTCCCAGCTTCTCATTTTTACACAGAGCACCTAGATTTGCCAGAATCTCTCCCTCCTTTGGCAAGAGGGCAAGCAAGCAGTCATTTCAGAAACTGGTGCCAGTGCTACCTATGAGTCAGTGTGATGTATTTAATGCTCCATTTGTTAGAGGCTAAGTACATTACCCCTACAGTGCCCTAACCTCTAATGGCTCAGTGCCAGGGAGCCCAAGTCTGGTCCTGAACCTGTATTACTAGTCCACATTTTACTGCAGTGTCAGTTGTCTCTAATACATACATTAGATCTAGGCATCACAGCACATCGTTTTAACATCAGATTCTGATATTATGAAATATATCTTTTTCAGAATATTTCTTATTTCCCTGTAATGCATCAAAAATGGGAATGAAAAATTATATGTGAATTTGAAGTGCAAAAATTTTATGTTTTCATCATTTTGTACTAAAGCTGGACTAAAAATATAGGTGTTTGTAATATGGTGCACAGATCTGACATATAGCTCTTGATGTTCAGGGTTAAATTTAAATCTACATTGCCTGGTTACCAATCTCTGCAGTTGCACCCAGGCAGGACTAGGAAAGATTGATGATTGTGATTGTGAGATTAATCCTGTAATGTTTACAAGACTTCTGAGCTGAAACCTGGTTGGTCATATCATGCTATCCAGAGAAGGCCGCTTGGCTTGCCAGGGTAATTTCTTCTGATGCAGTAAATAACTAGGCATAATGAAAATACTCTGATGTATTCTACTGCCTGATTGATGCTCTGCATGCGATATGGCAAAGCAGTGCACTTCCTATCACAAATTTACATATACAAACCAGCAGAAGAAGCATGATAATGTCAGCATCCTCCAGAAACCCTAGGATGCTACACAATTTTATAGCAGTTATGAATTACTGTTGACCTTTCTGGCCTCTTATACCGGTATGCTAGACTCAAGCATATTGAAAGTCATCAGTCTGAAGCAGTCATTCTTTACATAATTATGGCTATTTGTGTGTGGGAGGATAGTGTTTCTTTTATTGTTAAAAATTAGCATTAAAGAATATCATTGCTGAGATTGAATGGCCCATCTGTTTTAAGAATATATTTTAATAGAAACAGAGAAAAGTATGATTCAAATTCTGCAAACTATTTTTATAAGCCAAAAGATGCCAAAATGTGAACTTTTACAGTTCAGTACTTAATGAAAGAGCATGGCTTGTGTCCTGGTTTCCCGGTTTCAACGCAGAAATTTTTTATTATTTTTTTATTATTTTTAAACCGGCTAAAAGGTCTCAGCACTTAGCACTATCATTTAAACAAAATTTTTTGCTGGATTTTGCAAGTCTAAATTAACAGGAAATATTCAGTAGTGGTACAAAAGTCTTTCAAGTACAAATATAGATTAAATCTTTGAAATCATGTAGATGCATTAGTTAAAGGAGCTTCCATATTTCATACTAAATATTTGAATAATCAGGCTTTCAGAACATCACTAAAACACAGCTCCTTATTATCATTTGCATTTTAATGTCCTTAAAATTATTACACTAAGGGAAATGTTTTTGATACATTATAGCATTTCCTCTAAATGTGTGATTATGTTAATGGGTTTTCAATCAGGATCCTAGCCTGACACCATAGGAAAATTTATGCAAAGTTCATACCCTGTCAGGGCCTTTAATCAGGACCATTTATTAGACCCCTGCCTTCTTTGATGGTTGCTGCTCCCTTTATTAAATATACTGACTTGGCCATCTGAAGAAAAGGACAATAAAAGGTTACTGGGGATGAAAGCATGAATGCTATTTGCTCATGTTTCCTTTACAGACACTTCTTCAATAATTAAGGAAGGGCTTTCTTTGGCCTTTTAGGCTTTTGAAGTGCATATCAAACATAACACTTAGTTCTTGTTTTTATGGAATGTTTAATGCAGAGATTTAGGCTTAAGCACAAGTAAACTAACTTAGATGCTGCTAACAGAATTAATTTAAATAATTCTCACAAAAATCACTGCAGTCACGTATGTCTACTGACTAGCTGAGCTATACTGAAGTGAGGCAATTAAACTTACTGTAATTTAGAGAAATACTGAAAACAATGGCCTCCCCCTTCTCCCTCCCTTCTTTTTTTCCTTACACTATTTATTTTTCTAGCTTTTTTCTGGTCAAACCTTAGCATAGCAAAGTCATCACTGCATCTGATAAAACAGCTTTCAATGCGAGAACTGTTTCCAAGATCCCTCAATATATATGCTAGTTACTTTATAAAATTATTTAATACACTGCTTAAGGATTTATAGGAGGGTTGAAACTGGCATGAGTGACACTAATTTTTCCCCTGGATCGCATGCAGAGAAAAACACAACAAACAGCAGATCTAACTAAGTAGTATTGACAACCTGGGGTTTGGATACAAATTCAATATGAGAAAACAGACTCACTTCAATGAAATACAAATAAACAACGAATTCTGTTTTGACATGTCTAAATAGGTAGTAGGTGACTGAGAGGCTTGGGTCTCATAGGAAAGCCATTAGTGGAGCATTTGATAGGAAAACGTTTGATTTGAATGCAAGTTGCGTTTCCCCTCAGGGGGTGATCTGAGTGGTATACTGGGGATTCACAGGCGCCCTTTTCACTAGAAAATGCCTGCTGGGCTGTATCTTGATAAATGAAATTTGTAGGATCTCCTAATACTAACAAGTATATAACTATATCATCTATTTAGAAGGCATGCTAATTATATTGGTTCACTGATGTTCATTTTCTCATTCTGCAAAAATATATTAAAAAGTTTTAATAATGAGCACCTGGGTCAATTCTATGTCCAGACTGGAAAAAATAATAATACTTCATTAGTTTAATTATCAATATTTATTGCTCTGAAAAAAGGAATTCATTATTTTTCCCCACAAGCAATTGGTAAATATTCAGTGAAGTGATAGGATTGCAGCAAGAAATTAGTTACATAAATGCCATTGACCTGATGTAGAATAGAGTCTAAAGCTAAGAAACTTTAAACTGAATAGTTCTCTGGCCTTTTTTTTTTTTTTTTTTTACCAGAAATAGTATCCTAAATATTTTCATGGCCATCATAAGTATTGATAAGATGAATAATGTCTAACAAGATATTCAGATGAAAAGGAGTACATCCTTGTTAGTATTTAGATACCTACACACCTTTTTGTCCATTTCTTAAGATTCTAGGTGTTTTTGAAACAAATGATTTGCTACCTAAATTGCAAGCTAAAAAAGCAATATATTTGATAAAATGGGAAGATTTAACTATTTACTTTTTTCTCAAATCAGAATCTTATATCAGAAAAATAATTTAGTATGTTTTTAATACACTAGCTGTGACCCCCCATAGACCCTTTAAAATTCAAATAGTTTCAATTGCAAAGGAAGAATATTCAAAGAATACAGGGCTAAAAATAAATGAATGGGACACTAAAGAGTTAATGTTCACCGATGAAGCTTGGAGTTAGGGATTGTTTATGACACCAAAAATGTTGCTGAAGGTAATCTTAGTAAAACGACCCTTCAAAATTAGTATTATATTTAATTGCATGCATGTGTTTCTGATATATCTCATCAGTGTTAAGCATCATTTTATCTTTCTGTTTGTCCACACAAAGAAGCCAGCAGCCTGAATGATACTGGTAATGCCTGTTAGTTTGAAAGCAGAGAATGCACGGTATGCAGCTTAAAGCACATCAAAGGAAATGTAACAGGACCTCGGTATGTCTTCCTATTAGACAACACGTTGTTATTAGGTAGAAATACGATTTCTTGTATTTATGCAGTTTAGCAGATCAGAAGATGCCTTTCAGAATTAGTAATTAGTAAAAAACACCCCAAGAAACAACAAAACAAAACAACCAAAATATTTTCCCTTTTAGTGAGTTAGACAAATGAAAAAAGAAATGTTATACTTGCATGAATAAAGAAAGCAGGAGGATATTAATTCATGTAAGACACAGTTTGCTGGTTTATGTTGAAGTAAGCTATCATGATTAGCTAAATGGATCAGGTGTAAGGACATTAAAAGGAATAAGGCAGCTTCTGAACATATAAGAATATATAACATCATATAAATATATATCTGTATTTGTTCTATTTGCTCATGCGCATGCACACACATTCTGCATATGTTAGGCCTTTCTGAGAAAGAGGCAAACAATATAGATGAAAATCAGCATCTGCAAAAGGCAGCAATCCCATGATTCCTTCTGAGCCAATCACTTAACATATCATTCATAATGCTAGTCTGCTTTCATCATCCTCACCCTGTCACTGGCATCTTTCTTCATTTTCTTCTGCTTCTCAGTTCCAAGAAAGTGGAACCACTGTATCATTTACTGTCCACAACCTAAGCTGCTGATTTAAAGGCTGATTTTTTATTTTCCATAATGCCATATAACTATCCTTTCTGCTTTCTATAAAAGTTTAAGTTCAGGAATATCTTGGGTAATTTTAACACTGAAAACTGTTCAGGGAGCTCAATTTTCTCATTTTCTCTCCCACATTTTTCCTTTTATTATAAATTTTATAATTACAAGCTTTTAAAGAATATGATACGCAGTTCCCCCTTCCTTTTCTTTTTATTTTTGTTTTGTTTTCATTTGGTTTTGTTTTTCTGGCTTCCAGGGTTATAAAACTTAAGCAGTAGCTTTTAGTTCTGCTCAAGAAAATTTCTAAATTAATAAAAAATTGCTGTCCATAATTTTTTCTTTAATGACAAAACACATTATATTTATTAAGCACATTCCCCAAATGTTGATAGTTATATTGCTTTTATTAATGATTCCTAGAAGCAAATACAGTGCATTTTTTCCTCCTCTTTTCCCTTCCATATTATTATTATTATTGTTACAGTGGACAGTGATGACTCTGTGTCTTAAAACCTAATCACTAGTGCCTATTAAATTTGGGTTTCATATGTTGCTGGAGGTAGAACTGATTATCATAGTGAATGAAATACTTGTTTGGCGTATTCCCAGAGGGCAAAAAGTCATTCTTCAAGGTGATGCATCTCATTTGAGGAATACATTAACAATTGAAGGCAGTTAAAAATACATGTGAACTCCCAGTGAGGCAAATCTGAGGTTGACCACATATATTTACTGACTGACTCTTGCCTCATTCAGGGGAGAAAACTGTGATATGGAAGGCTGGTTCCTGCAACATATGAGACCTTAATTTACAACTCTAATGTGGCAAGTAGATCATAGCTGCTTAGAAAATATTTAGGATTTAACGCTCTGTATGGGTTTAAGATGTCTTTTGTATCTTAGAAGGTTAAAGAAAAAGTATGAGAAAAGATAAGGCTCAACAGCATTAAAGGTCAAGTTTGTGATAGAAATTAGCTTCTTATTTCAAGGTTGTGTGATAAAATAAAGAATAAGACAGATGCATTTTCGAAACCATGCTGAGATCCATAGTGAAAAGTTTTATACAATAGAAAACAGGAGACAGGCTACATAAAGGCCAGCATTATTGCTATGAAATGCCAGGTTACAGAGTGATTGTATTAATTGCAGTAGCACCCTAAATAGATGGAGTGATACAGAGGATATCCTACACAATGATGAAACATATTACTGTAGCAAATGCTATTTTTCCTCCAAATTAATTTTCAAAGCATGTGATATTTTAGTGGAAAATAAAGCAGAAATAGAAAGAAAGCCAGGGCACCAACATTTCTCAAGTAGACATGAGCACTAACCAAGTAATATATGAAATGTAAAGCAACATGATGCAATAAAACCCAGACCAAACAAAAAAAAAAATGCAGTATTTGAGCTTGTTTTGCTATCAAATTAAAAGTTTTATTATACCATGTGGCTTTTTATTTATTTGGAAAAAAGTGATTTTTCAAAAGGTATAAATATTTGCATTTTGATTCACAAAGAAGAACTGCCAAAATTTCAACCTGTCTTTTAAAAAATAGAGTCAGACAGTTATGAAGTTTTGTAGAAAAGAAAATAGAGGTAGGTCACACTTTTCATCTCCCAATAGTATCTTCCTCCAATATCAAGAAAAGGTAAATTTAACTGCAAAATACATTAATTTAATAATGTATTTATATGTTTCACACCCTTAAAAAACCACCATTAGAATGAGAACATGTGTTTTGAAAGAGATGGGATAATAATTATATAAGTGACATACATGTTGCTATCAAATAACGTTCCAAGACAAAAAGAAGACAAAATCCACTAGGAAGCTAATTGGTCCCTCCAGCCTCCAAATGTTAACACCTAAATTTTGACTAGCATCATCTCTGCACCACAACCCAAGCCATCCTCAGTCACTAGGTACATTATAACTGAAACCTCTTGAGATCAGCCCCTCAGTACAGTCAAGATATCACAACATTTTACTGCAGTCCATCAACCTGTACTTTTCTTCAAACACAATTAGAACTGCTGTGTGATACCAAGATATCCATTTTCCAAGGCAGCAGCTGAAGGCAGACTGCGAGGTGGTGAAACAGAGAAATAGCATAAGGATGAAAAGGGGCAGAATTTTATCAGGAAACACTGATCTCATGAAAGAAATCATTTATGCAGTCCATAATCCAAATTGTTACACAAGAAATCCTTCACTGAGCCTAGAGATCTAACATTACATATAAAGCAAAATTGCATGGGCTTGTGGAAGCTGGCAGCTATGTGAGACATATGGGGCTGAAAGCCTGAGGATTCTGCACTGAGAATGATGAGTTAGGATTCACACAGGGAGGTGTCTGTAAGTTTGATTAGCCAGATGTGTGAAAAGGAACCTAATGCTTAGCCAGAAATTCCTGAAAGGGGCTGTTTATAAATCAGATATAGTAGGAAGACAGCAAAAGCCCAGATGTTCCTTTGGGGAGAGTGAAAGCCTTAAAGCCTTGCTGGAAGCCAAGGGTAGGTCTGGTTAAAACTAACATCTTGTTGTGGAGTTGCCCATCCAATAAGCTATTTAATGAGGTCCTTAAACAAGGACTCACAGAATCCAGAGCCATTGCAGAGAAGAACCTGTCACAGAGTCAGTCAGCTCTACTCCTAGCTGGAACATACTCACAGGTGCACCTTTCTGAAGAGGATGTATCATCTTGCCTTCAAGACTCCAAAGGTAAATTTACCATGTATTTTGATGTTGGATTGCCCCACTCAATTTAATTTACAAAATAAGTAACTGAGGAGCCTTAAACTCTTCGATTCTAAAACCTGTCATTTCTTCCCCCAAAGCTGTTTTTAGATTCTCTTAATCTTTCTCTCTTTCTGGTTTTCTATGTCCTTGCTGAAGTATGGATGGATATATATTCTACTCACCCTTTTTCTGTGCTATGTACAAAGTGAAATTGAATCCAAAGCTGCTACCACTGGAATAGGTTTTATTTTCATTACAAAGGAGAGTCATGGAGGCAGGTCCTGCAGAAAGAGGAGGATCAGCAGTTGTCTGTAACTGACTCAGTATTGTGTTTCAACTCTGACTTACTGCTCTCCAGAATTATTCAGTTCTCTAACCAGAGTCCTTTTCTTTTTCACTCTCCAATATATGATGTTTTATAGTGCTGTATTGAAAAGTACAAGCCCTGCCCATTTTAACAAGCCATTCAAACCACCCTGTGAATAGGAGGTGTGTTCATCATTTGCTACCGCACCAACATCTGTGTCATCAGCAAGATGTGATTCTGACATTTGCATTTTTGATTAAGAGGTTAGGTAACACTGGATCCAGATTTGAAATTCTGTGTCTGAATGAAAAAGTCACTTTATTGTTTTCCAGCAAAACTAGCTAGTTTCTGTCATCTGTCTACAAGTCAAAATTGTATGTCCTATTAATCACACAGGGCTCAATCTATTCTTAACCGTCATATCTTTTAGTAATAAGTCGGTTGGAAGAAGTCCCTGTTGCCTGCAGAATTGAAGTCTCTAATCCTATTGAAAGGCTCAAACAAAAAAAACTTGATGACAATTCCTGTCTTTTGGAGATCAATTTGGCATTGACTATACTTTTGCCTATTATAATTAAATTTCTAGCTACTTGTGAGTAATGGCTTTTTAGTTAAATTTAGCACCATTCTGTCCCATTAGTAACTCTCTGGTTAAACTTCTGAACTCTTTGAAATATATGGAAATCACTTACAGTCTTTGAGTCCCTCAGAATTTGCCCAGTTTTCTATTATTTTATGGTTAATGTTTATGGTTTAGAGAGATTCTGGTAGTTCCTGAGTGTGAGACATCTTGGCCAGTTCATTTAAAAATGTTAAAAACCTTTGCCACAGAGGGTAAAGTTCCAATTACAGCAGCATCACATGGGACAGGTGCATCTCTGTTTTGTTTCAAATAAACAGCTAAAATATCTTCTGAACATTCATGTCTTTATACATCAGTATGTGATCAAACAAACCTGGCAGGGAACCTATAGATGTTACCAATAGGTTTTTAAGGCATTCTTACTTTTTTGATTTTAATTGAAATTGATATTGCATTGAAATATCCCTTGGCTTTCTTTTAGCTCTCCTAGAGGTTTTAATGAGCAGCTTTTATCCACTTTCATTTGCTTTCCCATTTTTCCTTCTATCATATACTGTTATTTGTGCTATTGTCATGTTTATAGAAGTTTAAAGTCAAGAAATCCAAAATGGCTTTTTTTTTTTTTTAATTCTAACTTCATTGATATATATCAGGATATCCTTGATAAATTTTTCCTTGTTAATACTTGCAAATTTGGGAAAACCATCTGCTTTAATGTAGCAGTAGTTATAACAGTCACCAATACTTCTGTATTTGCTTTTTGAAAATTTTGAAGTCAGAAATTTACTTTGTTTATCAAAAAAGATCATACTATTATAGAATATCTTGAGTTGGAGAGGCCTCATAATGATCATTGAACCCAACTCCCTGCTCCTAGCAGGTGGAGGTTTGCCTTCAGATGCCTGATATTCTCTTATCCATATTTGGTGAAACATTCTCTTTGTTATAGCTAGAAACTCAGATAGTTTCAAAATTAGTTGCATGAAACTACATTCTAAAGAAACAATTTTTCCTATGGGTGAAAGCGTATGGCACCCTTGATGCTGCTTCTTGGTTTGAACAGGTATTTTGCAGATGCCCACCTCTAACACCATCAAAACTTTGTAGCAGGCACAACTTAAATCCATAAATATCAAAGGCTTTGTGATTTTGAGTAATATCTGCCCAAACAAATCTTTGAAACAGCTTGCTCCCTTGTGTATTCTTCTACATTCTATTCTTGCAAAATTAGTTTAATGCTTAGCTTTAATTTTATATTAAAATGAAAATTCCTAACAAGTTTATGAAACCCACTTCATGTTTCTTCTTACACATTATTATCTTATCTTCTTAATAAATACTCAGTAGCAATATCTCTGAGTTTGGATTTATCATATATAAGATACCAAGATAAGTTCCTGGACATGCATGTTTTATATCAGCAGCAGTCTCTAATTTTGGAAGCCTTCTACTTGGGATCAAAAGGAAAATTTTGTGGAATCTGTCAAAACCATTTCTTGGTGGTGAGCTATTATTTGTTAATTTTAAATTTTGCTAAACAATTATATTTAATTTGTAGAACACCTACAATGAGTCTAATAATCAAATATTTATCCATTCTTTGTTTTAAACTACATCCTACCAAAGAGGGAGTACCTTTCTGCTTATGCATCACCCTGGTGTCCCTCTTACATTATCCTCTCTGTTCCTCACCTGTTTTTCTGTAGTCATCTTCACAGGGAGAACGTACCCATAGGAAGGAAGGCCAACAACTTCATCACCATCTCTGCTGAAGGCAGATTTTTTCAGCAAACTTGTAACTCATAACATTGTTCTCAAGTATAAATATGCCTTCCATCTACAATTTGATTTTGGGGCTACTCCCTCACTTTCTTCAGATGGATACTGGGGACAAAAAAAGGCTTTCTTCAGAAATCTCTGTGTATTTTGTCACTTCAAAAATATAATCCCTTCTGTTACAATGAAGTTTTATATGACTATTCTTTTCTAAGCTCCAAATGCTAAAGTATTTGTGTTTGTGTGGGTGCCTGTGCACAGGTTGCAAGCTTTTACAGATGACAGTTTCACATGTCATAAACATTCCTGTCCCACAATGCCTGATCAATGACTGTCCCAAAAAGATACACTCCTGCCAACTTCTTCAAAGCTGCCTCATATTCAGAGAGCGCTCTCCCTTCTAGCTGATTTCCCTGGTGTAGTTTGTATCATTCTGCAATAATGTTTGTTCTAAGAACAGTCTATCTCCTCAAAACATCAAGCTTTTATACCAGTTTTTTGTGGTGTCTGTCAATATTCAGTCAACTTTTCTCCTAACTTGGGTTACAGACACTACCTTATGTTTTTCTTCAGCAGAAATTCATGAGAAAACAAGCCTTGATGTTTTTTATTTTTACCAAATAAAGCTATTTCCATTGTTTTCCTTTTCAGACAGATTGACTTTTCCTTTTGTATACTGTCCTTGTTGTGATTCTTTGGGGGGCAAAAAACACCCTGTAGAGCTGTTAACTGATTCAGACCAGTACTGGATTCTTGACCAAGTATTCCCTTTTGTATTTGGAGAGGAATCTTAAAACTCCCACTGAGTGCTCCTTAGCAAAATGATAACTTAATAGACAGTCCTTCCTAGGAGAGTGCCAACATAATTCAAGCAAAGCAAAACAGTTCTGGACACAGGTCTGTAACCACAGTCTGACTTAATTAGAAGTACCACAAGTTTCAGCAAATCTTCATTTCTAGATGTGTAGTGTTCCCAATAACTCAAGCACTGGCAGGAGCACAGATACAAATTCTACTTTATATGGTCCTTCAGTTTCATCAATAACTTCTTAATCCAAACTCTCTAATCATATATCTCCCTGGAAATGCAAATTTCTTTTATAACTTTAGAACCCTAAGGAACACTCACCCAGCCCCCTTCACCCTTTCCCTCAAGGCGCTGCTGCCTTTCTTAGCCAAATTCTGCACACAGACTTCTTGGGATTTTAGGACCAAGATTAATTAATTTACATTTGATTGTTTTGAAATCCATTGTCAGTTCACATATTGTGCTTCTGATACAAAAGTGCAAGAGAAAATCTGAAGACACTGCAAAGCACCTGCATACAAGTTAACAGCACTCTGATTTTGGAACTCAGGTTCAAATGTCTTGGCCATACTTGTGACACACCATTTAAAAATACCATCTCAGTAGTGGGGTGACAAGAACTGGTTCTATCTAAAAAGGCTAGAAAGTCTTATTCAAATTGAAGATCTCAGAATGACCTTCACTATTCCACCCATCCAATTCTCTCCTGTGGTGTTGCACAAAACTCAAAATTTCACATGCAGAAGTTACAAATATTCTAGATATAAAGATAATACTGCATAAGCTTCATACTCGGTTTTTGATTTTAAAAATCCTGTTGCACAGGCCCACGCACTCTTAGCATCATATTCATACTTAGGGCATCACAGATTATCTGCTTAGGTGAATAAGCTGCCCTAAAGCCTTAGGATAAAGAACACCTATTTTTATCCTTTGAAAATTGTAAATAGCTACAAAGTTTACTTATGTGGAGTATGAATATCACATCTGAAGTATGTCTGAACCCATATTTTTTCCTATAAGAGAACCTTCTTTAGCACTACACCTACTCATTCATTATCCCATGCAGTCTGAGTAATTCTTTTTCATCTTTGTTTTACTCTTGTATCCATTTAGAAGCCAAACAGATCAAGAGACAGCTGAAAGAATTCTGCCAAACGTGGAGAAAGAGTAATTCTTTCTCAGTAAGAAAAGTGATGGCAACTTTACCTAGGAAAAGGTGCAATCCTAGACCACAACATTTCTGGTGAAACAGCCCTAATAATTTTTTATGAACAGAGCTTTTTTATTTGATAGTAATAAAAAAACCAATTAGAAATAAAATCTTGGTTGTCTCACAGACTAGAGGTGACAGGCTAGATAGGTAATATTTATACAACACATGGGCAAGGACTGACACTGTTTCATAAGGCAGGCATTCTGGATATTTTACAATAGACCTATTATTTGCAAAATAATTTGCAATTTTAAATGATATATTCCTATTTATAACATTTTTTTTGTGCATGCAGTGGCAAAATTTCAATAAGCAACCCATTGTAAAACTTCTAAGTGTAAAAAGAAATATTACTCTTTGTATAGATTCAATAAATAGTCTAGCTTTTCTTTCCACTGTTGAATATTGTGATTAATGATAAAGTATTCTTGGTAATCATGAAGGTGAAAAATCTGAAGCTGTGCAGCACTGAAAATTACTTAAGAATAACTCAACTTGAGTAAATTATCCATATGTTACTTTCAAATGGCAAAGATATCCAAATCATCTACAACGCTGGTATCTTTAATGAGTCAAGGTTATTTTAGCATTTAGCTTACATGTGAAAATCAATAGATAAGCTTTCTCTTTAGCTTTCAGTTAAGTTCAGACATGTTAGAAGCTGAGGGAACTTAAAGTTTATTTGTGGTTCTATCATACACGATAAAAATCTGAAGAGGGTTATTCTGATTTTACCTTTGCTTGACCTCAAAGTTTTACTAGTTTGAGGTTTTAGGATGTCAAATATCTGTCACATCCGACCTTCTGTTGTCAAACAGTTTTTCAAGATATTGTACATAAACTTGTCGTTTTAGGTGACTAGTAACACATTTTCCAAGTCTTATCATATGAATGAAATGCAGATTTTTTGATTTATCTGATATAGCTGTGCAAGTCCATATTTGGAGCAGGGAGACAGAATTCATAGTTTAAATACATTATACCTACATCTTTTCTTTCCTTTCTCAGTGAAAGGAGATACTATATTTTCCTTTCAAGACCTATAGATAGAGCACATCATTCACCATTGGTAATGCTGCTTTAGAGTATCCCATGGGCGAGGAATTGCCACTGGCTGTCCTGCACTGAATCTTCGCAGCTTAGCAGTGAGAAGTATCTTCCACAGGCTGGGGGAAAACCTTGGTTTCTGAAAACCAAGGTGGAGGACACTAATGACTCTTCATAAAAAACATATTTCTTGGAAAGTCCAGAATTATAAGTAAGCACATCTTTTTAAGAATTCAACTTATACTTCTAGTTGCTGTAGATATATTGTTACCAACAAATCATTGTATATTTGTGACCAACAACTACCAGACTACTGGCATATATTTTTATACATATCAGTATATATTTTTAATCAAACTTTAATCACACAGTTCAGACTGAGCTGCTTGAAAATGTAGGGAAAAGAAAGCAGGAACAGACTTTGTCAGCTGATGCATTCTAAATCATGTACATTTGATGTCTAGTCTGTACATAACACACACAGACTACAGTTGTGCTACTGTTTGATGCCCCTCACTCATTCACAGACATCTGCTATTCAGTCTTAAATATTCTTGTTTTTTCAGGTTGTTTTTGTTTGTTTTCAATTTTCCTCTATCAGCTAGGCAGTAGCAATAGAACTGAAATGATGATCTTTCTATGGCTTCTTCCTTTCACCAGCTTATTACTTAATTTCTCTGTACATGCTTTTGAGCTTTCTTTCATTACAATGTCTATCAGAGCATTCACATCTGTCCTCTGGGTTTTTTTTGGTCCTAGTCTATATCACCACAAGTGGCATCCTTTTCAAACACTTCAGGACATCTAAAACTTTCAGCATTTCTAAAACTTGTTTGTCCTTGCCCTTATCTTTTTCTTTATTACTGTATTTTGATATCCTTTCCATTCAACCAACTTCCTTCATCTAATATAATTTGTTTGACTGATTTGGTGTTTTTGCTGTATTCTGGCCAAAGCCACAATTAATAGCATGACAGTGGTCAGTGTCTATGTCTTCAGATATTCAAAATTATATGTGGTTTACATACATGAATTGAGGTAGGATGAGTTTGCTTAATAAGGCTGAAGCAGTCACAAGGCCAGGGAGGAAATGTTCTGGGCTCCTCAGTGTAAGAGAGACATGAGGCTCCTGGAGAGAATTCAGAGGATGACAAAGATCACTGGGGGACTGGAACGCCTCCATTACAAGGCCAGGCTGAGGAATTTAAGCTGAGAGAGACCTCACTGATGTCTATAAATACCTGAATGGAGTATGACAAGTGGGTGGTGTCAGGAGTTCCTCAGTGGTGCTAAGCAATAGGATGAGGCAATCATCAGAAAGTGACGTACAGGAAATTCCAGCTGAATGTGAGGGAGAACTTTTACTGTGCAGGTGACTGTGCACTGGAACAGGTTGCCCACAGAGGTTGTGGAGTCTCCCTTCTCCCTCCCTGGAGATATTCAAGAACCATCTGGGCACAATCCTGCGCCATGTGCTCTAGGATGATCCTGCATGAGCAGGGAGGTTGGACCAGATGACCCACTGTGATGCCTTCTAACTTTACTGATTCCAGATTCTGTGATTCTGTGAACATATCTGGTTTATTATTAAATGTAGCAGGTTTTTTTGTACATTTACCTTTAGAGAGGTAAAATAGCAAAAGAAGCTCAGGTAGTACCTGCAAAGGAGAGACAGATTCAGGTGCTTGTCTCCTTTGGGTGTTTCTCTGCTCAGCAGTAACACAAAAGGCATGATTCAGAGGCACTTCCCCCAGCAGAAATGTAAAATGTGTGTATGCTATCCTTGGAATGCAATGATCAAAGCTGCTGATATCAACTCAAATGAGTGTAAAACAGAGACAGATTTCCATTTCCAGTGCCATTGCCTGTGTGATATTGTCTCTTTGTCTTTCTTTAACTATCTAAAACCAATATGGTTTGAAAAATATCTTTATCTATACACAAAATGGGAACAGTGTAATATTTATGGGAAGACTTTTCATCCAGTTTATATAGCCCATCACCGGGTTGTAGAGTATAAGATTGTTATCTTCACACAGAGATATATTTTAATAATTATCTTTGGTGTCTTTAGATGAAGAATGACAAAAACTGGCCGACTGTCCCAATATTAATGTTAAAAATAATACAGGCTATAAGATACAATGTGACAGGATTGCAGGAATATTCCACAGTGATGGCAAAATTTGTGGTATCTCTGACAGAAATGGTATTAAAGAAAGCCCATTGTGAATCTGTCATATTGTAGATAAAATGATTAATTATACAGGCAGAGATATTTACTCAGTCAGTGTTTTTAAACTGTTCCATTATGTTAACAGCAGCTATATGAACTTTGAATGCACTACTTGGAAAAGAGACTTTGCCTTCAAGCCTGGGAAATTAACTGGCCTGGCTCACTCATGTGCCTCAGTTTTGGCTGTGAGGTATCACGTATCTGAGAAACAGGCAGTGTGGACTCATATCAACTCTTGCACACATTTGGGCCTTGCTACCCCTAGCCAGACACCAAGTAACTACCAGTCTAGTGGAAGGCACCAGCACCCCTTAGCTGAGTACTTGGGGTCAGTGAAACACACTGAGGAAGTGGACAGGAGGAGGAAAAAAGTCCTGAACCATTCAACATGCCGGCCCAATTATCAGTTGATAGGTAGTAATTAGTGGTATCAAGACAAGCACCTCTTCCCTTGCAGTGTCATGGGACATTAGCCTCCATGGAGAAGGAGTAGCCCACAGTATGACCTCCCAGCTGAGTGCTCTGGGACAAGGCAGGGAACACTCTCCCGCTCATGAATTGCCTGCTGGTTGCTTCCCAAGGCATGCACTTGTGTTTGGGTTTCTGCCTTGTCTGGAAAGCTGTGCAGTTGACTGCTACTTACTTTGTGAGACCAGACCCAATTGTACAAGGACTCTTCCCCTCCCTGCTGGTTGCAGCAGGCATCAGTCTTAGCTTGCTGGAAGCCCTGTAAACTCATACTTCCCAAGGATGGGAAGAGACCTTTGCAGTTGCAATGCAGTTAGAAGAAGCTCCCTCCCCACCTTTTCTGCACTGTACACCTTGTGCCAGGGAGCACCAGGATCTGGGCTGAGTGGCACCGCATCTGGGACTTTGTGTTTGACAACGTCAGTGTCAGGAAAGGGCTCTGACAAGGGTTTAACAGTGTAGACAGTGTGAAACATGATAGTGGTCCTTGTTCTTATCTACTGGTGGATTTCTTTGGCTTTCTCTGTTGACAGGTTGGTTTGTTTGTGGTCACAGGAAAATGTGGGGAGTTCAGCCATGTTTTCAGACATGAAAACATTGTGGACAAATCCAGATACTTAACAATCAGAGGTGATTGTTAAGTATCTGGTTTGTCCACAAGCTATATTTCTGTAGCAACTTAATGGTAGCCAGTAAAATAACCTTGATTTTGTTGGAAGCTGAAGCAGGAATAATGAAAGTGTTAGAAAAAGAAGAAAATTTGGAGTATTTCTTCTTAAGTTTTTTTTGTAGAATTTGTCTTTGTAGAAATCATTCCATATTCCTTAGCAATACATCAGGAAAACTTGTCTTTCTCACTATGGACAATGTTGAAAGTGCTCACAGGTACGCTGTAAATGCTATATTCTGTCTTTTGTGTTTTATTCTTCTTTTTTCTTGTCATTTTTCTTTCTGCCTTTAATTTTATTTTATTTCATTTTTTATTTTTATTTTTTATTTTTAATTTAATTTTTATTGTTATTTTTTACTTTTATTGTTGTTTCTTTTTTCTAAGAAGCATTTCTAATCTCCTTAAATTATTTTTTCTGTTTAGAATAATTATACTCCTTTTTCTCATCTCTGCTTATATCCCTAACATATACATTTTGATATTTTCAGAGAAATGTATTAAGAGTTCTGTAGCTCCTACTTTTCAAATAGCTCACAGCTTGACAAAGAGTAAAGGCTCATTCAGAGAGCTCACAGAGGAAGAATTAAAACTTTAAGGAATTAAATAGCTTTTCAAAGACTAAGATAAAGAAAAATTTCTAAAATATGGCAAAGATGGGAGTTAATAAACCAGATCTTGCCAGTCGCAGTCTTGTACCCTCCTCCCATCCCTGTGAGATCTGGTTTTAATCCCAGTCTCTGCATCAGAATTCCAGTGGGAATGAGATCTTTCTGTGAGTCAGAGCTAAAGATGTATTCCAGCAGCATGCTGTGCTAAGTTGTGGTCAGCCAATCGAATATCAAAGGGATTAAGTCTGTGAATCATTTAACGGGAAATTTCTCCTGCCTCAGTAGCATTGATGTTTTAAGGTGTGAAATTCAAGAGAGGCTTAGTTCTCCTTTGGTCAGACAACCGCTCTGCAGCCTGTGTTATCAAGAGGCAGTCAAGAAGATCCCCTTGGGTCATGTGGCTGGTATACATTTTTGTATTACCATAGTAGGCTAGTTTTAACCTGCAGGATGTAATCCTATTTACCTCACATGTGGTCTGTGCCCAAGGAGCATGTGCTCCACTTATATATATATATTATTTGCATTACCAGAGTCCCTGGCAGCCAAAACCATAGACCAGGACACTATTTTGCTGAGTCCTTTATATACTATATAAACATATAGAAAAACAATGCCTTCACTCAAGGGTTTTATAACAAAACATAACAGATAAGGATAACAGAAGGAGGGGTGGGGGTCAGATTTTTTCAGCAGACTATGACCTTAGGACACTTGCAGCCTGTTGTCAATGTGTCTGTTTGTATTGCTGAAGATTTTGAAAGACAACATTCAAAGGCATTTTAGAGGCATTTATTTTTTTTACTCATGGCTAGGGGAAGCATCTCCCAGGTAGTGGGAATAGGTGGAAGAGTAGATAGCAGAAAATGTAACAAATAGGCAGTAAGTACTATGGGCAAATGGGACATAAAAGTTAATCTCTCATTCTGAAATAGAAGTCAGGTACGAAAAGGGTAGTTCAGAGAAAAACTTTTGAGACCAATATCAGCTAATATTTAATTAAGATATAGAAAGGGGGGCTGATATTGTTAAGATGTCATCCAGCATCTTTGCTTAGAAGTGAGATGACTCTCTGTGTTGGGGTTTGAGAAAAACAGCAAAATAAGGCTTGGAGAAGGTTTCTATGTTGTTTTTCACTGTTGATGTTGGGTGTTTGTGTGTGTTTTTGTGGTTTTGGTTTTGGTTTTGGTGGGGTCTGGGGGAGATAAAAGTTAGTGTTTTAGAAGTTAATCTGAAAACATATAGTGGGGAAAAAATCTAAAGCAAATGGAAGTGGTGAAAGTGGCTGGATTATGGGCATGAGTGGCAGGCAAAGTGGTGACCTTGCTCAGATTCACAAAGAGAGAAAGCAACATTTCTGACGGAATTATCAAATATGTTTTAATAGCCAGTTTATTCTTGAGAAGCACCAGAGTTAGAACAAAAGACTAAGTATGGGCAAAAGAATACAAGTCTGCAAATTAATAATGTCTATGCATTACCAGGAAAAACTTGCTGTTTTAATGCAGTTTTTTTTTAAAGAGACTGCTAAAAAATACAGAAGGAAAAATGTTTAAATATAGGTTCTATATTGAGCTGAAGTAGGGAGCTGGTAAGAGACAGTTTCAAATAATAAAATGATGTCTGGCAATGTTCAGGTCTGCTTTCCCATGTCAGTAACAGCAATTTTCCTTATGAGTTTCACAGTATAGCAATGAGGCAAATGGATCTATATCTATGAGATATATTTTTACAAAGCAGGAACTTCAGCACCAACATTTATTGTAATTCACAAAGTACTGATTGAAATGTTAACAGCTGCCAGTGTTAAATCCAAATATACGCACATCAGTGGTCCTGTAACCCATGAATGAGAAGTATTGTTTATTTTTTTTAGCTAAGGTGATAATTTTCGGCCACTGGTCATTCTGAATGTACAGTGTTTCATAATCATAGCCCCTCTGGAGTATCCAAGGTGAAATAAAAGCAAATGTTGGAAATCCTCCAGTTCTTATGAAATGGAACAGATTTTTTCTCTCATCAGTTCTATTTATTACACAGCTAAAGAATAAGCCTGGGTTTTTTATCTTTCATCAATTAAAACATAAAGCGGTGTTAAAAATATTCTTAGCCAAGCATAAGGTACATAACTTTGTAAAAGGGATCTGTCAGTTCTTGAATAGCCGCTGTTTCTCCTGCCTTTGTCATGATGTAGTTAAATAGATGTTTGCTTTTTTTTCTTCATGTTA
>CM077464.1:125080021-125305021 GCA_039654755.1 Calcarius lapponicus | reverse complement strand
TTTCAGATAAGTGTTTTAGTGTGGGACTGAAAGAATGGCCTACTGTCTGCAACCATTATTTTGCACAGTTGGTGTACATACAAAAGAAGACATTATTGAATAGCATACACTTAATGCCACATGTCTTATTTCTGCTTAGCTAGGAATTCTGATTATAGTGCACTGAATATTTGTCATTTTCTGAATTGGATCTTAGGTCAGAAGTAAACAAGAAAAAAGTCATCCTTTTGTTTTATCAGTCCTGTTAAAATACATGGGACCATAGGCAAAACACTAGAAGAAAATTAAGACAAATAATTTTAAAATATGTCTAAAATGAGGGGTTTTTTTCCTTATTTTCCATATTTATTCCTTATTTTCCATATATAATCTAACATGGTCCTGATGTGAGGAATCCAAATGTAACAGAAGTGTTCCACTACATTAAATATAGTTATTGAGAAATTTACTTGAGTCAACTCAAAATATCAGTTGCAACAGAAGTCTGCCTAAGAAATCAACACTAGTTTTCCTTGAAGAAAATTGCAAGGCATAATAAACCAGGTCAGTTTTGAACTGGTCATTAGAATAAGACTTAACACATGCCATTCCCCTCAATAAGAGACCTACCACATGACACAGAATCATAGAATTGCACAGGCCGGAAAAGACTTTTATGATCATTGAATCTTTAACACTTTCACTTAGTTTGTATAATCAATGTCCACTATGTATCTGTTTCACAGAATATTCACCAAAGGCTTCTGAAAAAGACAATGATTTTTAGTACTTTGAAAATATTTTATTTCCTAAAGACTAGTTCATGGATTTAGCCACCATTCTGAAGAGTGTGTGAAGCAGACACCTGATGTATACATATGAGAAAATATTCCACATCAGAATTATGCCATGAATTAGGAATTTAGATTACAGACATATAAAAATCTCTTGAAAACAGATGTGATTTAGTTACAGTTTTTGATTTTTTTTCTAAAAAGCATATGGAATATATTAGTCATGAAATTAGCTCCTAGTAAGTAGGAGTATGCATGGTAGGTTATGTCTTAAGTTAAAATCCAGCTATCTTCAGGCAACCACAAATCATTTATATGCATCTCTAACATGGCACACTTAAAGATTATAGTATCTAGACACTGTTGCAGTTCCATGTTAAGTGTTCCAGCAGCTGTCTTGCACCTTTGTAGTTTATTTTTATATGTCAGGCATTGGCGTATCTGAAAGAAAAAATAGTGCAGTTTTTAAAGATGCTGAAATTCCTTCAGCTTTCTTTAATTTCATTTGGAATAACAAAAGTGGGAATAATTCAGTGGGGATCTAGAACTGGGTCATTACCATACATAGAAATATCTGTGTTCTGCAGCTTCATTTGTAAAAGTTGTGGATTCCAATACTAAACAAAGATACTCAATCCACTATGAATGTCCTTGCTGATTTTTAACTTTAATTTCTGGCACCATTAAAAATAACCAGGAACAAATAATGGAAATAATGACAACTGACAAGAACTCATAATCTTTCAGAAGCCAGAATTCATCAAAATGGGTTTTAGCAGGAATAGCACAATTTTTTTTGTATGAATAAACAAAAATTCTTGTAAAGACTCAAGAGATTATTCTATTTTGCATGATACAAATAAAACTGTCCCCACAAAATTGTAATCTTACACAATTTATGGTAGTTTCCCATAAATTACATGAGTATATTGGAAGCTTGTTAATAATTAAAAGTCTTTTACTTTTTCAACTCTCAAATAAGTATTAGAGTAAATAATTTCCAGTCTTCATCTGACATGACATCTAACCAATACAGGCATCACAAAATAAATAATTTATGAAAAATATTTATTTAAAGAGCTGTAATTTACCTTGCATTTACCATATGCCATTCATCCAAGTATCAGTATAAAATATTCATTAGAGAAACTCATTAAAACAAACTTCTATACAATGAGGTGACGGGCCAACAAAAAACATCAATCATCACAGGGGTTTAAGTTGCTATTAGTCCATATACATAAACTAGTATTTCAAAGTAAAAAAAGATGAATATTTCTACATTTACCCTGGAATCACCAGGGCTAAATTAAAGCTTTTTCTTCACCTATTTCATGAGTCCCAAGAAGTCCCTGACAGAATACAGAGATCTAATTTATTAATGATGAATAAATCTGATGTAATAATTAATGGGAAATCTATAGCTAATCTTAACAGAAGAATAGCTAGGCATGTAATGATATTTAAGTCTGGCATAAAATATCTTAGTTCATGCATTACAAGCAGGGCAATTACCTGTGCATGTATGCAGCTCTAGATTAACAAAAGGGTACCAAGCATTAAAAAAGTGCAGGACTCCCCACAACCAATGATATGGAGTCTCTTATACATAATACATTGTTTTGAAACTGAACCTGTGGTTAAGGAGATGATATATCAGAAAAAGTAAAAGCTATCAATATCCTACAGTCAAAAATACCCATCTTGTATCAAAATTCTTTCAGGTAAGCAGATGAGATGGCTTCAGGTCTGAATTCAGAAAATGCAGCATGCCACATCAGTGCATTTATGGGACGCACCTACAAAACCATGTACCTCCTCTATAGATTCTTCCACATTAGGAAGTTCTGTTAAATATCTACTTCACATAGACTGCATTTCTATTATACTGTTGATCTGTGATTAAATGCTCTAATAAAATTAACTGGCTTTGCTACAAAGAGAACATCTGGAGCAATGTTTAATTTTGTGTCAAACATATACAGGAAACACCTGTCTAGTTGAAGTAATTTTTACAAAAATGACATTAATCCATCTGTTGTGGAAATTCATGTCACAGTTGTCACATTAAAAAGCAATATCAACAAACACAGAAACGGTAAATTACTTTGCAAGTAAGTCTTCTAAAATTAACCAAAAATTCATTAATCCAAATGTTACCATGTTAATCTGATTTCACACTGAATAAGATCTCCCTTTTTTCTTCAGATTAAAAATGTCTTTCAATTATAGCACGATAAAACTTTCAGATGTGAAATTAAGTTACATAATTAGAAGATTAAAAGTAAAGCCAGAATATTCATACACACCTCTACAAAACAGTAACTTAAATGACTCTTAATATAAACAAAATGTATTTTATAGGAAAAACCCACATAAAAAAGTTAAATATACCTTTTATATAGAGTTGGGGCCCTCACAAGTTCATTCAAGACGAAACGAGTAGGATGTTACCTTTGTACAGAAGTGTGAAAAGTACATATGGTATATGACAGAAATATTCTTATCTTATGGGATCTTTCCAATACTTATTTTCTCCAAGATATTAATACAATGTGTACTGTATGTTTTGAAATACTTCTACTGAAATTGTGGAAGATGACCAATGTCAACAAAAAAGAAATAACTCCAATATCCAAGGTTATGTGTTCTTTTTGAGACAATTCTTCTGCCTTAATATTTTTCCATTACCTTACTAACTTTCAATTAATTTTCGACCTAAAAATAGTCTTTAAAGGCTATGAACTAGGCTTATTCTTCATTTGAGGTCAAATTAAAGAAATAAAAAGAAAAAAAAATAATATTAAAAAATCGAGAAATTACTGCTTCAATAAATACTGCAAAAGGTGCTGTAAAGAAACTTCTCATGAGTAAATTTCAATAATTGTATATCACAGTGTATCAAAATGCCTCATCTGGTACTTTCCAATGTTAAAGGAGAAACAAATTATCAAGTAAAGATTTACTAGGTCTGTTTACCAACTTGTATGCTCTTCAGCTTCCCATTTCATCTGGTTTTGGTCATAGATAATATTAGGTGCTGTTTTGTTGAATCATTTCTTTTGTATTTAAAAATAAAATATTTTATACCTTTTGAGTACAGTCTGAATTACATAGTCATCTGTTGGGATGGTCCTTTGACCTGGGTTAGAGAATAGAATTCAACAATGTACAGACAAAAGTCAAGTGTATTAGAAGTACCGTCAAGGTACTCTGAAAGTGATTTTGGGACTGAAGTTTTTAGGTCTTCTTGTATCATTACCAGTAGTGTGAAGGCAAGAGAATTAGGAGCAGTTTGTGAGGGCCTACTTGGACAGCCAAAGTCATGATAAGACTTAGCCAAAAGTAGGGATAAGAAGATGAATAACTGTAGAAATCTCTGCTTGCATGTCAAGGGGTCTCAAAAGAGACCACGAGGTTTATGCCTTACATGCTTCTGTTTGCAGAAGGGTGGGAGAGCTCCTTGATCTTGTGAGGGACAAACAGAAAATCATGCTGGAATCATCAGAGGAGTCAGTAGTACCATATGTGCTGGACTTCCACAAGTGGGTTTATGGCCTTAGCACACCATTATAACCTTGCTGAAACATGTCAAAAGCAGAAAATCTGGTATGATTGACAAGTTAAGGCTTAGACATATGATGTGGGGCAAAAGGTCAAACTTCTGTTCCCAGATTGGCAAGAAAACTGCAAACAGACTAGGAGGGACTATTTAACAGCATTAGGCAGGTCAACAGTATCATAGAGCTTCCAGACAGATAGCAGAAGCACACACTCTACAGTTTTAGGACAATAAGTTTAAGCAAGTTCTAGCAAGGACAGGAATTTTCTTTACTAAATGTAGGCCCAGTGTGAAATGGAGCTGAAATTCATAATGAATTCAGGAGGGAAGGCAAAAAAAATTACTCTGGTAGAGGGATTTCCAACTTCAATCTGTATCCATGAAGGGAGTTCAGAGGACAGTGGTTCTGTCAGATGACATCGAAGTTCTATTCCTAATGTGCTCCAGACAAGCTGGGGCAGAGCCCAGCAGTAAAGCCTTCCTTGGGTGAGCCTTGACTCTTCAGAGGTACAGGGGTGTAACAGTCATGTGAAATGGAAGCATTGTGTACTTACATCTTGTGGCCTGGACCTAGTGTCTTAACTGTTTTTTTAATTTTCAGGTGTTCTGTGATGGCATTTAAAGCAGTTTGCTTTGCTGCAGCAAGGTTATTTGAAATAGGGACTCAGAAAAGTGAATCAAGGTCAGAAAAAGTGAAAATGATCCATCAAAGACAAAAATAATTTTACAAAAGAAAAAAATCAAACAGCTCTCTCAGACCTTTTAAATGTTGGATAACCGTTACAAGATTGTTCTATATAATATCTCTAGCCTGTTTCAATTTTCCTTGTGGGACCACCAAAAGAAAAAAAACCATAATTAATACTAAGAGTCCCAGCACATCAGAAAACAAACTCAACTTTTCTAGTGAATTCTTTCCATTCTTATTGACTTATCTTCACATATGTCAGTCGGTTTAGTCAGTCTGCAGCTACCACAGTGATTGGGAATGACAGTGTGACCTCAGCTGGAATTAAGAGAGATGGAATTAGGAAAAAATTGAGCTGAAATTAAGAAAGATGGAACTAGAAAAAAATTGTTTAGCCTTAGCTAAACAACTCAGAAGCAGAGAAGAAAACTACCTCTGAAGCCTTTGTGATGGCAGTGTGCAGCTCTGGTGAAATGAAGTATGCCCATTGCATTTGGTGACTACACACCCTGACATTACCATTCCTTCATAGAAGAACAGTGCACAGCCACTGGGGCTCTATCTTCCTGCAGACATTACATTGCCACTTCAAGGAAAGAGTTGGAGAACAAGGAAGCATAGAATCATTTAGGTTGTAAAAGACCGTTAAGATCATAGAATCATGGAATGGTTTGGATTGGAAGTGGCCTTAAATATGATCTAGTTCTAAGCCCCTTGCTTTGGGCGAGGACATCCTTCACTTGATCTGGTTGCTTAGGGCCCCATCCAACCCGGCCTTAAGTACTTCCAGAGATGGGCCAATTAGAACTTCTGTGGGTATCCTGTTCCAGTGCTTCACCACTCTCACATTAAAGAACTTCTTTCAAACATCTAACCTAAACCTAGTGTCAGTTTGAAACCATTACCCCTTGTCATGTCACTGCGTGCCCTTATAAAAAGTCCTCTCCATCCTTCTTTGGAGGCTCCCTTCAGTTCATGGAAGTCTGCAATTAGGTAATTTCAAAGTCTTCTTGTTTCCAGGCTGAACAATCCCAATTCTCATAACCTTTCCTCATAGGAAAAATTCTTTATTTCCCTAATTAACTTGGTGCCCCTCCTTTGGACTCACTCCAAGTCCATGTCCTTCCTACACAGCTTGTCCCAGAGCTGCATGCAGCACTGCAGGTGGAGTCTCACCAGAGCTGAGCAGAAGGACAGAATCCCCTTCCTGACCCTGCTGGCCACGCTGCTTTTGACGCAGTCAGGACTCATGTGGCTCTCTGAGCTGTGAATGCACATGGCTGGGTCATGTCCAGCCTCTCATCCACCAGCACCCCCAGGTCCTTCCTGGCAGAACATCTCTCAATCTGTTCATCCAACAGCCTGTATTGATGCCAGGGGTATTGTGGTGGGGAACTCTGTCAGAGTTTATAGAAGTGCAGATAAATGGAATCTGTATCACTTGCCCACTGATATAGTCACCCTTTCCTAGAAGGCCAAATTGGTCAGGCAGGACTTGCGCTAGGTGAAGCCTTGCTGGCTGTCCCAAATCACTTCCCTGTCCTCCCTGTGCCTTAGCACAACTTCTAGGAAGATCTGTCCCATGACCTTCCCAGGCACAGAGGTGAGACTGACGGGTCAGCTGTTCTCAGGGTGCAGTGGTAATGATGGAAGAGGCATAAGGAGGGAACATTCCCTGGGTTGGATCTTACTCATTGCCTCACTTTAGCATTCTCATTCCTCACAGACTCCTGCTGCAGTGATGTGCCTTCTGGCTTGTAGTGAAATGGTTGTCAGTCTCATCTACCACAAAAAAAAGTGATAGCATGAGAGGAAGAGACCTTAAGTTGTGCCAGGGGATGTTTAGATAGGATATTAGGAAAAATTTGTTCACTGGAAGAGTTGTCAAACATTGGAACAAGCTGCCCAGTGAAGGGGTTAGTCACCATCTCTGGAGGTATTTAATAGACTTGTAGATGTGGCACTTTGGGACATGGTTTACTGGTGGACTTGGCAGTTTTAGGTTAACAGTGATCTTAGAGGTCTTCTCCAACGTAGAAGAGTCTTTGATTCACATACCACACTTGCAACCTCTACAAGTGATTCCAGTAACCCAGGCAAAATATGAATGCCCTGTGACTCATTTTGATTTTTTTTGTCAGCATCCATGGGAAAGAAGTGCTCATTTAATCCTAAATGTTCTTCATGGGTGCTGCACAAGCCAACAGCCCAATGTGGTGTATAGGTTGAGATGTATCTTGCTTCACGTCTGGCCTTATAATGGTTTCTGAAAGGCTAAGGAAGAGCTGACCTGCAACTACAAGTGGGCAGAGCATGAGTAGATAAAGATGTGAGAGGAGAGAGAATGGCCCTGCCATAGATGTGGCAAAGAAAGCAACGATGTCATCTTGAGAGATATATTTTGCTGAAAAGTGTGATCTTGAATTCAACTTTTAAAGAGATTTTCAGCATGTATCAGACTCCTCATTACATGCTTTGTTCAGGCAGATGGGGGCCCAAACCCCTCCAGACCTCAGGGTTGCTTGGCAAGCTTGCTACTTTCCCAGTAAGTTATAACTCACTTCTAAGTTATAACTTAGGCAGTTATAACATTTACAGGGGACTGTCCTGGGATAACCACCTCACCATAGCAGACTGGGCTACGAGAAACTTGACAAGAAACCAAGTCTGAGGAAACATACAAATATCAAAAGGAAATCAAGCATTCCAGGACAGGACTTTTCCTTGGTGGGGGGCGTTTTGTTGGTTTGTTGGTTTTTGGTTTTTTTGTTTAGTTGGTTTTGGTTTTGATTTTGTGTTCTTTTGTTTTGTTTTGTGGGCTTGAAGGGTTGTTTGTTTTTGTTTTGCTTGGTTGGTTTGGGTTTTTTAATTATTTTTTTGTTCTTTATTTGTAGGGCAGGATGACCCCTTTATATTTTTTTTTGAAGCTCCCTTGAAGCATCAGAAAAGTACTTTTTATTATTTATTTATTATTTTTGAGTGTGTGAAACCTTCTCCTAGAGTTTATCTTGAAGAAGACATCCCATGCATTCAATTTCAGCACTATTTTAAGCATTACAAGCCTAATGTTTTGCAGCTCTGGCTTCTCCATAAATTGTACTGAACTTTCCCAGGTTTTCTGACTGCACTTTGGGAATGAGTTTTGGCCTCAGAAAAAGAGATTCATAGAAATATTGTCCTTTAGTTTTCAACTTTCCTATGGGGCAGAGGGTCTTACAATGCTGTTTGCAAGGTCATTTTGAAAGTCATCACTTGTCCCTTTGAGACATCTTTCTTTGTGTTTCATACTAGCATTTTTACAGTCAGAAACAATAAGGATGTTGCTCTTTAGGAAAACCTTTAGTATTTTTGATGTCTCCAAATCAGAAACTGGTGCTTGGCCACAAATTGTCACATTCATGCTCTGAATTTGGTTTAATGAAATTTGGTTTAACTAACAGACTATTCAGAAATGTTATCAGATCTTTGATATTCTGGTCAGTGTAAGGTCAGTTTGATCATTTATATCCTGACAAAACCACCTTATAGAATCTCAGTTTCAGCTGTGAGATATCATGAGGATCAATCCTGCTCCTACAAATCCTATGTGGATATCAACTTCTGGTGATTAAAAAAAAAAAAAGATATTTTTCATTCTTACAGAAAATCAGTTCATATATCCCCCAATATTTCCCTATTCCCAAGTTTTTGTTTAATATAGGTCTCACCTGCATTTCTAAAAGCAGAGAGAGAGGTATGTTCCCTTGATGCTATTTTCTTTAAAATGTAGAATCTGTAATTATAATCCTGTAAATTTATAGATATGCTTATAATTAAGTTTTATATACATTGATTTTTGTTTATAAGGTTTTCATGGCTAGGAATTTTAAGACTGTATGTCTGCATGCTCTCTTATGTTATATACAAATGATAGCAGTTCTCATTTTATTTATAATAAGATTTTCAGTCTATTCAGTCTGTTGAGTTAGTAGAGTTTTCAGTGTGATTATTTATTGTACTTCAGAAAGACTTTACCTATGGTTGCAAGCACGTGAATTGGTTCAAAATTATCCAGTACCAGAAAATGAGCTGTGGTGTAAAAAATGATAGTTAAATTTAAGGTAGAACAATGGGAGAGATCCCAGCTCTGCAAAAGTTACTGCTAGTGCTTTCAGCGAATCCAGGATACCACATCATGTCTTCCCTGAGGATAAACAGACTCACCTGGTCCTAAAATCAAAGAATCTATTCTTATTCTTCACATTAATAGAGTGGGAGACCACATAGCCTCATTGACTGAGGACATAGCAAAGTACAAATATGAATTGTAGATGTACTTATTTTAAAAATTTATAACATTTTAAAATATAAATAAGAACCAACACAACTTTTTATGTTCTTCAACCAACTAGAAAGAGGCATGGATATTTGGTATATAAGAAAAAGAAATCTTTAAATCAAAAATCTGTTTCTATATTAGTTTCTTGGAAATAGCCTGCTGGCACTCATACAGGATTAAGAGGACCTTAGGTCAAAACAAATGAGAGAGAACTGTTTGCAATGTGTTGGTGATGTGAATAAATGTAAAAGATTCCTGTGTGGAATCTGTCAGCTTGCAATTTTGTGACAAACCACAGGATTATTTTGGTTCAGGAACCTGCATTATGATATGGAAACTGCTTTCCAACCTAAAAATAATATATTTTCAGCTAAGGAATCAGCATTTTGTATTTGGGCACAATATACTGTCACACTGTGTGATGTTGCTAATGATGTGCTATGCAAAGCTGATGAGATACTGGCTACTTGCAAAAAATGTAAAGTGACATTCTGTGCACCCACCTTCAGCAGGAAAAGTCCTTGTAACATATGTCATGTAGTAACAATGATACAGCCAACTGACACCAATTAAAAAGTCACAAATGGTTGCTTTTCTCTAATGTTCAAAGAGCTCAAGGAATTTAGATGTGTACATTAAGGATCAGATGCTTGGTTGCATATTCTACAAACTATGTTTTAAACAAATCAGCATACAGATGGCTGTGACAATAACTACCAGGAAAAAGTGAAGGGTGAACTGTCACAAAGTTTGACAGGCCATTGCATATTGAGAGTCTTTCCCTATTGCTCTTTGAATAGTCAGTCCCACAATATACTCTGTCTTGCAGGCAGGTGGAGGGTGGCTAAGTATTCTGATTAAGGCAAGGGACAGGAGATGCATGAAAACTGCAATAAATATTTTTATCCTTCTATAAGTACTTCCAGTTTGACCTTGGATAAACATTTAGTCAGTCTGACTTGGTTATCTGCATCTGCAAAGATTGGATACTTCAACCTTCCAATCTAAAAATTTTCTGCATGTTAGTGAGGCACTGAGGTACCATGACAATTGAATTACTACCGTAGGCTGAATTTATTTTTTTTAGCAAATTTTGCAGGTGTTTTTTTTAATGGCTTTTGAAAAAGCTTAAATTAACAGAAACCTGTACAGCAAATTAGAGAATCCTGAACTAGTGACACTGAACAGGAAACAGAAACATGTGGGGACAAAAGGATTAATAAGTTCTCTGGAGAAGAAAAGAGGTATAAAATACACATCTGGGCTTATCCAGAAATACTGACAAAAAAGGAAAAATGGCAGAAAAACACAGCATGTGATAAAATATAAAGAAAAGCCAAGAAAGAATAGACACGCATTAAAAGTGCCAAGGTCACTTTTTGGAAGGCTGGAGAAATTTACTTGGGATAATTAATGACAGAACTCTCCTCTGCACACAGGTAATCAGATAGGACTGCATCTATGGATAGAGTTATCTGTAAAATTAATGGAGAGAAACACTATTCTCAGCAGTTATGACACTGAGAAATTTTAATTCTCAAGGTATATGCTGGAGAACAAATGCAACTAATAGCCAAAGGAACTCTGTATTCCTAGATGTGTTTAGCTGACATGTTTCTTAATCAACTATCCCCCAGAAGTACTTTTGGTGAAAGTAACTTTAAGTAATTAACATGGAGTTAATTAAAAAGCAGATTCAATTTAAATTAAAGGGAAAATATACAAAACTAGGACAGTCAGTAAGGTTTGGGATTTCAGAAGGATCTATTTTGGTATGAGAATTGAGTTGTAAAGTAAATTTTGTTGAAAAAAAACTTGAATATAGTCAACCTGAACTTAAGAACTTGAGGTCTGAAGCTTTTCCAAGTCAAAAGTGAGAAACTTTTTACAGTAAGATGTGTCATGGATAAAGAGAAGAGACCTTACAAAAAGGGGATTTATATGTGCATAACCGTCTCAGAACATGTATAAGCAGAGGCATATACATAATAGGAAGAATGATGACAACAAAGAAGGTAATGTTTTAAAGTCAAGCTGGGATGGAGTTTGCTAGGAGAAGTAAAGTGCCTGAAGTGTCTTAAAAGCTGATTGGCTTTCATCCCACTGCTTCAACTACAAGACTATTCACGATTTCCTGTGACCAAGCAATACAAAGCTTTTCTTTTTTTCCCACCAACTTGAAGACATTCAGGACCAATTTCGCACTACTATTACTAGGAACAATATTTACTTTTGGTTTAACGCTCTCTTTTCCTTTCTGATGTTCTCAGGAAAAGCAGGTCATCCCAACTGTTTTTCTTCTGCTTTTTTTTTTCTTTAGTATACTTTTAGTTTCATTGAATCATTGAATGATGGCAAGAAGAACTGAAGTCATTACCAAGGTGTACTATTATGAATAGTTCCCTATTGCTGTCTCTGACCTCTCACTTTGTAAATTTTTGCCTTTCTTTGTGTCCAAAACAGTGCTGATCTCATGGTCACCAACTAATAATCCTCCTACCAACCCTTCTTGAGTTGTTTCCCTCGGATGATTTCCCAAAATAAATATGCCTATCAATAAACCATTAGTAATACTAGGATGAAAGAGAAACTAGTTCAGATGAAATATTATGTTGATTAGTCCCAGCTGAGGAACTGGAAATAAGTTTTCAGTTACTACATTTTTCAGGAAACTGGAAGGACATTCCTAAGTCACTCCTCTATCAAGCAGTAAGACTCTGGTGTCCTCCTAAACATATTGCAGTAAAAAAAAATCCTAAATAGTTTACAGATTGAGTTAATAACTATAAAAGGCATTATATGATGTATTGTCTGTAATTTGAATAGAAGACTCAAAATGTTTTCTCCCACTGTATGTTTCAGTTGATTATTTTCTTTCCATGATTAGATTTCTGTCCATATTCTGTAAATAAAGAAGTTTTATTTTTCCTTTAGTCTTTATTTCTCCTTTACTTTGAAAAATACAGAAAAGCTGTCTGGCAACTTTTCTTCATGTTTTTGTTTGTTTTAGTTGGTTTGTTTTGTTTTTCTAACAGAGAAAGGCCAGTCCTACTATTGATGCATCATCTCTGTTCATCTCCTTGAATTTATGGTTCAGATTTAAGCAGCAGTTTTGAAAAGACAATGACATTTCCAGGTTTGAACCCTGATAAAAAGCATGACACAGAGGGAGAAGGAATAAAATGCCTGGAAAATTAAGACTTATGGCAATGTAATGACCCAAGAAGAAAGCACTTCCACTATAGAGAATTCCCTACAGTAATTTTGGAAATCTCATTACAGACAGATCTTCTGTTACTTCAAGGATACTTTCAAATACAATTTCCCTGCATTTCTATGTAATGATAAGAAGCTCTATCTGCTGCTTAAGGCCCAACTCTTGAACATCTGTAATTCAGGACATTGTGTAGAAAAAATAAAGAGTGTAGTATGCCAATTAAATCTCCCAGAAGACTGGATTACCACAGTTTTGTTTGATCATAGTCTTGTTTAGTGTTTTGCAGGGTAATAAATAGCAGAGAGATTTAATACGCCTGTGTCTTCAAGTTGGAGTGTTACAGTTTCAGTTGGAAAGCCAATATTAGCTCTTCATGTTCTTAGGGAGGAAGAAAAAGAATAAGGAAGACCCTTGTTCAAAATGGCTCAACAGCTGGCCTTTCCTTTTGAATGAAAATGAAGGGGGAAAAAGGAATCAAACCTAGACTTTATGATCATACTCTCCACTATATGATCCTTTCCTCAAACCTTGCTTCCTTTAGTAGCTGAAACTAGATGCCATACTTTTTTTTAGCTTTTTAGAGATGCCTGGTGTTACTAGTTTGATGACAGAAGAGCAGAGGACAAACATCCTTCTTGATGCAAAATAGTTATGGAAGAAAATGGCTGGTGACTGACTAGTTTAACCAATTTAAAATTGTCCTCACAGATGTTAAAAAAAATATAATTATTCTAAAACTGCTGCTGGGTGCACACTGCATCAGTAATTAAAAAAAAAAAGCCAAACCCTATATAAATGTTACCAATATGTATTTAATAGTATCTACTATTTTCTCATTAATCTGTTTTTTCTTCAAAAAGAAAATATATTAATTTATCTATAAAAATGTTATTGCTCTTTTGAAAAGATTACTGCTGACTGGCCTGTTATTTCACAGGATTAATTCTGGATGAAGGGAAAGCTACCACCCTGTGATTGTTTCTCTTGGGTGCATATGTCACCTTTCTTTTAAGTTAATAATTTCATAACCGGTGATATGGCTGATTTGCTCATGAAAATAAAGGCACTCTGATCCTATATGTTATTTATCATTGGGTTTCACAAAGGGAGCACATTTTGATGTACAAATCCATTCTCAAACAAATCTGATTCCTTGCTAATCCATAGAATATTTTGATCTTTACTGGGTAATGAAGTCTTCATTTTTATGTGTAAAAAAAATCTCATGTATAATACAAACAACATTATCTCTAAAACTGTGATACATCATCATACATGCAAAACCAAAGCCTTGGGTAAGACAGACTGGCAAGTTAGATGAACCACTTCAATTTTCCATCAATCAAATTATAGTTTATTGTTCAGCTGAACTACCTCAGGCAACACAAATCTAAAAACTGTCATTTTGGAAACATTACATTTTTTTTCTGTCACATTATAACCCAAGCCACAGCCATAAAAAAGAATGTCATACCATTACTGACTGTAATATTCCTTAATTTAAGAACAGCTAATTCATCTGCAATATATACAGTGTTCCTAAGATTTGGAGCTTATAGCAGTGTTCAGTTTCAGTAATCTTATCAAATCCATTAGTACATGTATTATTTTTTAAATAATGGAGATTTTTACAAATTCAATTAAGAATAGAATGGTTGTTTATAACAGCATTTTAATGTCTACATTGGAAATAAGGTTTACATTTCAGAATCATCTAATATTTCAATTATTTGGTTACTGCGAACCCTAAATTGTTGGGAATTTAATTCAAAATTAGGTTTCTATGGCATACACTTGATGAAATAATGTGGTGTCCTTTTTCTATTTCTTTACAGCAATGAGCGTCATCACTATAAGGCTCAGAAGTTAAAAATTAATCCACTAAATGTTACAGGTCTGTTTGTGTTCTGTCATCCAAAATGCACCAATGTCCCTTTTGCTATTTAGGCAATGGAATTCCCCTAACATTGAAAATCAGGAATGAAGTGCTCGTACATTTTAAATGTTCTGTTTGCCACTTACCCTAAATTTCTAAATGATAACTTTATGGTGTTCCTTTATTTATCCACATTGAAGTGCATATAATGGAAGAGTAAAGGGTGAGAATTACAATGAGAGGTTATATTTCTTCCCTGCTTAAAACATATGGCATTGAGAGTGTGAAAAGAAAGAGAGTTGCTAATCAAACTATTCTTCCCTCACCATCTATATGCTTAAAAATATAATCATGTTACTCTAGGAAATCATAAACTTAATTAGGACACCGCTCTTTAAATAATATGTGATGAAATTTAAAGATAACTGAAATGTTGTGAGAACATGCACTTCACTGCAAAGATATATATCATGAGGACACCTTTCCCCACCTTAATTGACTACCTGGTAAAAGAAAAACCTGCTAAAAGAGCAGATTTACTGTGTAGTGAGGCAGTGAATTTAAGAGGTCTCTGCTGAATAAAAAACTAGTTCCATTGGTTGAGCTGGGCCATGTTCTTGGGCAAGTTCAGACATATTAGCTGAGCTTTTATGTGTTTTTATGCACCATTTATTTTTAAAAAATCAGGAATTTTCACTGCAACAATTACTTATGCACCAAAGTAATAAAATTCCTGTGGTTGATAGTCACCAAATCTATGCTAAGGATATTCCAGCAAGGATTATTGTACACAGTTTGCATGCACATGCAAAAAGGTGAGGAAAATCAGTGCAAGACTACTAAGTGTAAATAATTTAATTGTAGTGTTTGCATTTCCTTTTGGTTTTGCTTTTCTTTTAATCAAATTGGGTTATTTCATGTGAGGTGCAAATTTTTCTAAGGAATATATTTCTGCTCTTGTGATTCTTATAATTACTGGTTATGTTCATGTATCCAGTTACTTTTCTATTAGTCTAGTACACTACCAAAGGTAGAGAGTAAACAAGAATCAGATCCTTACAGAGCTTTCTTTAGAGGATCACACTAAGGCTCTCGAATGCAACAGGAATTTTTAGGAACCAGAAACACCAGTGCTAAATTTTCAGGGCATATTACAATTGAAGCCACCCTATTCATTGAAAAGCATCACGCTGGTAAGTATCTTAAGCAGTTAGAGAATGTAGACATCAGATCTTTTCTAACTAACAAATCTATAACTTCTAGTTTTATGTTTGTTCTGTAACAAATTTTTTTCTATTTTATACTATTTTGTTTCTTCTCCTAAAAAATTAGTTTTTCTTTGAGCTGAAAGAGGTCTAGTCACTTTTCTGTCTCAGATGTGAATTTTCCAGATCTAAATGAACCCTAAGAACATGCAAACTTTATTCACAAGGTATGTAAAAGAGAGGCAGGAAGAGAGTATCATAAAACTAGTTACAACAAAAAAAATTTGACTGACCCGTCTAAAAAGTCTGACTCAGTAAGATGGGTGAACGTTTCTTCCTCTCAAGTGAAAACAGAGTTTTTGTGACTCATTCCACTGACTCATGAATATATGTATATTTTCACTATGTCTATAAAAATTCTTGTTTTATCCTGTTTTACAGGAAGCTGGACTTTCTTACTGTGTTACTAGCTGCTGGCAGTGGAAGCACCCAAACCTTTGGCATATTCAGCCTTGCAATAAAATCCAGGGTGTTTCCTAGATACGGTATAATTAACTTCAAATGCCATGTTACAATTATGTTAGGGTGTGACTTAGACAAAATAAAGCACTTCTAAGTGAAGACTGATGTGCAGTTCTAAATGCACCCTTTTTTGTCCATAGGTACTATAAATACTGTAGAATACAATAGATAGCACCAAATCAAAGCAGTTTATGTCCCTTAAATCCTGGCTTTTAATTTTACAAAATGAGATAGATTATTCTTGGCGGTATCTTTTTTCCCCACTGATTTTATTTTTAGTTCATTTAAACTCTTGCTGTTTAAGTTATGAGTAAAGCCTTACAAGTCATAGCCACATTTTGCCTAGTAGCACTTAAGATTATGCATTAGGATGTGTTAGTGTGTAATTGTGTTGGTTTTGCAGGGTGTGGTGTGAGAAGCTTCTAGAAGCTTCCACAATGTCTGGCACAGCCAGTCTGTGATGGCTCTGAAGATGGACATGCTGCTGGCCAAAGCTGGGCCAATTAGAGATGATGGTAATGCCTCTGTGATAACATAATTAAAAAGAAGTCAAAACAAAGGTGGTTGGGCAGTTAGAATTCCAGCCAGGGAAAAAAAGGAAGTGAGAACATGTGAGGGAAACAACATGGAGACACCAAGGTCAGTGGAGAAGGAGGGGAGGAGATGCTCCAGGCACCAGAGCTGACATTCCTCTGTAGGCTGTGGTGAGACCATAGTGAAGCAGCTGTGCCCCTGCAGCCCTTGGGGATCCATGGGGGATGCAGAGATCCACCCACAGCCTGTGGGGATCCATAGGGACGCAGAGATCCACCCGCAGCACATGGGGGGTGCCCATGCTGGGGTGGGTGGGTGCCTGGAGGAGGCTGTGATCCAGTGGGAGGCCCAGTGGAGAGAGGGGGTCCTTTCTTCCAGGCTGGGGCAGCCTGTCCTTGGAGGACTGCACCTCATGGAAGAGTCACCCAAGCCACAGTAGTTTGGGGAGAACTGTGTACGCATGGGAGGGACTTCTCATTATCTTCCTCTGACTCTGGTAGTTATAAGCTTACTTTGCACCTCTAAGTTGAGCCTGTTTTGCCCTTGGAGTGTTTTCTCCTGGTCCTTAACTCATGAACCCTTTGTTTAATTTTTTCTCTCCTCTGCCCAGATGTAGCAGGGGCGGGTGAGTGAGTGGCTTTTTTGGGTGCCTGGCATTTGGCCAGTGTCAAACCGTGACTGTAACTAGGAATAAAGCTTAATAAAATTAACATGGAACTCTCCAGTAGGCAGAATCTGACATTATAAGTGTTTGCACATACCTCCTTCAGATCCTTTATAAATGCTATCAGCCAGTACATTTACATGGATATTCTCCCTTCTAGTTTGCAAGTACAGCTTCCAAAGTAATTTTTCTTGTTTCAGTCATGCCAGTGAAAGAACTTCTAAAATGTGCCATGAGCTTTATGGTTCTTTTCTTTAGGAAGAATATTCAATCAACCTATTTTTCTTTTATTCCAACAAGTAAGTAAGTTTATTTTTGCCCATTATTTTGTATGGCTGTCAGGGTGTGATGCAAAGTGCCCAGGTTTCAGTGCCATCTCAGCCCTGAGACCTTCCCCACTGCCCTCACTTCTGGGAACTCCATGCACAGGAGAAGGAAAATAGACACTGGTGTCTCTACCCTGTAGTCATGTTTTGAAGGGCCAGCAGCAGGGCTCAGTTGTTGACTTTCATTCACTCATCCAGACCATAGTGTACCCAACAGAACTCCCTCCAAGGTGAAAGGCTTTGTTCTAAAACAATGGACCTTTGTCATAATCAACTGACACACCATACCGAGAGTCACATCTCAGCTATGTCCTTTGTAATGTGCTTCCTAGAGAACTGATATTTTATACTTTTCTCTTATTCCTTTCTTAACTACCTTATATTAGGAAAAGTACAAGCAGTAGGAAACATGGATGTACCTGCTGAAATGGGTGAAAACTATGTTCAAGATAAAGAGCGTTTAGTAATAACAGTCCAGAAAAAACGTGAACTAAAAAGAAAATGTGGATACATCTTTAGTAAGAACTTGTGGACAGGTTTCATTTATGATCCTGTTGTAATGATATGATCTCAGACTCTCCCTTCAATTTATAAATTGTGGAAAAAAAATCAATAAATAGGAATTCATTCATTTTTTCATTAAGCCAATGCAGAGAAATTGGTAGTTAGAGAAATATGGCAGATCCCCAGGTATTCAAATGCTGCCTACAGCTTGCCCCTCTCTGAGATCCTTTTTCACCTTTGTCACATTTTAAAAATGCTTTCAAAGGTGACGATCAAATGAGGAGAGAGTAAGGTTTTTAACAAGGCAGTCATTTTTAACTATCAAAGTTCTTTTCATTCTCTACAGATACATATCGAGTAAGACTAGATTTGTAAATTCAGGCCATGGCATTAAACACAAAAAAAAAAAAAAAAAAAAAACCCAAAAAAGAATTGCTTGTGACATTGTTATTTTGGACTGATTGGATCACTGGACAATGTTCTAAAAAAATTTTACAAGTTTGAGTCCAAACAGATCTTTTAGAAAAAAGACTTACAACATTACAGACACAAGTTAATCAAAGCAACACTTTTCTCTTAGGTTGGTGAGCAGAGGAGGCATATAGGGAAAAGGAAAGAGAGAAAAAGTTTCTTTAAACAAGTGCATGCAAAGAACTAGAAAGTACTTTGATACTACTTTTCCCCGAATAAAAATGTGGTCTCTTTTATGGAGGATGAAGCTGTAACTCAGTATCTCTGTGCTTCTGAGCGTGTTAATCCTATACAAATGATGAGTATGGAGCAGTACCGAGGATGAAATCTTACAACTCTTTCATTTGTTAAGACACAGAACACTATTTTTTACACGTTACATGAAAGAAAAAATGCTATGAAATACCAAAGAATGTAAAAACTAGAAGCCAGAAAATGAGGGGTAGACTTTGAAAACACATCATATTGTGGGAAAATGACCCAAATGTTCTAGTTTTTATGAGGGTGCTTGCTCCCCTTCTGACCTTTTTTCCAGATTTGTATTTGGAACTAGAAGGATATATTTCCCCTTTTGGAAATCTCTTTAAGAAGGCCTGTGGACAACATGTGTTGGATCAAATGTTTCAGAACTTTAAGGTTTTTCAAAGGCTTTTTTTTTTTTTTTTGATATTGCAGTTCTTTTCATTACTACTCATTTTGATGATGGTTGGTTGAACTGTATGGGAAAAAATGTGAACCTGCTCAAAGATCATTGGTTAAAAAATCTGAACCAAACTGAAGCACATATTTTTCATAGTATTTTTCTGTTTCTGTTTTAGAAGCTCAGAAGCACAAGTGGTGTGTGATTTTTTTAGTGCATGTACGTGTGTCTTTGTATGCTTTTGTCTTACACATAAAGACAATGTTTCACTATGATACAATTAGTCTGAAGCTGATCCACACTTCTCTGCCATGGTCACTAGGCAGAATGTGACTATCCCAAAGATCCAGAAGCTCTTTCTGGATATGAAATGAATTTTTTTATTCGCAGTTTATTCATAATTTTGTACTGTTCTTGCCCACACTGGCATATATATATATATATATATATATATATATATACAGCAATGCAAAGTAAAAAAAATCAACTATGTAAATATATATTGTATGTGCTTCAAGATTTCTGAAATTTTGAAATATATTTCCTAAATAGTTGCACTTATTACAGACTGTTCCCTTAGAACTTTAGTGTCTCTATCTTTCTCTTTTATATATATATATGCATGTAATGTGGTATCATGTAATGTGGTATCAGATTCACTGGCAAAGATCTGTTTTCACTAAAGATGACAGGGTCAAACTCTATACCAACCAGACCATTGTTATATATATAGCTACCAAGATAATCAACAGAACTAAACAAACTGAGATAGAACAGTATTTTTTAAAAAAAGTCAAATAAATCAATTTATTATTAAAAGAGTAGTCAACAATTATTGATATTTCATGGTGGTAAGGAAAGAAGTAAGAAAGAATATTTTTTGCATGCAAAAATATTTAATTTAAATAATGGGAAAAACATTCTTACTAGAAGAATGGTATTTGAACAGGTTACTCAGTGAGGTTGAGGAAGTCCCTGTAATGGCTATTTTTAAAGATTAGACAAATGTCTGCCAGTAACACTGTGTAACTGATCCCATACAGAGCAGGGGTGTAGATTAGGTGACCTCTTAAGGTCCCTTCCAACACGTCTCCATGAAGTTCTGATTGAAAAAAGCCCAACACAAATATTTATTAGACTTTTTTTTTTGTTCGCATAGTTGGTTACTTTATGATTCTGTGAAAGAGCAATGAACTGGAAGGAACTGACAGCAAATGTTTTAATTTGGCAGTTTAGGGAAAAAAAAAGATCTTTGCACTTATTTTGATGTCTGTTACTGGCAAGAAACACAAATGAAAAGCTGCCAAAATGTCTCTGAGACAAATTCAGCCAAGTAGTTCTTTCTCAATATGAGACATATGATTAGGTCTACAGCCAATCTCTGAACTCTTTACTTGTATCTTTCACATTACCACTTTGAAAATCTATTTTGATGTAGTATACACAGAGACAGAGGCAGATATGCACACCCACTTTCTTTAAGCAGTCAAACTTAGAGAAAAATATGACTAAAATTTTATTATGCTGGTGCATAAGAATGTAAAGTTACAGTTCGCATCATTGAAGAAAGCCATAATAAGGACAATGGTCATATCTATTTATTAGATCTATTAAACTACTTCCAGTTGATAGCTTAAACTGTGCTCATACAGAATTATCTGACTGCCATTACAGGAAGCGCCATTACATTACACTTACCTCTGAAGTCCGGAACTGCACATCAAGTGGTCACAAAAAAAGTTGAAAAATACCAGCCTCTGTTTTGGCTTTTCTTCAGAAACAGGGTAGACAAAGCCTTGGCAACTCCAGCTACAGAATGACTTCAACCACTTTATTTCCAGCCCTTGTGTGGGTGTTGGAGAGAAGAGTCAACCTCATAGGCATCTTGCACTCTTTGGAATGGAAAGGCTGGGATTCCTCATCCTTACACACATCAGATGGAAGAAAAGACTCTATTCAACGCACAATTCTGATAGCCAAGAAAATATGACCATAGCTGCTGGCTGTGATTCTCCACAACAGTCAGAGAGATGGACTTCCAGGTCACTTCCATAAAGTCAAGGACATTCAAACACCAGTAAGATAAGTGCCACATTTGATTTGAGTGAGTGCCACATTGGGTGATACCCAGATGTACTGAAATTCCAAACATAAAACCAATGCCAAAAATACCCCAACCTTTTAGTTCTCTTTTCAAAGTAAAGAAATCTCTAAGCTTTGCTTAGAGAAGACATTTTGAAAAATTATGGCTCTTTCAAGACTGTTATTAAGAAGTATGATGTCACAGATGGTGGCTGGAAAACAGGTATTTACAGCTACTTTTTTTTCCCCTAAGGCTTAAAGTTGTCAGGAAATGATCCAAGTTACTTAAAGTATTACAATAATGCCTTAATCACTTACACTCCTTTTCTGCCTACCATCATCATGAACAAAACCAAAAGCAGGCATAACTCAATTTTCTCCTGAGAATCTCACAAAACTCTTTCAAAATTCTTATTTAATCTATATATTCCAATCATATTTTATTGCTTCTTCAGCCTCTCCTTTTAACATCTTTTACCTAACTTGTTTTCAAAATTGTAACTTTATTGATTTAATTTGCCTTTGAATATCTTCCAGTTTTGACTAATGACTTCACATTCAAAAGTCTTTGAACAGTTATTTAGTTGCTTTGAACTCCTGAATTTCAAGCGTAAACTTATTTGGCACCATGATGCATTAGCACTTAAGAATTGCAATGAAATAAGAAGCAGCCTTATTATTTGGACTACTAATAACTGTTAGGTCATCTGTTAATCCTTCCTTATTTTAAAAAACTCAGTAAAATTGTATTTAAAATATAGCAGTACCAAGCATGTTCTTATGAGGCAGGATGCTAACTGATGCAGTTCAGTAAGGTTGTAAACAACTGTTACACTGCATACAAGAAGATTTGAAATCTCCTCAGAATCCCTTTCCTCTACAAGCCATGCCAGGAACAATAAGAATTAAGTGTGCTGAAACTTAATAGTTTGGAACTGCTCTGGCGTGGGCGGAAGGCAAAAGTAAGAGGTTTTTGAAAAATTCAGGACAAGTAGTTTGCATACAAATGAACAATTTGTTCTTGAAAATGTTCTTTCCATCTTGTTTTACTATTAAGCACAGTCAGGGACAATTGTTGGTATAAATTTTGATTATTATCATGAAAACTTTGGCAGTGAAAACCAGTGAGAACTTACTGTGGGAGGATGTCAGCCCTTCCAACTTTCTGGTCAACGTCCAGTAGCAAATGAAAAAAAATAACCCCAAAAAATTAGGCCCCAAACTTTTACCTTACATATGGCAAAGGACAGTATTTTTAGGATCTCACACTGCATAATCTTACTCATATTATTAATACTGAGCCCTATGTTTTAGAATTTGTAGACTCAAAATTTTAGGAAGCTCCATTAGGTGGAACAAATAACAAATTTTAGGATGAGTCTTCAATATATGATTTTTCAGTGCTTCTAGCCATTTCATATATTTTGGAATACCTTTGCACAGGATTTTTTTTTTTCTGGCTGCAATTTCTATCTCCACTTATGCTAGATTTTTGCTCTATCAGATACTAACCTGATTTTGTTTAATATCAATATGCCATTGCATTACTGCTGAACTGCTCAAAGGATACAGTATAACATTTATATCATTTTTCTTCTCTTATAGGGGTTTCAAGTCACCTGTAGGAGGAAAAATGACACCTGATCCAACAAAAGGTTACTGGTACAAACATAGTAATGACATAGTAATGATCATGTACCAAATGAGTGCTTTGCATCACGTGGCTGTGGCATTTCCAGTCCTAGATCAAGAGCTCTGAAGTAAGATTTACTGTGATGTCAAGCCATGGCCTGAGGGTTTTAAGCAGCTTGATTAGAAGATTCATACTGTCACATACTAGGATCTGTCGAGTGCAATGAAAGGTTAGTATTTCACACAATGATTTGCAAACTTTCAGCTGAAATCCAGTAGGTTTTGGTTTTATTTCTTTATTTTTTTTTCTCTTGGGAAAAGTAGGTTGTGTGTATTTTTCCTCCAGGTTTCACTAGGTCATTTGCAATTGATACCACAGAAACTTCTGGTCAACATGTCCTACATCCTTTTCTAAGAAAACAACAACATACCAGCTCATACTAAACTTGTTCCTACTAGTACTATAGAGTAAGAGTACTAAATCTTAATGTTCAAGGTAAAATTTTAGTGAAATAAGAATTAGAAATAAGGACAGATCTCTAATGTTTATATAAAGAAAATTGAAACTAGAAACTGTAGTCAGGTATTTCACCCCTTTACAAATGGTATAGCTCTGCTTCAAGATAAAAGTGGATCTCAGAATAGGTTATTCAAGTAAGAAAAATAGCTTGATTCAGTCAGGTCCAGATAAAAGGAAGGTTGTTTCTAAATCAAAAATACAAGCTGTCTTTCAGGACTCACTCTTGTCTAGCACTGAGTGTTCCCCCAGTCCTGTTTGCTATTAAATGCTACAGACTCCTACAGAAGTTACAGAGACATGTTGCTAAAATCATTAATGAAAAAAAAAATCAGGAGATTTTACCTTTGTGGTACTTTTACTATTTTTTTTAAATTTAGTTTTTTATTTTCTCCATTTTTGGTAAGGCATTTAAGTGAAGTATCAGGACTGTTACTGGTAATAAACACTTTTTTATTCTGCCCCTCCCCCCAGTTCCTTCCAAAAAGTTATTCTTCTGAATAAAATTTTATGCCATTTGACATGGGAAGTGTGACTGCTATCAAGCGGCCGGGTATCAAATGATTTCCCCCCTTACCTGTCCTCAATCTTCTCTTTCAATTTGCTTTACTTGCAATGTAAGATATGCTACATATTTTGGGAGACAAATTCTTGGAGATGCAATACAAAAATTAATGCTTAGACTAGATGCATTACTTAGAAATATTTGCTTGACTTAGCAGTTATTAACAGTTTTTGACTTAGCAATTATTAAGTTTTACCAAGTATACTATTATGGCCATGTCATATTATGCACTTAGACATTCAAAATCATATCTCTACTCTAAAATGTTATTTGGTATTTTTTTTCTTCTGTAAGTGAGCACCTTCATTAAAATAAATTATAGGCTTTCTCACCATGTTTTGAAGATCTGTGTGCCTGTAAGTTGCAAATCTTAGGGCTGAGAGATACCACCAAATACAAACCAAATAGCCTTCACAGATAAAACCTTAAACTAAATAGTGCTGCAAATAAGAAGCCAACACAGTCTTTAGAATAGTCACATGAAGCAGTCTGACTGTCTAATAAGCTGCCTGGCTGGCCAAGAATACCAGTAGAAAAAATCACACTTCAAAGAACCAGGAGGGTGTCTTCAACAAGTCAGAAATTGGTTTTTGACCTTTCTGACTCATGTAAGCTTTCAGAATTCCCACCTGTGGTTTCTTTTCTAAATGATTTGATGATAAAAAGATAATATTTTTTCTTCTTTTGAATTGAAGAAACTCCTCCCTTTTTGTATTGGTTATGACACTGCTGAAGCCAGCTCTCTCTAGTATTGCCCTTTCAGGGGTAGGAATAAGAACTGTCTCTGCTACATTTCTCTGCATTGCATTTCCTACAATATTAACAGCCTGAATAGTAGAAATCTTCATTGTAATTACACATCAATATATAGTTACTGCAAAATGAACATTATAACCAGTTTAAGGTTTGGGGGATTTTTTTTATTTATTAGATAAATTCAGCATGAGTGATGGTTTGTTTTTTTAAAGAAATAATACATGAAGTTTAAAATGCAGCATTGACTGAAGTTGATATTTTCAAAAAGCAAGTTAAAGTTTGGAGACTGCCATTTTCAACAGCTGGACAGAGGCCTGATTTTTGAAAGTTCTGTCAGTCATGACTCTTTTAAATGGACACCACCAATCTTAATAAAAAAATTGCAAATACCTGGCCAGACTCAAAATCTTGGATTTAGCTCATTTAAGGGTTTATTTTTGCTTTAATGCAAAATGCCAATAAAAGCAAAACTCAGGAATAACCACCATTGTACTCTGTTTTTAATTATATGGAACATGCTAACTGAGTCTTCAAAAGGTACTGAGGTTATTCTAAGCAAAGCCTATGTGGTGCTCAGGTCGGAGGATCTGCATATGCTTAAGATGCTTAACACTTCACAAAATGAAACATCTGGAAGTGTCCTGCTGTAGAAATAGATTAAAACATAAATTGCAAAGAAAATGCAAGTAATAAGAAACACAAGAACTTAGACTCATTTGGAACAAAATGACTGAACAAAAGATTGGAATCCATAACTGAGATAAAACTAGCGGGTGACTTGTTAAAATCCCCCACAGGATGCTAAGCAAGATTTTCCCCCAATCCTTCATTTTTACTGAGAGCAAGATGACCTTCTCCCTCAATTTGTGATCTCCCTGCAAATAATCAAGAAGATTACAACTTCTTTCTGTTTTTAACTTTCATCCTGCTGAGAAACTCTGAAACACTTTCAGTGGGTCGTCCAGACAGCACTAGTCATTATGTATAAGAAGAAGCGCTGTCGAAGTAGTATGTATGAGAAATGGAAAACAATTTTGATGGCTGGAGCTTAAAAATCATACAGAATATTGCTGAAAGGGCAATACAAAGTAACACTGAGAAAATATGTGAAGCTGTGGAAACAGAGTAAAAAATGTCAATTGTTGATTCAAGGAAGTACTTTGTGTTTTTTCTTTCTAAAATAGTTGCACTGCTTAATAATGCAAATAATGTTTTCCTGTACTGTAAAGCTCTGTATTGTCTTGCATTTTCATAAAACTTTCCTAAAGACTACTGTCTCCTTCTACCTGTGTCATCTAAGTGGACCTATGGGGAAATTTTCTTTTGCTAGGATTCTCCACTTCATTTTCTATGATGAAACAACATGTGTGGGCCTGCCCTGCTTCACTTTTCTCCTTCTTCCCCCAGACTCAGATTTCTGACCAACAGCTTCAACACATCCTGCGCCTGTATCTTTTGGTGTACTGGGCGTGTTAATTGTCAAGAAGAATCTGAAAGGCATCAGTGGGATATCAGCTCATCCCCATGTTTTTACTGTGGCTTGAACGTTCACTAGGATCATTCTGGCTGCAAGGATTTTCCGGGGGGAATTTGCTAGTTTCCTGGGACACAAATGCAAAGAAAATCTAATTTGAATTTGAAAAATGTAAGATGAAGAAGACACATTTCATAGCTGGATCCTTTTTAACCTCTATTTATATTTTGTAAGTGCTTTAGAGGAAATTAGATTTGTTATCTAGACAATTCATATGCAAAAGCTTCAATTTTTAAAAGAAAAATCAAATACTTTTCTAAACTGCAGGGATCAACTTCTACGCTAACTATTATTAAGAGAACGCTTAGGTCAGTATGGAAAAACTTCAAATTGAATATGGCTCCAGAATACTTCAGATATTTAAAATGCCCTATTCAGTGTTTATGACTGTGGCATAGTACAGCAAAAGTAACTTCAGTGTATTGTGAACAAGCCCAAATCAAGCTTCCAGTGTAGTTCATGTAAAACCTCCCACTTTCATTACTGAGAGCAGAAGCAGGCAGCCCTAAATTAGTAATAGCTGATGTGTCATTAGATTTATCTTCTGCAGCCTAGGACCACTTCTACATGCCATGATTCATTGCAGGTTCCAATGTAAATTATGAATCCAGGAGAAACTGATACTTATACATTGCAAGTTGCGATGACTGGAATTTGTGTTCTGCACCTTGTTCTTTCTTTTAACGATGGACATCAGGTTAACAGGAAAAATACTGTTTCAATTCCAATCTCCTTGCACTTGTTTTATCAACATCCAGCATTGTTCCTCCATTGCACAGAAACTTTCTCCTTTCTCTAACCTATGCACTGTAATGACTTAAATTCAAAAATTAGATTCTCCTTTCCTCAGCCTTCCCCTGTGTTTAGTTGGTGAGTTTTGTTATCAAAGTGTTGAATTCAACCCTAGAGCTGGCAAATTCAGTGCAGAGTGAAGTGATTTCCATGCTGCTTGTTCTATGACTCGCTATGAAGTGTGAGTTGGTATGGTTTTCAGAGAGCTGACCTTGCCTTAAAATCTGTTCTCATTAAGCAAAATTCCCAATGAAATTCAAAGCACATTTAATGACCACAGAATTTTGCCAAAAGCAGTAAGCACTAAACTAAATGAGACAGTGTTGATTATGCAAATAAACAGCCACCCTGGAAAGCTTGTCTGTTGTCTAAAACTATGCATTTCTAGGATTATTTATGTTATGATACTGATCAGAACTGAAATATTATTATGCTAGATCCTGTATAAACACAAATTACCGGATTGCAGTGTGATTTGATCTAAGATTCAATAAGTAACAAATCACAAAAAAGGGTCTCAGGTCTGAGGGAATTTTGCGCATATCCAGTTTATTCCTTATCTAACAATATTTATAGTTAAATTTTGTCTCTAGTAATTGAAGGACAGCTTGAAATTGAAAATAGATAACTCAGTTCTGACAATTAAATTAAAAGGTTTGCCATGTGAAAGCTGGTGATACTGAAAGCATAATTATTTTATTAAGGAAAGCATGAACTTTTTATTGGATGCCAAAGTAGGGCATTCAGCACATTTCAGTGGATTATACTTTTGCACCAAAGTCTTTAGCAAAACTAGAAAAATATTGCACAAAATATTCAAATTTTAGTTGTAAATTACTGAAATGTGCACAGAGATTACAGATTTGGTGTCTCAAAAGACAGACCACTGAAGGAACCATAAAGCAGGAGAACAGGTGTTTCACCTTGGAAAGAAAGATTTAACTCTCATCATTTATAAAAAGGAAGTGCAAAAGCCACTTCTGAGTCTCAGTCTGTTCTTCTACTCTCTGGTTTGCATATATATCTATTGGCTCATTTAAAAATTCATTTCTGTCTTAACCAAAAACCAGAAACTTGAAGTGGAAATGTTTTACTGGCTATATAAGAGAAATAGTTAAATTCTCCAAGTTCAAAATGCTGTTTCATGCACAAATTAATCTGAAAAATGCTATTTAAGAAACTAAATTCCTGCAGATGCAGAAACCTCACAGTTCAGTCCCAAGATAACTCCACACCAATGAGAGAAACAGACAACCAAGCTGCCAGTAAGAAATACAACACTTGAGTGATATTTGTCACAACGGTAGGTTACACAAAAGGATCTTTGATCAGAGGACTAATGGTAAAAAATTATAGCTTCCCTTTAAATGCTATGGGCCAGCAGATCTGACCCTTGCTATATGTAGTGAGCTCTGTATTGTGGGAATCTTAAATTCTTTAGCAACACAATGAGCTAGACTGAAATACTGTAACAGGCCTTGAGCTTTCCTTCTAAAGCATCCGCATGCTATGCCTGCACTGACTGCCTGCCATCACTCTTTCCAGTGGTGGCAAATATACATCACACACTACATTTTTTAAATATGTAGCACTCCAGTATTTTACTCAACAACACTGTACACATAAAAGGCCCGACAACAGGTTGGAGTTTCTCCCACGAAATATTAGGTTCACAACTTACTTGTTTTTTTTTTTTTTTTTTTCTCCAGGTGTTTTTATTTTTTTAGTCAGTGAATATGATAAATTTTTTGGAGCCTAAAGTATTTTCATTCTTCTCTCCTTTCTTTGGGTTCTACAGTCAAGGAACAAGAAATTGGGAATTTTTTTGTGGGGACATAGAAACCCCCAAAGGCATTAATTTTTCAAAGGATTCACTTAGTGAATTACTATTGCAAATGCCTCTCTAACAAAAACATTGCAGTCTATTAATCTGTTATTCCTTATAAATTTGGAACTTAAATATATTTTCAAAATTTTAAAATTTTATTTTATTTTTTATGAAAGCTACTGAGATATTGTTTTTTCTTTCTCTGAAAAAGACACTTTTTTAGCTGTTTTAGGGCAAATTTTCAAAACAATTAGTGGGAGGTACATATATGAACCCAAACAAAAAAGTTTAATATAAATTCATCATTATATGCCTAAGGAAGCAAAGAATGGAAACATACCCTGCAAGTTCTACCTTTCCCCTCCACCTTAAGCACCATTTTGGAAACGTAGCTCAGAAAAGTCTTTCAAAGGAAGGAAACACCATATTCCATGTTTTCATGCATAATAAAAGAATATAGTTATGAAGCTTCTCAAAAATAGCAAACAAGTAATGATGCATGGTTGCCTTTGCTTGCCATAAGTTGCTGTTCTATGTGAAAAAAGCATCATCTTCCTCCTTCAGTGAACACTGCATTACAACTGACCATTTCCTGCATGATCAATTATCCCATTACAGTGTAAAAACAAAATTAAAGTAAATCCAAACAATATTAGGGTTATGTGTATTTTTATAGAAAACAAAGCTGATACAACTTTCTCAGCTGAAATTGTAGCCAGTACTTATACAGTATAATATTGTTTACAACAGGTTCAGCCATTGCATTGCACTTGATTTTCAATAGATTAGCTAAACAACCATCAACTGATAAAGTTTTTAAAATCAGTCCTTTAACTTGCTTAGAAAGGACTGGAACAAGTTGTAGGATTTTTTTCTATAATTGTACATTTTTAACATGGAAGACAACTATAAACTGTGAAAACACACTGTGGACTGTAGTGACATTCTTGCTAGGTCTGTGGTTATGGAAGTGGTAGGAAGGGGATGCATACAAAAAGAAGAGACTGGAAGTATTTTCTGCATGCCTGATCTTTTCCTGCATTGCCTAGTTCAGTGACACTCTTAAAATCTCTTCAGAGGACTTTGTTGAAATACCTGAAAATCTATGGATAGCAAAAGTGAGTCTTGAAGCATCTTTAACACTTGTTGACTGAGCATTTTTTCACTGCTTCTGAAATAAATTACTTTCAATAACACAAAGTTAAACAGGAGAATTATAAGGTAAATGCTCCATTTTTGCAGTTACTGATTCTGAAAGAGGTTCATCCAGAGGTTTCCTCTTTCTTGAGGAAATGGATTATGTAGGACCACCTTTTCTTCAGCAAATATCAGTGAAGGAAAAGGTTTGATATCCAACCCTGGAAGAGAAGGGCCAACTTAAGCTCTTGCATATGCTGTAAAGCTGGAGACAGCCCAACCAAACCAAAGCGAAGAGCAGCTAATGGTAGGTGCACCAAGGCCAAAGTTTTTCATGGAAACATACATGCACACATGTAGCACCACCACAAATATAACAGCATAAAGCAGCAGGTATGTTCAACACTACCTCAGAGTTTTTGCTTTGGGCTCTACATACAGAGAAAAACCTCCAGCTGATGCAAAAGATCTGTGTGATTTTGCAATAGTGTTTATCTATTTGTTTAAGGAATTCTTTCACACAGTCTCTAGAAAAGCAAGTGAATACTTAATTCATATGTCATGCTGTATCTTCAGCTAAAATGCTTACTGCTTGAGTATTCCTGCTTCATTTTGCATAAACTGACATCATATACTGAAAGAGAAAGAGGGCCAATGTGCTTCTCAGAAACCAAGTAGTCATGAGACTTCACCTGGCACTACAGATATGCACATGCACACACATGTACACACATGCACACACACACACACAAACACACACGTACGTACACACACACGCATGCAAAAAATAGGAAAAACGACTCAGCAATTGCAAGAGTCGCAATTTACCATGGAAGCCTCTACTTAATATTCCGCTTGATCTGCCAAGTTTATAGCCTGGCAAATCTGAATACAAATGTCGATGCAAATGAGGATTCATTATTCTTACATCGTCTTTGTGTTGAAGCTTAATGTAACTTGGTTCCTGTGGTTGCTCAGGGAATGTAGATTGCAAGACAGGAGGAAAAAAAAGCCTCGACAAAACCCAGAGAAGCAAATAGGGAAAAGTAACAGAAATGGAAATAAATGGGGAAAAAAATATGCTAATGTTTCAGACTAGCAAAACATCAAACCAGTGCATTACATTCCCCCCTATTTTCTTATATAAAGTACATTTGCTTATCATTATCAGCATAGAAGGAGTTAACTAACCAAGATCATTCTCTACAGAGTCAAAACATAACAATCTTCCTTTTACTGATTATACAATATTGTGCCCATTGTAAAGCCAGTGCCCCATTTATCTGAAAATTTTAACATTCTTTCATAATTATAGAGCTCATCGGCTGGTAGAACCTGTACATTTAGATCTGTGAGAAGATTATAAATGAATTTAAAACCACCCCACCATTTCTGCTTCTTTCATTATAAATTACTGCTGAATAATTCAAAAACACGTTAAGAAAACTACAGTACGATTAATAAACTATACAGTGAAAATCACAACAGTTTAAATCATACATTTATTGTCCCATTTATAGCCCATCACAAGCGAGGGTTGAAAAGTACCAAATTAGAGAAAACATGAAATGCTGCAAAATTATAATTAGATCCTCGGTGCCACACAGTACATTGTTCTGATGAATCTTTTGTACGGCTAGCTTATGCTTACATATAAATACCTTCTCAGTAAATAAAAATGTACTGTAGGCTTGACTTTTAGAGAAGCTGTAAAGCTTAGCATATGCGATGATCCCAAAGTCAATGCTGTAAGGCTTGCTTCTTCATCCATAAATAAAGCACATTTGCATCCATTCAGTCAAATTAGCTCCATGTAAAAAGGTGGTTATAATTAGCTCCTCTTTCAGGTTCACGGTTAAAACTCAAGCGTGCCTGCCGTCTTGATTAAATCCACCATCGTCTTCCAATAGCTAGTGCTAATTCTTCCAAGGAAATATTCAGTTGAAGTGTTATTTTATTCTGCACTGCTGTTAGTTGTCTAATTTACGCCAAGTCCCTGCAGTGCTTTCCTTAAGCCATCCTCTTTGTCTTGCCTTTGAAATTTACCAAATCTTACAAGAAATCAATACTTAATTGATTATTCACTTTTCTGCAGCTTCAAACAGCAAGCACGCATAAGATCCTGGAGTAGTCACCCGATTTCCAATGCAGGAGGTTGCTTGGTGGCAGGGATCTGCAAGTATCCAACAGCAGGCATTCCACGGAGCTGTGCAGTGGCGTACAGTGCCAGCATCCAATAAAGAAAACGAAGATACTCTAACGAAGCAGGAAAAGTTCCCATGTGAGACAGATCCATATCAATGCTTTAAATAAAAAGCGGAGGCACTGGCTTTCAGATAGAAGAGCACCATTCTCTTTGCAGCTACCCCTCTGTTCTTTCCTTACCCTTTTCTTCCTATGGCACTGGAGTGGAATATCCAAAGTGCCACCGAACTCACAGAACTCCACGTCGGAACGGGGGTGAGGCTCGTGCTGTACCTCTGACATAGAATAAGGATGGCAAGCACGTAACATTACGAAATGTAGGACAAATTCAGGCGAGAGAGAGAGAGGGAGAGCAAGAGACAGATGGCGGATCTGGCTGGGAGCCAAAGCCAGTGAAATGAATTACATTGCTGAATAACTGTACAACCATTGATTCTGCCACTTGTTGCTGCATGGCAAAAAAGGGCCCTGACGTTGGCAGGAATCTCCTTGTGTGTCACGCATGCCGCAGATAACTTTTCACACGTAACTCGCTGCACCAACAGTGACACGCTATGTGTGTGTGTGTGAGTGTGTGAATGCGTGTGTGTGAGGGACAAAAGGAGAGAGCCAGAGTGTGTGTGGGGGGTGAGTGGGTATGTGCCTGCGTGCGTGGTGTGTGTGCCTGTGCGCGCGCGCGCGTGGAGGGGAAAACAATCACTGCAATCCAGCCATTTTGTTTAATGAAGAATGGAAGGCTGGCATTCAGAGACGTGGTTATGTGCCGCATATTAATGTGTGCTCTGTAGACATCCTCCCCCTTTTTAGATGAGTGGCACAGGAATGAAGCCCTCTATAGAGCAGCCACCGTGGGAGCAGGAGCTCACAAGGTAACATATCATCGGCGAACCTACGGACGTGGCACCTGCCACCCTGCAGAAGAACAAGTTGCTGTCGGATGAGGAGGAAAACCTGGTCCCATGGTTATGATGTTTGGGTGCTTTCGAAAAGATAGCCAGAGTCGAAGCAGATTGTTCAATAAATGCTTCGTACTCAGGATGAAGGGAGACATTATGGGATGCCCAGGGGGCTTTGGAAATCAAATACAATGTTTGAGTAGCACAATTTGAGGTACATTATAAAAAAGCAATTTGAATTGCCAATGAGGCGACACATATCTGCATGCTAATTAGACCTGTGTCAAGCTTAGTCTGCCGGGTTGTGTTGATGGCTAGGAATGTGCTTGTAACTCTGCTGAGAGATTGTTTCTGCATAAATTATCAGCTTTGTCCTACTGATCATTTTCTGCAAACAAACACGAAATGTAAGATCAAAAGGCAATTCTGAAATTAAAATTATTGATTGATAAAGCCTAGATTTCAGAATCTAATTAGAGGAGGCACAAACAAAAGCTGATATTATTACAGATTGTGCCTGAGCTAGCAGCCAGATTGTGCAAGGCTTGTAATTTATCTTTGTTTATGCAGCCAGGATATTAAAAATGTAATTAAAATGGTAAAATGATCTGATCAGAAATAGCCACCTAGTGGCAAGTATATTATTTTAAATGGATTATAAAAACATTGATCTGTGCAAATAAAAGGTTTTTTTCATGACAAACATAGCAGCTCATTGAAATTTGCTGAGCAATTTGTCTTTTGCTAATAAGTTGTCTTTTGTGTTTTGTTCCATAGATAAGCAGCATCATTTATAACCCTCATTTGCACACTAATAAACATTCTGTTATTACAGGTGGTGTTGGGAACATCTTTCATAAATTATGGCATATGAAAATGGAAGAAAACAATAAACGTTTTTCTAGACACGCACTATATACATTTTATAAAATTAGAATATTCATCTGACAGCAGCAGCCGAAGTTGCTTATTAAATCACTCTATTGCTCTATTTAAACTATGAAATGGAAGAAATGGTAGAAACATTGTCAATATGTAATTCAGCTTCTTGCCTATTTTGGCTACTTTAAAATGCTATACAAAACACAGAGGGCCCAATTTACTAAGTTTGTGCAGATTCAATTACTAAATTTCATGGCTATAAAGAGGTCTTTGTGACTTACACATTTTTAACCTCATTTAGTACCTTTCTAGAGTTGCCAAGTGGATTAAACATTAAAAGAACAAACTGTTTAATTGCACACGGTATAAAAATGAGTTTTGAAATTTCTCTGCAATAGTGAGCTATGGACAGTGAAATGGCCAAAGGAAGTTCTGTCCTATGTTAATGAAGCTAGATTATAAAAAAACTCCAGACTATAAACAGTTTTTCAAGAAAAGATATTCAGAAGCTTGTAAGTTCATGAGCAGGGCTTAAGTCTTGTTTCAGATTTCCAAATGAAACCACTATGGAAATGCTCAATTCCTTTTAAAGAAATTCACAATGTAGGGTCCTGTCAGCAGCTCTGGGGTCTTTTGTTAGGTGCACTTAAGATGCCAGATTAAATATTAATATGTGGTTAGAGTTGTGCTATTTTGCAAGCCCTGAAACCCTATTAGTAAATCATGATCTGGTGACTGATGCAAGAAATTTCAAGGCACCAAGACTGCAGATTGCCCATCAATCTGATGGATCACTAATTTTTACTAAATCAGGCCCTTAGACTTTTAGCTGTAAGCAGATGTATGTTTCATTGTGACGGGAAAAGCAGTCCAAATAACACAGCAATTTTCTGCGCTGAATGTGTATCGTAACAGGCAGAGTTGTTTTGCATAATCAGTAAGTTATTTGAATACAAGTGTTCATTTAACTGGCTGTGCATGACTGATGCTGTTCTTTAAAAAAAACCCCACATTTTGAGCTAGAAGAGAAAGTTGCATTATATACATAGACTAGTACTTGGATTTGAAAACAGTGTAGTAGAGCTTCAGAGAGATGCTGAAGAGGAATGCCCAGGTAAAAGCAGCCACCTATTTTCACCCATCTCAAGGAGCTTTATCCCTTCAATAGCCTTCATCAACTACTGACAGTAAATCATACATGCAGGGATGAGCAAATACTAGGAAGGATCCTGAAGGATCAGGCAAAGGAAAGTGGAACTGAGAAGAAAGGGTGGGAAACAATCTGAGTAAAAATACTGGAAATACTATTAAATTATAAACTACTGATGTAGAGATGACATATTCATCATGACATATGGCACACTTAGATACATAGCTGAGAGGCAGCCTTCCTAAACTCTTTAGAAAAAAGAAACCACCTCTGAAGCCAAATCACACACTTCATTGGCAATCTTTATACAATACAGATGAATCTTGACTTCCAGTTCCTTATAATATGGATTTAAGCAACTGACTTAGGTATTTAATAATTATGAAGAATTTCATGTGTGCAGATATTAGCCTAGCATATATTGCCTTCCAATTAATATCTGTCTTTTTTGCTTTCATATCTTCTCTCTCTCTCACTTTTTAGCAGCCTGCTTACACTCATATGGAAGTCAGCATTAGAAAGCGACCTCTCCGTATCTTCTCTGCCACTGCTGCTTGACCAACATTGAGTAGTACAGGTCTGAAAGATTGATAAGTCTTGCATGTATCTGTATCTTTCTCAGGTCACACTCTTTAAACACATATACACACTGCTTAAAAGATATCCCAAACTTAATCTGAAATAAAACACAATTAATAAACTCAAGCTTTTTTTTTCAGATGAAGTCTACAATCATAAATCTTTACAATTAATACACTGAAATCACAACACATAGTATATGGTTTTGAAAAAAAAGTACAGTGTACAATAATTCAAGGCTTTCCCAAGCTGATGGACAGCCTAAGAAAGCAGTGTTATTTTTGCTCTGGTGACAAATTTTGCTATTTTCAAATGCTAAAGAATTTCTTTTATTTAAAGAAAGCTATCCAAATCAATAGGCTTTCTGGTATTGACATTGTGAAGTAATATGCAGCAACACCAACCATCCTGAAACATTCCAGTGGGCTTTTAATGTGAGTGAGAGTCTGCTGGGAGCAGCCTCTCTGGCTGAGGCACATGGAGGGTGTTCTAATTTCCACTAAGCCCTGATCAATGGGAATTTATTACCACTTAGACAAATAGAAAGCCAGACTGTGCAAAACTGAACTGCCTTGAATGTACAGCCCACATCAGAAAGATACATAAACATTAAAAGTAAAGCAGAATAGTAAAACAATATGTGGATGTCTTTTTAGACCTCCTTTTCCACAAAGCCAATGCTTTGCTACTACATCCTGTGAAAATACAAATGCCGACAGAAGAAAGCTTACACGTACTTAATGGCGTTCCAGAGTAATGTACGTATCGTTGTTTCTGAACTGTAGTTCCTATTGTGCTCTGTGTCGCGCTCATGTGTTTACCAAATGTCAGAAACCTCCTTTACAGGCTATTAATACTATTGTGGTCCCTCCAACATGCACACAAATACACCCACTCCCCTCACCACACACACTTTCTCACTGTCCATCAATATGTTGCAAAGTCTGTGTTTCATTACCATATCATATGGAGTATTGATTTCTGTTCCAAGCTAAATAATGTTGTTTTTTAAAAGATCTTTTACCCTTTAAGTGGGGTTTGCTAACCGAACCACAGACTGGTAACAAAGATGTATTGTAGTATTTGATATCCTATATACTTTGGCGAATGCCAAAACCAGTAACTTAGGCAGAAATTTCAATGCTTAATTCAAGTTTTACAAACAGGAAAATTGTGCACAATATCCAGTTACATACATTCCATGTTAAAAAGGGAAAAATTCCTAATAGACCTTTCAACATAATAAGATTCAGGCCTAAGCAGTAAAGAAAATGATTACCAGTTTTATTAGGCTTCAACTAGTTTCCATACCAGATCTAAAAAGTCACCTTGCACCTATATAAAGAGGATTATTTATGTATTTATCTGTACATGTGTCCTCATCAGCCACTGTATACAATCATTTCATGGCATTCAGATTCAGCACAAAAACATCAAGGCCTAAGTACAAATATTATTACTATAATGGGTTTTCATTTCTAGAGGTCATCAGGGGAAGGGATTAATTTTGCTTGCTTTATTGTACACACAGAACAGCACACAGGGTCATATTACAATGCCTTTATCTGGAAAATCACATTCAGCTGTAATGAGAAAGGCTCTTCTTAAAACAATTTTACAATTTTAGGTGTATTAGCTGTATTTTATTTCATTTCTATATTGCTTTCCTTTATGCACATTTATTTCAGATATCATTAATTGATTGTTAGTGATATTTACAATAACGATTTCAGGTCTCTTTTCAGTTTGTTGAGAACTCTTTTCCTTTTTAAGACTCCTTTTATCAATAGTGATATGAAAACATTTTGTATCTCTGGGTTGCTACAGAATTTTTTTGAAAATTGCATAGAGAACTTAAGATCTGTTTGCCTTGACAAAAGTACTCCAAGTAGATTGCATTTCCTTACAGCTTTTATATATCATACAGAAAACAGTCTTTGGCCAATAATTTATAGACAAAACTTTATTTTCTCATTGCGCATACAGAGAACATCTTATTGAGAGGTATTATTTAAATGAGACAATAGCATTGTCATCTATGCTGCATGAAACTGGTAGTCTGCTACACTTAATTTTTGCTCAAATCAGATGTTGCGAAGCAGGTTTTGTAAAGGCAAGGTCAGAGGTAGCAGGAAACAAAAACCAAAAGTCATGTCACGCAATGCCCAGGCATAAACAGATGTAAACAGTACCCATTTAATGCATATGGAATTAACAGTCACATTTTAGCCAGGAACAGATGATATTTTTAGTCCATTTTCAACCAGTTTCAAAGCTCTGTGCATGAACAACAGAGCCAACAGAGCCAGGATGGTCTGCAGATTCCTAATAAGACAAGATAAGGAAAAAGAGAAAAAAAAATAAAATATGGAGAAAAGTGAGATGAGAAACAAAATAAAACCATTGAATAAAGACACAAGTACTGGAACCAACATGAAGAAAAGGGAAAATATAATGCCTGTATCATTTCCTATATGTCTTACAGAGATTATTCACTTGCATGGGCAAAACTTGTCCTTCTTTTACTATGGTTGTTAAAACCTAGATTTTGTACAAGTTAGAAAACTTACTTTCCCTTGGTTTCCTCAAGAGTGATAATAGTGGTAGACTTGTTAGACTACCAGGAAAATAGATTAACCAACGTGAAGTTCCATGAATATTCCCAGTCTTAGCATTAATATTCTTTGATTTATTTTGTCTTGGCAAAGGAGCTGAGAAGCCAAAGTGTCTGGACACATCATGACTTTAGAGGCAAAAACTGTCCAAAAACCTCACAAAAGCACTGGAGAACTATACAGAGCACATTATTGGCAAGAATATTGAACTGCACATTATTGGCAAGATAAAATACATGCTACCTTTCCCTATTGCACCCTCTTTCTGGCTTTGCAGATTAGCAAGAAACTCGTTCTCCTGGATACTCTCACTTTGGAGCATTGAAGACAATCCTTGAGGAATACGTGTGACAGCATGCTGGCCACGGGAATCATGAGCACAACTGAAGGAACAATGCATCCTTTCCCATTCTAGCAAGGATGTGTCAGAGACTATATTGACTCTGATGCATTGAGACTATTTCTCATTCTGGCAAGGTTCCATTAAACATGCAACACTTTTTTGCCATAATATAGCCAAACAAAACTCTTTTTGCCGTGCTAGACTCTATATTGTGTAAGAGGCACACAAACAAGTGCCTCAGGAGTATCTGCTTTCAGTCATAACTATATAGCTTATTCAGAACTTGCAGTCTACATATTTGTCACTACCTTTTTTAGAAAATATTATAATAGAGGTACAGTCTGTTGTAGACCAACATAGGTCTAAGACTGTAAAGGCTTTGTATGTTCCTGAGCAAAATATGCATAGGAAGGAAAAGATAAATAATTGCATTCTACATTCATGCAAAACAATCTTAAAGGCCCAAATTCTGTCTAAACTTGCAGATATTAAATACTGCCATTAAAGTAAACTGTATGAACCAATGGTAAAGAACCTCATGAATAGTCCCTTGCTTCTCCAAACAGAAGCAAGGGAAGACTTGTCACAGAAGATGACTCCAGTGGGCTGGAGTCTACTGGTTCCTCGGCTGTTGACATATTTAACATCAAGAGAAGACACAAATCCTGATACACTAGAAAGAATTAATAAAAGTAAATTTGTTGCAGAATATATAATTTTCTTCACTGGAGTTTTTATACACCATCACACACACATGCCTAGAGAAAGCCTCTATATGACCCTTACCTTTTCTATTGCTTAAAAATTTCTTTAAAATTCAAGACAAGTTTCTGAATAAGCCAAAATCAAAAACATTTAAGATGTTAGTTGAATCAGAAAAAGAAATACAATACAATGAAGTGGAATTAAGTCCTGAGTTTTTAGGGATTTTTAATATTTGTTTTCAAATATATTGTTTTTCCAAGCCAAAGGGATATAGACCCCAATCTTCTGGGTATTCAAAAGTACCACCTGAAATTTAAAAGGTCTGATCCCATTTGACCCTGGATCTTAGAGTACAACAGCACATTGGCCTCACACTGAGATCCCAAACACTGCCATATTAAGTCACAGAAGATGACTCCAGTGGGCTGGAGTCTACTGGTTCCTCAGCTGTTGATTTTTTTAAACCAGGGTTTTACTCTCCCCCCTCCAGTTATTGTTCTTGGATGAGGTAGTGTGGAATTGTGTACTTTTTTAGTTAGGGATTCTACACTAAGTTGGACTGGAAGGGACATTCTGATGAAGAGTTTCTTTTTGATCAAAATGAGCCTCTGACCCATTCTATTCTAGCACAGCCTTATGCAGGGAAGTCAATATAGTGCAAGGCTGTGAGAACACAGGGAAAGCCAGCACCCCAAACTTGCTTGTTTGGACATTGTGAACACCTGGAAAGAGACACAAAGGCCAATTGACACAATCCCACACTTTATATAACTTAACTCTTTTATCCTCCAGAACAAGGTGGCTGGCCTCAAAGTGTCTGTTCAAGACTTTCACTCGCTCATGCTGACTCCTGATCTAAAATCCAAATTTTAGATCAGAAGTCCAAAAACTAGCTGGCACAGGCCCAATTCAGGCTGAGGAACATCCTAATGCTTGAACAGTAGAAAGAGTAGTATTCCAGAGCTAGGGAATGTTCCTAGTCTCTGTTTAATTTTAGGGTATACATTTAGATTGTAAGTCTTTCCACTAATGAAAGTGAGCTTTGAACTAGGTCCTTAGAGGGCCAGTGACATTTGAAGGATTGGAGAGGGATACAATCAATTTAAATATGCATTTGCAAATTTACAAAATATTATAAACATGTAAGTTAGTGCATCCATCTTCATCAGACTCTAAAGCTGTAAATACCAGATGTCATTTATAGATTAAATGATTTTCCTAAATCTAATTTTATATTAATACAAACCATTTGTCAATTCAACATGAAGGCTTCTATTTTAAACATTCAAAAGTCATGGCATGCAAATGTTAGGGTTATCCCAGTGATTCATTGCACAAAATGTAAATTAAGGTATAAACTGAACAGAAAAATTAGTTTGCCTATGAGGTGCTGAAATAGATCTGTAACTGACCTGCTCACAGCATTTTCACTTCTGGTAAAAAACCTCTTAAACCCCCATTTTCAATAACCTGGTCTCCTGTAAATGCAAAACCCTAGCTCACAGTAAAGAGAAATTCAGCATGTGCAGGAGGTCTCTGACAGGTGAGTTCATAAGGAAAAAAAAAACTGCTTTTTAAGAGGGAGATTTTCTTTTCACGCTCACCTTCAGTAGTGATAGTCTCCAATGGTAAAACACCCTCTACCTTGATCTTCATTATCTCTCAAAGAGCAATCTTTTCAAAAGATCTTCAAAGTAACTGGCAAAGATAACAACTGTATCAACAAATATTTAAAGAATTTGAAGGAAACCATATCATCTATAGATAAAAAGAAAGTTTTAAAAAGCAAATCTTAAAAATCTGAAAATCTGAAAATATAATTCTTTAAGAGCAGAGTTTTGCCAACCTTAGCCTTAGCTTGATTAAGGCAACTAAACTGTCAGGCAAAAGATAATGAAGAACACATTTGTCTCTTCCCCTGAGGCCAACTCCATGGAGCTGAATCTTAAATTCAGGAACTTTCTTCACCACCAGGATTTTCCTTCTTCACTAGTCAGTATCACCACTGCAAGAACTCACCTTTCTCAGAGTCCTGGCTTTGAAACCAGCCTAGATTATCCCCCCCCCCCCCCCCCCCCCGCCCCCCACACTTTTAAGACAAAGCACCTTTTTATGCACATATCACTATAGGCTAGTGACAAACAAGGAGCAATACCAGCAATATTCTCCCAAGATAGGATTAATCTCTTTTAGCATACAGTGGCAGAAGAGTTCTTCTATTATGGGAGCTCCTTGTTTTGAATAAGGTATTCCAGTGAACAGAATTCATATTTTCTCAATTTTTCTCAATTATGGCAGAAGAAGAAGAAGACAATATAGTTAAAAGTAAGGCAAAGACAGAATGGAAGGCAGAGCAAACAGTAACCCTCATAAGCATCCATGACAGAGACTGTCTAAGCTAAGCCTTGACTTCAATACACTTGGAGTTATGAAAAAATTATGCATTTCTCAGCTTCATGTGTACATGGAAACATATTTTCATTTATAATTTTATTATTTGATTTCAGGTATCAAAGTGTCACTGAAACTTGGAGCTAAAACTCTCTTGTTTGTTCTAACTGAGGCTGAAGTTTGATAACTATGTCTACAGATAAATGGAATGAGCGCTATTTTTCCAAATAAATGAATTTTACATCTTTTTCAGTATTAGCATATTCCAACATTTGGAGTACTTACAGAGGGCTTAGATGTCAGTAATTCATGCATCCAAGACTTAGGAAATTCTGTTTGCTTTTTAAAATATTAAGCAAAGCATAACCAGATTTTCATGGCATGGATATTTATCCAGTGGGATCTCTCCGCAGGTCAAAAATTGCAAAAAACCCTCAAACCAAAACCTGAAACATAAAACTAAAAGACAGGAGACACGTCTAAATATTTCTGCCTTGAAGAAGGAATGTGTTGTATCACATACCCTCATATAAAATCTATTCACTGCATATAAAAACTCTTTGATTTTTAAAATATCTATATGAAATTATAAAGCATTAAAAATTTTATATACAACAGAGGATGCCAATATGAAATGAAGGTCTCAACCAGCACCTGCTTTAAAGAAATATATAAATACCTTTATGTTTTCATTCATAAAAATATCGGCAGAGGAGATAATAAAATTCATTAATGTACAATGCTTTGTGTTGCATCTCAAATGACTTTCACAGCAAGAAACTTGCCCTACTCCTATCCAAGAATATGCGGCAATATTAAGCAGAAGGAAGTATAAAATCAAATAATTTCTACCACATCATTACATAATTTATTCTCAGTTATACCTTGAGAAAGATTTTAAATATTCAATTAAGATGCAAGTGAATTTTTCCAAAGATTATTTCAGTTCTTATCACCTTTGGATACCTGTTCAAAATGCTTACTGCTAAGGCATTAAATGTATCCTCCCATACTGTCACATTGACCGTAGGGTAAATGAGTCTATGATGAATCTCCCTGCAAGGCTCAGAATATTAAATTAAAATCTAAAAGAAACAACAACATTGTTTTCATATAACCAGGGGCCTCTCCAAACATAAAATAAATTTGCATAGTTCCAGGCTCACTGAGGAGGAAGTAAGTTGACTTATTCACATAAAAGCTGCAGCGATGTGTTCTTATACTCTGTCAAGCTACAAATCTGAAAATTTGCCTAAAGCGAAATTGGATTTTATCTATCCATAGCGTGAACATAAAACAAATCTACATAGCTTTTTATCGATATCACAGTCTCTTTGTCTTACTTCTAAACTTATACAACATTATTCTGACAGCACATTGCAGATTTTTTGTTTCTTGCTTCATCTATTGCTTAAGGACAATATATTCCGTGGACTTCTTACCTTTTAAAGTGATACCTGCTTCCAATTAACAGCATTTCAACACAAAATTGCTCAAGAGTAACTAGACAGTGTTGATCCAATTCTTAAGTCATTACTTAAGTATGTATTTCAGTGTAGGGCTTTCTCTTTTTTTTAACTGAGTGAAGACTGCAAAGTGTTTGGGGTTTGTTTGGAAATATTAATAGCTAGCAGTTCTCTTGTTCATTAGAAAAGGCTTTCCTTTTAAAGTTTACTCCATAAATTATGTGAATCCTTCCCTACCATGGCCAATGAATTAGAACCATATTGTAACATTGCATCATCTATATAGCTGTAAAATAGATTTAATACAATCAAGAATAAATCATTGACAAATAAATTCAATAAACATGGTCTGAAGACTGAGTCTTGGCGGACATCACAGTCCATTTCAGCCAAGCCAGATTCTTTGCCCTGTACAACAAATCTGTGTGCTCTTCTTGTTAAACAGTCATGAATCTGAGCTAAGTGACTTATCCTCAAGAGCATCATAGCATTATCTACTCTAATCAGCATTCTAGAGTCAATCAAATCAAATGCTTCTGCGAAAATTACAAAATACAGTGCCAATTCTTTGATTCTATCCAATGCCTGGTCACTGGAAATATTATTATTAAAGTGCCAGATGCCAAAAACTACTCCTGGCACACACACGAAAAAATGAAAGTCAGACATCTAAAGCCTTGGGTTGAAATTCTGCCAATTAGAGGGACAGGAAGAGCAAAAGCCAGGATATTTTTATTCTTATCTACTGAGAACCAAATAAAATTTAAGGAAATTACTGAAAATCACCTCAAACACAGCATCTGGGAGCTATCACAGCATTAAGTATCACCCACTGTAAGGTGAAATTCTTTGTATTTAGGTAAAATAAGTTTAGACTTTCTTTTTCAGGAAGTATTTCGACATTCCTGATTGGCTGTCCTAAACTAGAAAGAATATATATTTTCTTAAGACCTACCAGATTAATTTTTGCCATTATTCTGCTACTGAAAGGGTGAAGGCATTGCCTTTTTCTTTCTGTGTGCCTGAAAACACAATCAGATATTTCTAGCTGGCCAAATAGGAAAAGAGGAAGTGACATTTTTTTTTCTTGTCCTGCACTGTAGGGAGTAGGCAAATTTTAACTAAGAAATTTCCAAGTAAAATTTTATAGCATTTTTTTTCCTGAGCTGCACTTTAGAATTTTTTATTAGAAATTAAACTATGTCACCTAGAAATAATTGCTTGAAATGATCCTTAGTTCAGGGGATTATGTGTGCAACGATTCAACTAAAGCTAAAATGGTCATAGCATCGACAATTCCTAAAGCTGAAAGGCCTGAAAAAAGCATGGATTTTATAGTATCTAGAAGAAGTTAAGAAAAAGAATATTTATGTGTTACATAAGGAGGTTTCAATAACTTTATTTTGTAAAGAAGTATAATGCAGAATCTACTTGCGTTAAAATCCATCACTGAGAATGGAGGTTAATTTTGCCCTTTCAGAGTATTTCAGCGGTGGACTTTTAAAATTATTGTGGAACATGAGCTGTGACCCTCATATGTGACTGCAAAATAAAGCAAAATTTTACAGTTCTATTCCATTCTGAAGTGATGGTAGAAGTCAGGCATGATATATTAATGGATTATATAGTAATAGACATATAGACATTTAGGGAAATAAATTGTGCTTATCTTACCCAAAGACTGAAAATTAACTTTAAAAGTGTTTACAACTTCAGTTATTTAGAATTTGCTGTTTGAAGAAATACTCAGCAAATAAAAATAACATCAAAATTTTTACTCTTATTTTAATTCTGCCTCATTTTGAAACCTTCCTCATGCACACCTGACATTTTATCATGAAGTACGAAGTTCTTTGCATTCTCTGTATATAGAAGTTGAGCACCTTGATCAGTACTGTGAATTCTTTTCCTAGACCAGTGCATATAATTTCATTCTTCTAGTAAGCAAAATATTATCTATTTCTTTTAGTTAGATTTTAACAGCAGAGCATGGCTGGGGTATGGGAGCACCTCTTGCCTCCTATTTTAGGATGGGATGTGTGAACCCAACACTGCAAACTTTCCCCTTCTCTCTGGTTTTTCTGTAAAAGAAAACAGGGAGATTAGGCTGTATGGAAAATACCATGAGTTCCCCAGTCTGAACAACAGGTCAACAGAAGCCAAAGCAACTTCTTAGCCTAACAATTTTAACTACTTATTCTGGATTTGTAATATCCAGCCTTACGACTGGAAACAGAGGCTAAATAATAGGATTCTTATGTGTGAAAATGTTTGTTTCATGTTAAGGATATAATTAAAAACAGTCAGAGTCAATATTTCATGTTCTAAACTAAAAACACATTATTTCAGGAATTTGATTTCTAAGAAGCAAACTGAAAATAAATGTAACATGTATTGATTTACTGTAAATTGGGAAATGGCTGCATCTCCCTGGGAATTTGTCTGATTTAAAGGACTTACAGGAGAAAGTCATGAAAACTTTTTGCAGAATGGCATATGCTACAAAATCTGTATTCACATAACTGAACAAGACTGACAATTTATCAGTGGCCCTACAAATTACTGCAATATGTGACTTTAAACCAAGCTTATGTGAAGTTAGGAAATTATCTGACTAATGATGAAATTCATAGTCTATTAAAATGTAGGTTTCTTTAGATGCACACCTTGGTAAAAAATATAATACTCTTCAATAATGTGAACTTTTGGACCACAGATTCTTTGCTAACACCTACGGATTTGGAGAAGGGTGATCTTGGATTTGCCACTAAATTTAGTTTTATCATGGAACTGGAATACAGTATTCTATAGTCCCAGTCCCTATGTTTTATATTTCTAAGTCCACTAAACTGAAATATACATTTTACCACACCAGTATAAAAATATTTGGAGTTTACTGTATGCAGTACAAAATATTACTATTATTTTTATAATGTATATTTACAGACAGATACCATCCTCAGATCTGAATCTGCAGCTGGAAATACCTTATGAGAAAGTACAAAATGGATTTTAAGGTTATAAAGTAATGCATTCCACATATCTGAGGCTCAGATAGAGCTTTTTCTTTTTTTTCTTTTTTTTTCAGATAATGATCACCAGTACAATGTTCTGTCCATAAAAATCTGTTAAAAATTTACCAGGCTATGATATTCATTATCATAGCCTTTCAATAGAAAGCTCAAATGTTAAAATGCAGCTAGATGAGCATGGGTAATATATCACTCTATTCTAGTAAGCACACATATTTTTTTTTTTTTTTAGATTAGTTTCATCTTGTAAATTACAAATTGGATTAGGGAGTTTGATATGATTGGAAAACAGATTGACAGTCTATTTAGCATTTTTATTAGTTGTGTAGATTATCTATAGGCTATAGATGACCTCAGTCAACTTAACATTCTTTAGGCAGCCAGACACAAGGCAACATCAGCCAATCATAAAAACATGTACTTGATTATTAGGTCTCAAGATGTGTCAAATCAATATACTGTATCACCTTAAAGGATAGATATAAGAAGGCATCTACATCTTTTGTGACTTAGGAAGCTGAAGAAAAAATGCTAAAATAAAAACCACAGTTTACATAAGTTCTCTTTTATACAGATACTGTTATTATTGTAATTTCAGATTTTTTGTATAATTCTAAATTCTTTTACCCTTTGGCTCTCTTTGAAACCCAAAGAAATATAGGTCATAAGTATATTAAATAAAAACTTAAAAGGATCACATTATTTCTACCATCTCTTTGTCTTGACTGTATTTTTATTCAGTACTAAGTGGTCTATTCTGCTTCTGATTGAAACAAGAAATGGTTTAATATAACAAACATACAGTAATACATCAAAGAACTGTTTGCAATCATGCTTAACTGATGCCATTGCACTTTGTGATCTAAAATTTAAGAGGAAAATATGCAGTGCAGAGATTGTGGTTATGCTGTACTTGCACTATTTTAGTGCTGCACCCACATAGTGACATAAGGAAGGGATAATTCTTCAAAATTATGAATTTTATGCAATTCCTTGATTTCTGGGTATTAATCTACAGCTAACCTTTGGCACTACTTGGCTATCAACCTCACCCTATTATCTGCTTACCTTTCTATCGCATTTACCTTATTTAGGAAAATAGGCAACCAAGACTCTCAATTCTAATTCTCTGTAATTAGCTCAAGCAAAGTGAAAAGAGTAAAGTGTCATTAACTTCCATGAATATGGACACATACCTAAGGAAGCTAATCAGAGGTAGAATCTACTCACTGTTCTGAAGCAGCATAATGGTGTTAAGCCTATCTCTTTCAGGTACCAAGACAGAGTGAAGAGACGCCAATTTTTCTTTTAGATCGCCTCACAGGAAAACTTAATCTTTGCATGTTATGGCTATGTCTACAGACTGGATCTCACTTCCACTGTACATTTCCTATGAATGAAGTGCAACCTTGAAGCTGCAATAAAGATGAGAAAAACACATCTGTTCCATAGTCATGATCATAATATGAAAGGCTACTCTATCATACCTTTAATATCTATGAATTTAGATTTAGGTGGTTTGTCCAATGTTGCAGTGATTTCACGTAGATTTTTCCATTTAACTTATCGGAAGATATTTTTCTGACTTCAATAGTATTTTTCACTTTAAAAATTAAAATTTATTTGGAGGATTAAATTGCAAACAGTATATTCATAAATGCAGTAGATAACTTTACCTTAACAGAGAAGATTTCTGAGCATGCATAAAGTTTTGTTCTGAAACAAGTTATTTGAGTGAGAAAATATTTGACTGATATATCTATATGTATCTATTTTGATTCATCAGAGAGATGTTTTTCTCCTGAATTGAGAGAACATACCAAAGTCACCTGGAATATCTGTCTATCTATCTATATCTATCTATCTATCTATCTATCTATCTATCTATCTATCTATCTATCTATCTATCCATCTATCAAAATGCAATAATACTTCATCCATTGACAAAGGTTAAAAACTGGCCATATTTTTCTTTACAAGGACTTTATTCAAGAAGTAATACTTTGAAAATGTTTCCTCTTGTCAAAATGCAGCTTTATCCAGTCTTCTTCCTTCTTAGTGGATTCTCACTAGCAGATGGAAGATACCCTAATATTTAGAAATGCTTTTAATACCTGTGCACTGAAAACATTTAGAGACTGAAGATTCTGCATGCTAAATAGCCCAATCAGAAAATCTTGGAAATTGTTTGCTTGTTTTATGTAACACTACCTGAATTCCAGTACATGAGTAAAATTTTTTTCTGCTTTATACTTCAAAAAGCCCATGCAAATCAACTTCAATATTTTTCTTCCTGTGTTCTATATAGATTCGCAAACCTTCTTCTGCTATTTCTAACAAACCAGCAGCTATTTTGCATAGAAATACATGCTACAACACAAGATGATGTTCCAGAACCTTCTTCTTCATCCATCTTAATTAAGTCCCGTAACTCCTAATTAACAGTTCCTAAAGCTTTAGTTTGTCTAAGATAGTAAGCTGTAGAATTTTAAGGGTAAAAGGTGCTATGCTAATTTTATGGATGGTTACAAATGAGTTGCCAAGGGATTAGGCCAAGAACAGTCAAATACATTTAGGAAGGGTTCGGGGTAGTTTTCAGTACAGAAAGATCCAAAGAATCTTAACTGACTAAAAACTCAAAATCAAGCAAAAATGACCTTTACAGCCTTTACACCTGGCTTTTACTAATGTGTATCCCTTCCTTCTCCACTCTCACCAAATGTGCTGGAAAAACAAACATATATGTCATAATTAACTAGATTTACAGGTGTGAGGTTTAACTTATGCAACCTTTAGTGAGTCTTGTTTCCTATCTGCTCTCTCCAAGGCTGAAGAAAAGGCAGATATAAGGGTCTAGAATATTCTTTCTTCTAGTAAATACAGGTTTCTGCTAACCAGCCAGGTTGCTCCTTGTCACAAGTCTTAAGGTAATTTCTCTTTGCTCCCTGAACCCAAAAGTATATGGATATAAATGTATATACTGAAAAAGATTGTTTTTTCAAAGTGATCCTGGAGACCCTGCCACCATGTAGGATTGGGCAGTTCATTGGCAGTGTCCCAGTGCAGCTTTCCAGTGTTCTACAGAGATGGACTGAAATATGTAGCATAGCAACAACTGTCCAGGGCACAGATCTAAGGGGCTCTATACTTCTGAAAATATCTTACAGTATTGAAGATTATTCCAATTATTTAATTAGCAGTAAATTTCCTAAAACTAATCCCTGGATCGCCATATGATTACTTGTAACATTTCATATTGTTTGTTTGTTTTTACTTTCCTGTACTTAAGTTCTCCTGATTAATGCTCTGTTCCATATCAAAATTAGTACTCTGGATTCAGGTTTCCATATGCACCATTTTATAAAAGATATATATGAATGGCCTTATTCATAAGACCACCTAAATTACACACCAAATTGTACTGCTACTTTTGTGTTTTCTCCTCCATCAGACTTCTTCATGATGCTTCAATGCTTCATTCAATGAAGCATTCAATGATTTTTGCATTTGAATATAAGTATGTTGCCTTAATACACTATCATAAACTACTTTATTGTACTTGGAGGTAAACACATTTCTTTTGGTGGGCTACTTAAAACTCATAGTATCCCTATGCTATTCCTCTTTCATCCTTGGCCACTGATTAAAAAAATCAATTAGTCAAGGACTGAGACTAGTTTGGCCTCACTGGGATTTTGTGAGACAATTTATTTTCTCTGGTAAGCTCCTATCTTAGTTTTCTTATTCTAGAAATTTATTTTCTGGACACTGATCCTAGTTTATTTATTTTGAGTAGGAAAACCACAATAAGGTCTCCCCAAAGCCCTCTCTTCTGCAGCTAAACAACATCAACTCAGGCTTTCTTCACAGGAGTGGTGTTCCAGCACTCTGATCTTTTTTGTGGCCCTCCTCTGGATTGTTCTGTGAAATCAATGTCTTTGTTTGCACTGGGATACCCAGAGCTGGATACAATATTCCAGGTGGGATCTTATTAGAGTAGAAGAGGAGAGTCACCTCCTTCAACCTGCTGGCCACTCTCCTCTTTTGGCAGCTGAGAAAATGGCTGACTTTCTGGGCTGCAAGTGCACACGGCTGGCTCACGCCAAATTTTTCATCTACCATTATTCCCAAAGCCTTCTCTGCAGGGCTGTGCTCAAGTCATTCATCCCTCAGTTTTTCCTGATAATTCGGATTGTCTGAATCCAGGTGAAAGACCTTGCATTTGGCTTTGCTGAGCTTCATGAGGTTCACCTGGGCCCACTTCTGAAGCCTGCCAAGGTACCTCTTGATGGCATTCTCCCTTAAGTGTATCAAATAGATTGGTGTCACCCATAAACTGAGACATCTGCAAATAATGGTACAGTAGGATTAACACTGAGAAAAGATCTCCTCTTGAAGATATTGTATGACCTAAGATGAATGCTGTCAGGAAGAAATAAACTGTTTTATCACTCTGTCCTTATCATTCACAGTCTGTCCCATAAGCCCCTGGGAGCACTGAAGACCCACACATTTCCACATATACCTCTTGTTTCCTTCGTACTTAAGCAATACATTATTTGCTTTTTAGTATCTGGATATGCAATTTTTTTTGTTTTTGTTTTTGCTTTTGTTCATTTTGTGTGTGTGTGTGTGTGTTCTTATTCTCTTATTCTATTTTAAATATTTACCTGACAGAATTTATGAATATTTCTACATGGAAAGATAGGATTTAGCAGCTTGACTCTAGTAATCCTGCAGATTTTGCCATTTACAGATACTGACTTTTGTCTTACGTTATCTGCTGTAGTAAGTTATGCTTTCTGTAATTCTGTTGTAACACAGTCAACATATGTTTATCATGACTGAAAATTTATTTTCCCCATGTTTGATATTAGGGTCATTTTGACTAGTTATGTTATTAAAAGAAACAACAAAATCCAATGTAAAAATCCTTTCTGCAATTTGATGTCACAGTATTTGTTTTTTTTGTTTGAGTCTTATTCCTGCAATTTTTTAAATAATTTATATTGCAGTCACTTCTGTTTAGTGGCCCCAATGTTTTCAAACAATTCCTATATATTATCACTTCCAATTTAGGTCTCCTGTGTGTTTTTAGAACTTATAATCCTAGAAAGAAATGGTTTAAAGCCCATCTTTAATGTGGCTTGTTAAGGCGCTGCACTGGTTTAAGATAATCAATTATTAGTATTTAATTATCAGAAATTGTGATTAACAGTAATAGCAAGTTAGTAACATCTTTGATCTCATTTTTTGCTAAGCATTCAATATTTTATTCCTACCCCTAAAGTCAGCAATGCAATACAACTTACATACACTTATTTTAGTGAACTAACCTTTAAATATACAGATTTTCATCATAAGAACCCCCTTCACTGGCACCTTTCCTTGGCATATTATATTTTATGGGAAGACTCTCTCCATTTTCTGATTTCTGTAAACTACAGAGCATAATTTGTTCTTTTGGTGCCATGATGTTCCAGCAATCATTATGATTTATAATGGAGATTATGTATGTTATCCTCTGTTGCTTGATTCTTTGTTTGCTGCTATACCATGTTTCAACTCAACTTTTTCTCCCAATTTGTTGCCCATACTGAAAGCAATAAGTAAAGATTTCACCCCTAACTTTGAAGTATTTTGCTTGCTTCTTGCTTGGAACCCACACTTTACAGATGTTGAATTTGTAATACTGGCTTTATTTTATTAACAGAGCTCTGGCCTCTTCAGCCCTGATCATAAATATCACACCTCCATCAGTCTCTAATAGTATCTACCTTTGGCAAAAGGGAATACTTTAGAATATCTTCTTAATACTTTGCATACTTTTTATTTCATTTTTATGGTTTTCATAACAAAGGAAAATCCAAACTTTTATTAGTTGAAGCTATTATTTCAGCATGTATTATGATATGCTTATAGGTAGAGAGATTTATAATCTGCAAAAAATAATTATGCTATTAGTATTCTATAGTAACCATAAGGAATGCTAAAGTGGATTAAGGAGTTTCTTCCAATTAAAAAAGAAATTTAATATTTAGCAACTGCTTTGTGGTTAGACTCTAAAGTATTCTGGGATGCAAGTATTATGGTTCAAGAATAAGATGTATTTTAATGCGTTATTCAGTATAAGATCCCCTTACTACTGATGGTTAATGTTTGAAATGCAGTTTTTGGCTGAGAGACACACTGTAAAGATCAAGTTGCTTCAGATGATTTTCAGATAGGCAGAGGCCAAAATCCTCCATCAGTTGCTACAGACATAAAAAAGCTTCTCAAGCAGCTGCTTTGCTTATGACTCTCTGACACTTTATCATGTTGCAGGTATTTTTTAATGTAATTAATTTCTTAGCATACTCATAATTCAGTGTGGGAGAACAAACAAGTACAGGTTCTGATTTAGGAAAAAGGATACATATAGTAATGTGAGAATTTCCACCTATCATCTCAACTTCACAAAAAATGGAATGGACACTGCATAAGCAAGCAAAGTTGTTTGAAAGTCCTATTAATATTTTAGAAGTCTTAAGAATTAATGAACTCTGTTCATTCATTCTTGGTGAATGTCATCTTCATTTCTTTTGCAGTATTGATACATAGAGCCACTATTAGGAGGCTTTGCTGGGAGTATTATATGCTGGGAAGGAACTTTTCAAAAGCTACCTGCAAAACAAAACTCTTTGGAAAGCCTCTCCCTTTTGATTCTTCCCTTTTTTTAAAGAAGATTGCAATATGCCTAAATGTTCTTTTAGTGAAATTAAGCTTTTTTGAAAACAGTGTTAATAACTTTATTATAATTTTACATCAGCAAATCATACTAAACATTAAGGTTTTCTTTGTTTAAATTATTATTGTTAGAAATACTTGTTATGTATGTTAGGTACTATGAGTAACACTTTTACTCCTTAGGCATACACATTTTTATTAACACATTCTGGGCCATTTCTACTTGTTTTTAAAATACAGTGTCATTTTTTTTCTCTTCCACCATTAAAGGTAACTCGAAATCAATTTTATTCTATGTGGAAAATGTATATCCCTTGACATTTAACTTAAGACATAGCCAGTAAGTTCACATTCATGTGACAGCACAGTTCAAATTGATGAAAACAATGTATTCCTTGTGTCATTGTAAATTTGATAAAAATCTGAGCATAATAAACAAAAATGGGGAGGTGTGTTCCTGCAAGCAGCAGCAAAGGTTTGCTGTTCCTTTTTTCAAGAAAAAATATTTTGTCTTCAATCGGTTAATGGAATTTATTATTTTTACTGTATAAGTCATTATTAGTGTTTAAGGTAGTAGCTGGAGATCAGTAAATAAGCAAATAAAGCAAGCAGATGCTCATTTGAAGTACTTAAGACATAGAAGTATCCCAATTTTGAGGTATATATTTCAACTATGTCTTAATTTAGGCAACATCAACTATGGGCACTCTATGCCTTCGATGATTTGGCCACATGAAACCACAGAACCAGACAAATCAACAAGTTATGCCTGAAAAATGAAAAGGAACAATAGGAATAATTTAGTATAAAACTAGAGATTTTAATAGAAGATTGTCCTACTTTTTACAATGAGCACTATTTAAAAATTCCACCTGTCGGCCAAATCAGTCTTCTATGATCCTGTAGGATTGACACTTAAACATTACTTTAGGATTTTGCTTAGAACAAAAGAATAAAAGCTATTTTAAAAAACTCTTCTTCTTTTTAATCAGTGCAACATGCATTTCATGAACAATTTATGGCACTCGACAAAAACATGGGGCTTCTTTCAGATTTGTGAAAAACAAAAGAAAAAGGTATCCTTAAAGAGAACACCATCACTATGGATAGAAAACAGGCAGAATACGGTAGGATATGAGCAGGCATAATTGCATGCTTTGATATTTATGATGAAAGACCTGAGCTGAAAGAAAAATGACAAAAATGCTATCTTAGCCTTTTATGAAACAAAGAAAACCTGAAGGTCGTGCAATAGTAATTTTCATCATTCCTTCCAAAGCCTTGGCAAGCTTTGAAAATTCATATGTAATAGCAGCTAGCTTCTCTAAGTGAAAGTGCTTTGAAATCATCCTGGGATATACAGTATATAAAAGAAACCTTCATTTTTCAACTGCAACAAAAGCAAAATTATATTTCTGAATCTTAAGCTGACTATTTTAAATTATGTTGTCTTAGCTCTTGAAATATCATTCATTATATTGTACAGTTAATTTTCTGAACTCAAAATGTTCTGCTGTATCTATTAATTTGAAAAGAAATTGCTTCTGTAAATTAGGGAAAAAAGCTTTTAAAATTTACAATTTAGTCACTAAATAAAGAAAACATGTCTGGAAAAATTCATTGACAAGCACAAAAAATGCAAGCTAAGAACACAATAAAAAATGGATGTATTCTGTGAGATTCTTACGGCTGGATAACATTCTGAATTTAAGTTCAATCTAAATTCCACTATGTACAAAGAAAATGGTTAAATTCAGAGTTGCCTACCATCTAAACTTTAAGGAGATCTCAATTGCCTTTAAAGAAGAAGCATATTCTTCCTACTAATATTAATTTATGATTTCTGAATGGGAGGAATTCATTTTACTCATAAATAATTCTTTATGAGTCTCTGCATTTGTTTGGACTATTTGGTCTTTGTTCTGTTTTTCTCTGAAACAGAGGTTGAACATTCTTTAAGCTGTAACTTGACCTCAATGCTTTCTTCCTCCAGATGAGACTGAATCCCCAGCAGTAGGAGATAATATGAAAGAATAAGAGATTCAGAGGGGAAAAAAATATCCAATGATTGGAAACTATTCCAAACTTCACCAAAAAAAAAAAAAAAAAAGAAAAAAAAAAGAAAAAAAAGAAAAAAAAAAGGTATCTGAATGAAGAAATCAGAGGAAAAATATCCAAATGTCTTATTTTCATTCAGTTTTACCCATTCTGCATCAATTTCCTTTTTAAATTTTTTAAATTTTCCTTTATGGTGTTTCAGGAAATTTACTTTTTGAAAACAAGGAAAGGCACAAAACCTATGTCCAATATCCTACACAAATTAAGCAGCCTACTGCCCTTCCCTAGAAAATTCAAAAGAAAATGCAGTACTTCAATTAAAATAATCTTTTAAAGATGAAAAAAGCAAAGTAGAAGCCATTATCAGGTCTGGGAATGCATTTTTTAGGAAGACTCTTTACATGTTCCCCTCTGGACTGTCAGTATTTGCACATGTGAGCAAAGTAGCCCTGCACTGTGAAGCATCCAAAATCTTCTTTACTTCTTCAGTATTTCCTGGTCATTTGGATAAATAATGTTTAGTTTCAAGACATTCAGATACTTTATTTTCTTTTGATGTAAATTAGCCTTTCAGAGCTGAGAGGCCACATACTGTAAGTTATCTGCTGCACTCAACTAATGTTAGGTACAAACCCACACTGTGCTTAGCTGAGTGCAATTGCACAAGTGGATCTGCAGGGTGAGCAATAAAGAGCAGCTTAGATCCTTGTGCTAAATCACCAAGTATGAGTGCTTGCAAGTGACCAGTGGTGGGAATACTGCAACACTCTCATTTAAAGCAAAAATGGGTTTGTGATGGCATTCTGTGTGTTTAAAGGCTCAGAGAGGTTCAGGTAGGTACAACATCTTAAGGCAGCAAGACTTACATCCAAATTCTTATCCTGGAATTTCTACATTTAGATTACTAGGAGTAGGATCAGAAACAAAGAACTAATTTTTTACTGGCTTTAGAACTGATATTTTAGGCATTTAAAACCAAAAAATGGGAAACCTAACAGGTTACCAAGGAGAAAAAAAACTGCATGAAGCTATCCAATGACCTTTGATTACAGTAAATATAGAATCTGACAGTATTAGAAAATTAAGAATAAAAAGTACTTAAATATCTCTTCAGTAGCATAGGTCCCTTTTAAGCCTGAAGGTGCCATGTTTTAATTCTCAGCATCTGCGGAAGAATTTCAGGTTTTGACTGCCTTCTGGAAGACAAAGGTTTCTCAGCAGATGTGGAGGTGTGACTTCTGCTGTTATCTTAGTTACGTTTTCTTGTCACTCTGCTCAGAACAGGAAGCAGTAGCTGCCCTTAAGAATCAGCCCTGACAAGTTGTGAAAAGATTATCTCACAAATGCATGGTTAGGAATTGAGAGAACTTGTTATTCTTATCATTACTAATAATATTTTTATCATTGTTAACAAATACAAGAAATCCTGTTTGTGCCATTGTTGCTGTTTACAGTGGTAGTTGTGTTGATTCCTGTGTTGAGGGTACAGAGGGTTTACAAGATAATGCTCAGTTGTATTAGAATCAGAATACTGGTATAACTCTACCAGTAATCTGAAGAGCTTGCCAGTGAAATACAAGACTGCTAACAACAATTGGCTACAATAAATGGACTGGAATAGTGCAGTGGAGTGAATAGATGTCATTTAAATGTCTCTCCCAATACAAAGCTCTGGAATTGTCCTCAGGAGGCAGCTATTTCTCTTCATTGGTTACGTTACATCACAGAACTTTGCACTATGTCTCTCCTAACCACTGTCATTATGCTAGAATAAAATCTTACACAGGGATATGTAAGGATGTGATGTTTCTACTATTTGAATATATTCTAAAACCGAATGAAACTGAATAAAACTGAAGATTGGCCCATTGCATCAACTCAGTGTGACACTGATCTTTATTTTAGCATTTTTTAAAGAAGTACTAAAAACTCAAATAAGATCTTCTGGAATCTTCCAAAATCCTCAGACAAAATGCTATTGGAAGATAAACATAAAGGGCCATCCTGTCTACATTTTCAGCTGGTAAAATAGTATCAATGACCTAGCAGTCATTCCCTGAAGAAAATATCCCTTGTTCCTTGACACAGAATCCAGGTGACCAGTCAGGATGAACCCCAATCTCTGCTGGTTTTTGCACACTTTCATTTGGTTTTTCCTAAAAATCATAAGCATAGAAAATCATTCTGCTATAAGATATCATAAACATGTCTGGAGATTTTTTAATAAGTATTTTACAATTATTAGTGAGTGTACACTTTCCTCTGTACTTGTCTAATGAGTTGAGTGAAATGTTTATGTATTTTGCCATGGTCAAATACTTTTTGTAGCAATTAATTAGTTTTGTAAGTTTTCAGAGGGAGTTTACAACCAGTGTATAAACACCATCAGCTGATATAACTGTGACCATGCTGTATCATTGTATTATTTCAGCCAGTTTTATCTGCAAATAGCTTCAGAAGAAGTGGTGAAAACTAAATGTAAAAGGGCTCTTGAAATAGAGCAGAGAAGCTTGTTCAATGCTTTCATCAAAATTGTATATAGATGTGCTAAGTATGAATTTGTAAATCTCGCCTAAATTGCTAAGAGACTCTTCAAAACCTCTAACAGAATCAGAAATTGCACAGGGATAAAATGCAGTGAAAGTTCCAGTTGTGTCCCTGAGCTAAACAGGACACAACACCTCATTTCTGTCCAAAGAGTTAGGTATATGGATGGGATAGGCAGTATCCACCTACTGCTTGAACTTAGAATTATAAGCATTTATCTGTGGGTGTCAAATTTTCTTGAATAGGTCAAAGACTTCCAAAGTTATTGGCATGACTGAGAGATGGATAGGCAATTTGATCACATTACTCCTATGTCAGATTAAAAAATGGGGATGAAGCTTCACAAAGCTTAATGAGACCAATACATAGTGCTATAAAATAAAAGTGTTCTCTTTTTTATTTTTTTCAAAATCATATGTTTCCTATTTTGGTTTTCATTAAAAATATATAGACTCAAAATGTGAGCTGAATGTAGGTGATAAAAGAATCTGGGGAGATCTTGGAACAACAGCTTTGGGAAGTGTAAGCTGTCCCATTTTCTCTTTGAAAAGCAGACACATAATCACCTGGGGATAAATCATTACCACTGGTAAAGAGGACTGGTCAGAAAGAGACACAAGAGAGCCTTGACTTCACCTAGACACTGGCAAATCTTGGACACAAGTGGAGTGAAATAATCTTCAATCATTTTTCAGATACTTGCATCTAACAGATCACACTGCAAAAATAGAGTAATTACATTTAGGAACTGCTCTTCCTAAGCTTTGGGTGTTTCTGTCAGGCTTGTACTTGAAGCTAATAGACACTTCAGCCACTCTGGGTTCCTGGAGAATCCTATACAGGTGAGAGAAGGTCTGTGGAATAGGGGTCTTGTCTTAGAAGATACTTGCAGCAAAATTATCACTTAGGATTTATCCCAAATAAGTTTGGGATTAATCCCCTGAGGTTACCTCAGCTACCATCTATATTAAATAAAACAAAAAGTCTCTCCAAAGAGCAGTTCTGTTCATCTAAGACTCAAGCACTCCAAAGGTTCTTCCTTCACTGATTACTTCCCTGCCTAGAGTGGCGGGGGTGCTAATTTAGTAACCACAGTTAGGTGAATACAATAGGTCTTAATATCCTATTTACATTTTTCCCCTAAATGTATCAATAAAACCGCTAATATTATGAGTGAATAAAAATGTAGTGGTAAACTTTTTGCATGTGTCTGTCTAAAGACAGACAAAATAATGTGTAAGTTTTCAAATCAGACACCATTCACAAAGTGGGGGTGGGAAGAGGAAGTCTGTTATAAGACCATTGAATGAGAAATCCAATGTAAGTTTTAAAAGGAGGATCAAAATCTAAACAAAAAAGAAAAAAAACAAGAAAGGAAAGAAAGAAAACAAGAACAAAAGGCACGACTGTTGAGAATTCTTGGTTGTTTACAAACTCAAAATTCAAATGTTTTCTTCAAAAGCTTATTCCAGGCAGCAAATGAAGTAATCTTTTTGGAAAGTAATAGGATTTTATTCTCATGAGATCCCCCCACAGAGAGGTGGCCACTTCCTTAAATCAGTCAGTCAGGTATGATGATACCTCAAATCCCAACTGCTTGGAGCAAATAAATAATAAATGAAGATGGCATTTGAGTCTGAAAAATCATCCATGAGGTCGAGATTCTTCCTTTTGGTGAACTCTGTAAGATGTGTAGTGTGGAAGCAGAAGCTAAAGGTTAGGAGCTTGACCATGCACTGCACTTCGGCTTGTAAGTTCAAAAGTGGCTACTAACCATGAACCAAACACATCATTGAAGGCTGGGGTTTTTGTGTTTCTTTTTTTTTTACCCTTCAGTCCTTATAGTCTGAGGTTTGCTTTCACTCCAGGGGAGTAGAGAGTCAGAAAATGCAGGAAAGAAAAGTTAGCATTCTTTCTGAGCACAAACCTGCTGCTAAGCTGGTATTTTGTATTGATTTTTCCTGAAGCCTGTAATCTTGAAAGCTTGTAACAGAGGATGAGGTAAATATCATTTTATTTGCTCAAATAGGTTTAGATTAGATTGAGATGAAAAACTAGAGACAAGCCAAATTAGGACTGAAAGCAGCAATTACAGATTATTGTTTCCAGCAGTAACTAGAATAGGTTATTTCACTGATAAAAAGGGCTTGCTGAAAGAAAGAATAGGTGATTTTCCTTAGAGCCTTAAAATAATCTCAAGAAAATAATAGACAAGGAAAATATAAACAGAAATTGATAAAAAATTCGTTACGTCGCATGTTAAAAAAGTGACACTACCTGTAGAGTAAATTAGAATGTGTTTTATTGAACTTATAATTCACAGTTTACCAATATATAACCAATATATACTCAGAGTGCATACTTCTGAATATATACAATATGTGTGCTTAGAAAACTAGTAATATACTTTTCATTGTGTACATTTTTTCTCATCTTGTTGAAAAACAAAGCACACCATACAGCCTGAAGGATAATAATAAAAATCAGCTCTTAAAAGTAATTCCTTCTATAAAATAGTTTCTGAGGGAAAAAAAAATTGTGTACAAAAGCGTTCAAATGATGCTGACAATAAGGCATGGAATTTAAAAGGCTTAACCATGTCTTATCTTAGAGTCTGTTTTATTTCTTCATCTTCTGAGCACTTCAAACATATGAGCTGTTATTCCATCTTTAGATCAGTAACTTTGAATTGTTCTACCTGTCATTCTGCAGTGACTAGCACAGCTAGATGTCATACAATGATTGTTTGCACTTTCATTCTTTCACATTAAATGGCAATCATCCGGTCCTTTTGATTTGTTTCTTTTATTTAGCCCTGAAGTTTTTACACTAGAATCTCATTAAAGCTGAACTAGTATATTCCTGTCAAAAAACTAATGGAAAAAGTTTAAAAGAGAAATATTTCACCTATATTGTCACTTACTGGTGGAGTTGCATTTATCAAGATTTGCAGAGTTTACTTCTTTAGTATATGTTCTTCTGGCCTTGTTCACCTCTCTCTGCTTCCACATTCTCCCCCCTGCCCCCCACTTCTGCTGCACAAAATTAGGATGATATGCTCTAATAAACCAGACACCTTAATAAAATAACAGCAAAAAGAATAACAAATTTTATCTCCTGGAAACATTCTTTTCTCTTCATAGGACAGATATCTCCTGTTAGTCAAGGATATTGTCAGAGAATTTTCCTATGCAAAGAACTAAGCACTTCATTGAACAAACATTGTTTACAGAAGTATAACTCGATGTCTGAGTTACAGGAACAAATAAATTAAACAAATCCTCCACTGCTGATAGTTCCAGCCATATATGATAATCTTTGTCATCCATGCAGACAACTAAAGCCCACCCTTGAAAATAACTCTACAACCTTTTTCCGCTCCAGCAACATTTAGGTTTTGATCCAGGTAAGGCCACTAATTACAGCATCTAAAAAATTGATTACTGAGCCCTTCATAAGAGTTCTCGAATTACAGAGAAGTTATTTATGCAGAAGTATGGCTTGCTGTATCAGGAAAAGAAAAATCATACAAGACCCATTTAATCTGTGGTATGAAGGACAATGAAAAATATATCCATTCAATAAAGAATCTTCTTTTATCTTATGCTGCTGCACTGACAGATAAGAGAAATATATCATGTGGATTCTGATCCCTCTATGAGTTCCAGAAAATAAGATAAGGGTCTGCAAAATGCTGGCAAATTAATCCCAGTGAAATTACTAACCATTTTGTCTAAAGATCCAGTAGTCAGGAGGGATAACTTAGAGGTCACCTTTACTATTAACGTTAAGGGTTTTCTAGCTGGTATTGTGGCATACATACATTGTACATCTAAATGCCCGATCTAAAAATGAATTCCTCAGCATTTCTGAATATGCTCCATAGATTTAACTCAAACGATGCACGGATTTTTCCTCCCATGTAAAACGTGCTGTTTTAAGCCCTCTGTCTCCTCTTTGCCTGTGCATAAATGACGACCTCTTCCTTAGAAACTTAAATGATGTGCAAGCTGCTAGATGTCAAAGGATCCCTGTGGCTTGAACACAAAGATAAGATAGTACTTATTAATAAAAAATATGAAATTACTCTGACATGTAATTGTTGCAGAAAATGCCTATTTAAGAAATGCATATATAAGAAATAATGACCAAAAGGGAGGGCATTTCTCAGCAGTTAATGACTAGATAGAAAAGTTAATGGCTCCAGGTGAAGTCAAGGTCGCATAACTCAGCCTGTCATTAATAGCTTGGAAATGCCCAGCCAGGAGGTCATCACTGTTATTATGAGCCATAGGAATATAAAAATATAATGAAAAAAAATAATTACCCTTTTGTGTTTTGAAGAGTAAGAAGTAAAACTGTAGGTTGCCATGGATATGTTGTTCTGTTTACTAGAGTTATATCCTCTTAGCAGTTAAAGGCCAGGGTTGCAATTCAGCATGGTGCTAGCCAAAACAATTAAAGCACAGAACCCAAAAAGCAAACCTCAGCATACTGCAAGATCAAGGATCAGGTTTATAATAAGTGGAAAAGCATTCCCTCAGGTTTATTTTCAGCAATGAGTACTTCTGAAGCAATAATTCTAAGGTAAAACCTGCCTCCTTATAAATTTGTTTCCTAATTTTCTCCATTTAAATTATATCTGGTTTGCAACTCTATCTTTAGTTTTGCAAAAGAAATAGATGATAATATACCACTAAATCTTGAAATTCTGCCTTAATTTCCAGTTTCTTTTTCTCACTGATTTTCATAACAAGTTTTCATTTGTTTATTCACTCTTAATATTTGTAATTAAGTGAAATATATAATAGATTCTTATCCATGTTTTGAATCCTGTCAAAATCAGGAGGCAGATATCTTTTGGATGGAGTTTCACCATTAAGAATGACATAAAACATATATATTATTTCACCCCCAATATTCTTTATATCTGTTGCTTCTTTCCTGGTCTTAACTGGAATAATAATATTAAAAAAATAACCTAACTTTGTTCATTATCATACATATTGCGCATGTCTCAATTGTGTCCTCCTTCTACCTTCCATATTGGCCTACACATTATCAAATAAAGAAGAAAATTATGCACAAAGATGTGCAAAACACTCTTTGAGTTTTCTAGACCATGTAGCTTTTAACATGGAATGGGTGTAAGCAGGTACATTTAAAATGCAACCCCATATTCTAGGCAAGTTTAATTATATGAGGTGATAGTAACTAATTAATTGGTTCAACACAGAGTTCTGAACAGTACTTTCAAAACATCTAAGGAAATAATAATAAAAAAGCTTAAAAAAACCAAATCTGATTTTCATAGAATTCATAATCTGCTATCATGCAGCAACATGATGTAATTTTTTGTCTGAATGGTTTTGAGTCAACTTGACCCGAATGTCTTCCACACCTGCTGATGGTAATAAACAGAAATATGCATACCAAGAAAACTTTTGAGAATAAGCACAAAAAAGAATAAAAATTAGGCTGATTAGTATTATTCTAAATATATTCAGAAACATATCATTCTGTGGTAGCAAACTATCTCCAGTATTTATATTAAAACATGCTTATTCAAAGACATTTTTCCCTGGATTTATGTAAGACCAATAAATTACCAAGACCAAGAATTAGAGAATAAGAGATAGACTGCCCCCAGCAATCATAACACTGTGTCTGTAGCTGAGACCAGAGTTGGATACTTGAGAATGAATACTGAACACAGTAATCAATGATATGATTTTCATTGATCCTAGAATGACTTGGATCAAATTATTTCCCTTTAGGAAGGGAAATCATGGTAAAAAACCCAACCAAATCTAAATATGCATATTTGCGTATATGTAGGCACACACAGATATTATGTAAAAACTATTTGAAAGAGGACCAAGGACATTGAGAAACATAATGCCCCTTAATATTTCTAAATTCTATATTCAGACAGAGAGATTTCAAATTACACAGGTGAATATAATCCACAAATCCTGTTTACCATCAAAACTATTGTGCAATAATACAGATAGTACAATGTAGTTTGTGAACCTCTACTATATATCCAGCAGAGAAATGCTTACTGTTACTCTCATGTCTTTCTTATCCAAAAGAGGTTTACAAAACAGATAAGCCTTCCGGAATACCCTCATGATTTGTATATCTAGGGGTTCTCAGTAGAAAAGTGGAAATAAAAGCATTCTAAGAAAGAGAACCCCCAGTATCAGCCTTTTTTTTTTAACCCTAGAGGTAAGCACACTGAAGGTCTCCAAAATCTATGTATCCATTGCAGACAGGAGTGTAAACCTCATAAGTATTCGTAAGGTCAAAATCAACACTAAGTATTCACTTGAAAAGCAAATGGCATCTCAGAACCTAATAGGCTCAAGATCCTACAGGCTTTTCTATAGAGACAATGTTTATTCCCAGGAAAACGTCAATAGCTTCATTTGTGTAAAAGTGTGCTTCTAAAGAAAGAACCCTTACTAAAATAAGTTTCAAGGTCTCAATTCAGTTTCAAGGACTACTGTGGTTCAAAACCAGCGGACAACTAAATATTCTGCAGCTGGTCTTTCACTTTCTCCCACCCATGGCCCAAGTAGGATGGGAAAGAGAATCAGAAAATGGTAAAACCTGCAGACTTTAATAAATTAAATAAAGTAAAATAACAGTAATGAAATAAAAAGGAGAGAGGGAAGAATAAAACCCAAGAAAGACAAGTGATGCACATTGCAATTGCTCACCTCCTGCTGACCAATGTCCAGTGTGTCTCAGAGCAGCAATCAATGTCTTCTGGCCAACTCCACCAGTTTATATATTGGGCATCACATTCTGTGGTATGGAGTATCTATTTGGCCACTTTGGGTCAGCTGTCCTGGCTGTGCTCCCTCCCAGCGTCTTGTGAATCTGATCACAGGCAGAGCATGAGACAGAGAAGTCCTGGATAAAGAACCACTTAGCAACATCTAAAACATTAATGTACTATCCACATTATACTCAATACTAAATCCCAAAACCACAGCACTGTACCACTTACAAAAGCACAATATTAACTCTATCCCAGCCAAATCTAGGGCACAAGATTTTGAGGAGCTCATTCCATTGGAGGGGATACAGAGGACGCTGATGTCAGTCATTTGTAAATGAATGGAAAGGAAGTTAATTGTTCCTTGTTGAACAAGCCTAAAAAAAACCCCAAAGAACACACCAGCAAGACCTGTTTGATTCTATGAAGATAGATGCAACTATGAGTAAAGGTTTGTGTTAGACTGAAAATGGATTTTAGCTTCATTCAGAAGACTTTCATCTTAGTGCATGTCCAAAGACAGTAATCATTTACTCAATCTGTATTTTTCACAAGTGGGTTAGGATAAGGCCATGGAGTCTTGAATATGGTATAAACTAATAAATCTGTATGCTAAACTGACATTCCGAAATGTAGTTGGTCATAATTTAACAGAAATAAAGCTGCTATCGCAAATCAAGGAAAAAATAAGAAAGTCAAAGAAATTTGAAACCATCTAGAACACTGACAGTATTTGCATTTTAAAGAGTTATATTGTAGGGATTAATATTTATAATGTGTTGTGCCAGGAAAGACTGTCCTATAAAAAGGATCATTTGGGTCTATTGATCTGAATCAGTGAAAAAGTATTTTGGCCAGTTTGCTTAGTATCCTTTAGTAGCAGATATAGCTCGATCCTCCAGTCAGTATATGAGGTAATTTAAAAGTGGTAAGGCACATCATAACGGGACAGTGCACTAACCTGAACCCTAAAGCAGACATGTTTTACCCTCTTACAAATGAACATTCCAGAAAATTTCAAAAATAGAGACTGTCTATTAGTAACAGAAAAGAAATTTAATAAAAATAGATGAAACAAAAAATAATTCTCTATAAAAAACAATTATTCTCTGTAATTTAGAGAGGAAACTTGAATCTTTTTGGTGAGAGATTAAATGAAAGCTCTTGAACTAACCTGCATATCTGGTCCTTGCAGGTAGCCCTTTTTCCTAGTCCAGTTTTCTGGTTCAGCTTTCATTAGCATCCAGCATTTCTTAATTCTACAGTCTCAATCTCTAGAAAAACTCCCACTTTCCAGAAGAGTATATGAAATTTTTTTTCTACCTCTTTTTATAAATTGTGGTGTTCCTAAAGCCACAGCTTCTGACGTCTGATTATTACATGTCTTTCAGAGCTTTCCTAAAAAACATACTGCCCCTCAACAAAAAAAAAAAAACCAAAAAAAACAAAAACAAAACCAACAACAACTACAACAAAAAAACTACCCCAAAAAACATAAACAAACAAGAAAACTCCACCAACAAGCCAAAAAACACTCCCATGCTCCCACTGTCCTCCACAAAAAAAAAGGCCTCTCTTACAAAATTCCTCTTCTCTCTCTATTCTAGCAGCTCCTGGACATAAATGGCCTTGATGCAAACTAAGGTCAGCACAGTACGGTTCCTCATAAATATCCCTCCTCATATGCTCATTTCTGTAACATCAAACTGTTGAAGTATGGTTTCTTACACTGAAAATTATTTTACAATCAAAACATATGAAGCACTGTTTTTTATCTCTCTTATAAAGATTAAGTTATATGCTTCACCTGCAAAGACAGTGAAAAGGATTTGAAATATCTGATATTTATTTGATGAGTTATTATATTTGAAAAGGGACATTTTAACTCACAGATTTGAATTTTACATGTGGCTCACATTTTATTTAGGGGATGGAGGTAAAATGAAAAAGGTGACATTAAATGCTGTGCAAGGGTGTTCCTCAGGTCTATGTTTCATGAAATAAATTCCCTTGTTTTTTACATTGCACTTAACAGGTCATTGCTAAGATTTGCATCTTCTCTCTCAGCTGACCTCTTTCAAGATACGCTGGCATTTACTGCTTTTCTGGAAGAATAGCTTTGTGAAATCAGAAGACTGTGTGATCAGACAAAGCTTTCCAGCCATGCAGTTCTGTTGCTCTAATCCACACCTACTGACATACCAACTTACCTTGATATGATTCCAGTATGGGAATTTAATCAGTCAGAAAGATGCAGAAAGAAAGGACTTAGAAGCTGAATTCTACTTAACAGTCAGGTAAAAGGAAGAATTACAGAGCAGACTAACATTTTTTGTTCTGTATTAATGTAACTGAGTTGGGCAATTCCTTTCAAGGCACCTAGAAACATATCTTAACCCAGTCTTCACAGTACCTTAGTAAGTTTATTTATTATCAGAGAAAAACACAAAATGCATTTTGTTTTTAATTAATGACAGCTCTTGCCTGTAATAAAAAAAAGAAAGAACGAAAACCACCTGTACAGCGTCTCTTGAATTTTACAAAGCAGAGAAGCAAGATTAAATCTGTACAGCAGATCTAAAGAAAAAGGAATAAATAACCTGGGGTAAGACCTCTGGAGACCAATTTAAATGGAAACTGAAAAGCAAAGGGTTCAATTGGCCTCCTATACATAAACATATCTTTGGATTTATTATAATTACTTTTAAAGCCAGAGAGGATCCCAAACTGATTTATGAACAGTGTAATAGCTGGGATTGAAATATCAGGATGGGTTATAAAGAGAAGAATGTCATCCACATACAGTATTCATTTATGTTCCTGTTTGTGTGCATCAGTAATGATACAGTAAGTTTACGACATTTCTAAAAGCCTCAGGAAGTGTTTTGAAAGCTAATGTGAAGAAAGGAGGAAAAGATGGACAACAAAGCATAAGTACAAAACTCAGGGAAAAAAAAAGATTCAAAAAGACTGTGGAAATTTAATTTGATTTTATTTTTTCCCGAGGAATATTAAAGTTCATAAGCAAATCTCCAAGTAGATGTCTATGCAGTTCAGTTTCAGCAACACCCAGAAAGTGTAGGCTTTTTATTCACATCAAATACCATCATTGCATCTAGGGAGACTGCAAGGGCATTATTCTTAACCTTGTCTGACCAATGCATTAGATTACTCTCATAAAAATCTCAGAAATGCTGGACCTTTATGTAACAGCCTGCTTAAAAGCTGTTTCTATCTTATGGCAAGCTGAGTTTGAATAATCCTGTTTACAATGCATTTCCAATTGCCTATTTTTATTTCAAGTATAGTAAAAATGTGATTTATTCTCTTTTTTCTTTTTTTTTTTTTGTTACATTGTAAAACACAATGACCCTTGTAAAAATGCATTAGAGGTGCTTCTAAAAGAATTCAGTCATCTGCATGTACCCTGAGTCTTGATTAATATTCTAGGAAATCTAGCTCCTCATAATAAGGTGGCATTTTGTTTTTGAAAGTTCTGGGAGAAAAAAGCTGCATAAGAACTTCAAATTTATCTCCATTTTCTTCCCTCCCCCTCTCCCCCCATTCATTTAACTGTTCCTTTGTAATTTTCATATCTCCACTATAAGAGTATCCATGTCTGGCAAGATTGGTCTTAATCTTGGGCAGATGGAGGGAAAAAGATAGAAAGGTAAAGAGTAACATATGTGAGCATGTGTGTGAGAGAAAGGCCACTGCAAAATTTCAAATCACTATGGACTATTCAAATGGATTTTCGGCACCTGAAGCTACTATTGAAGTAAATAGGAGTTCTGGGAATTGGTAGGAAAAAAAATCCTTTAAAAACTGGAAACCCACAAGAACACAAGTCCTAACATGTTTTATATTAAATGACAATACTCATAATTACTCACAGAAATATTCTAATGTTTCCTTAAAATAATTGCTTTCTAAGAAACTGTGGTCTATACTTTAGCCCTGTAGACTGGCCCTTTTATTTTCTTCCTATTTGAGGAAAGAATACAGAATATAATTTCTGAGAAAAATAAAGCAGGTTAAGGAGCAATAGTCATCCATCCTTAAAGTAGAGATGGATGAGCTTGAGAAGCTGGTTTTCTTGTTGCTAGTATAAAAATATATATACATTAAAAAAATTCCCATTCTCATTTTTCCTTATATATGTTCTTCATCTGCAGATAACACAAATGTTATTGTGGAGGAAGAGGTTAAATGAATTAGAGGTTCTGTGATGTTAGTTGATCTAATTTAAATCCATGAAATACAGAAATTCTGAAATTAGCTAAAAAAAGAATTGTGAAACATGCTTGTCTATTTCTCACAGAAAGAGTGATAAAATCTCAGTGAATTTTTCTTGTGAATCAATGGGCTACTACAGACAACTTTGAAATAGCAATTTTCTGTTATTTATAGTAAATATTTAATGTCCTCCATTTTTACATGATTATTTGGTGATAATTTAAGGGACTGATGCCCTTTCTTAATTTTGACATATAAAATCTGACCAATTTGAAATATGTCTTTACAGGTCATTACCTATTTCTATAAAATCATCCATAAGGCCTACACAAATTTCCAAAAACTCCTCTTCAGTGTTTTTCACCTACTTCAGACAGTGTCTCATTCTCAATTAAATAAGCAGAAAGTCTAAAAGCTTACTGGGGCTTTCACAAATCAGAGAATATACCCTGTATATACTTTGTCTACATTGACATGGGTGATCACTGTGGCCCTCTCTCTCCCTGAGTCTTAGAAATATACATCTAGAAAGGCAGTTGGCCCTTAGGACTTTCCTTGAAAAAGGGGGTTCCAAAGAGCAATTCCTTTAAAAACCGGAAACCCATAAAAAAACACAACTCCTAACAGGTTTCATATTAAATTACAATCTTCATAATTACACCCATTTGCAACTCCCAGTGATAATCATATGCTGTGACTCCTTTTGCTAGGATATACCTCATGATCTGTAAAACATATTGTATCCATATATAGAATTGAGTTGGCCCAATTTCTGCCCTGTGCTGATTTCCAGATCCTAGGTCCTAAAAATGAGAGGAATTATAATTTGCTAGGTTTATTACTCTAGAACTCACTCCCTTTGGCTGAGGAAAAAGGCAGGTTTGTATTAAAAACTAGCAAAAGATGAAAAATGAAGGTATAGCTACTTGAAAAGCTTGCACAATTTCAGCTTACAATGGCATAGTACAGGCATTGAATACATTTCTCTGTGTGGACTGATATTCTTATTTGAAGGAAAGAAAGAGCATTTATAATATCCTGACCAGGGAAACTGGAAATTTATTACACCCACTGATCTCTAGAGTTTGTCTCTGGATTAAAGTGCAATATATGAATTTTAGCTAACGTGCTCTTATCCTTTCCTATAGCTACATGTGAAAATGAACTCTCAAAATAGATGTTAATTTTTACCCTATGATGTTCATTAAAAGATAGCTTGTGACTATTGCAGTACTTAGCTGGTAGAAGAGAGTTGAGTGAAGGGGGGTGCAATTTTTGCTGAGTAATAAGAGAATAAAGATGGAAATACTTGTCCCTCACACTGTGTGATTTGAATATAGTCATACATTTACTTTCATATTGGGAAACAGCCTTTGTTACAAGACTGGATTCAGAAGATAGGAAAGGGCAACTAACAGCGCAGTGTGCAATTTCTGTATTTTTGGTACAGCTGTGTATGCAGAATTCCAGATGGAAAATTATAATGAAGGAACATTTGTCTCCAGCCTTTCCGTGAGAATACAAACCTAGACATGCACAGATATTTCTTCACATTTTTTAATCACTTTTAAAACAGCATCTGAACTTGAATGAGATGACCCCTACTGAACTATCTACCTGTGTGTAGGTAGAACAACTTATTGTGAGAACAGCAGTTTGTTTAGTAAAACTGTGTTATCTGCTATTGATAACTATGCTCCACCTCCTACTTTATCATTTTTATCATCACATGTATTTCTAGAGTGCTCATGAGCTCAGTGTCTGCTCATTCTTTCTTTGCCATCCTGTGATATGAGCAAGCATGATCTGTTTCTCACCGTTTTGAGAGGATGAATGGATCCAAAATCCTTTCAGATTTCCAGAAATAATAACAACTATTTTTCTTGATATTAGAAATGTTGAAAGCATTAAACCAAATTCTTTGTTTTTTCTCTTGTAGCTGCTTTGTCCGCATAACCTAGTGAACTAAAATTAGCATTCAAAACTTCAGCATGTTCTCCTTGCCTTTTTATTATTTTGTCCTTCATACTTCATTTTGCAGTCTGCATTGGCAGCGTCAGTCCATATAAATTGTCTTTCTGCTCCATATTAGGTTCTAGCAGGTGGATAGGAAATTAGGAAAGATAAAGACTGAAAGATGTAAGATTTTTCCACACAATAATTAAGCATAGAGTAAAATAAAAAAAATTGGGGTTTATTTTGAGAGCTTATTTAAAGATTTTCTGTAAATGATTCAGCTTAAATATGACTAAAAATTATACAAATAGTGGGACGCAATGTTGTGAAATATGCTATCTGATTGAAACCAAAATTAATAAATTCAATCTATTCTAGATTTCTAACTTTTTCCACATTCCATTATCTCTGACCTTGCTGTCTTTTGTTTAACTTAAAGCATAATACTAATTCAGTTGATTTACTCATGATCTTCAGGTTGAGAAATGGATAAACATACAGAGAATTACAAACCTAATTTATTTTCCTGGAAACCAATTAAGTTGTAGATAAATTAGCTAGTAAAAAAAAATCTTTATGAAAAACTATTTTCAAATTTGAAATGGTCTTCTGTAAAAATTCCATTTAGAAGTAGTCTATTCCAATGTGATTTTTTCATGCTATAATTATTTTTTTCCACTGCTTATGAAAATTGGTCCAGCTTTCTAATACAAAATTTTGCTAATCTCTATATACATGGATACCAACATTTTCTTCCTTATTGTTGAAGAAAATTTATCCATCATATAAAATAAAACAAGCAATTACCCCCTTCTGATTATACGGTTTGTGGATCATCCAAGTTTATCTAAATTATTACATACAGTCAAGAATGCATTATTTTGATTCTGGGGAGAGGATAAATATTTTCTTAACCTTCCAAACCAGCATGCAATGTGATGACGTGCATGGCAATATTTCTATCATCCGAAGTCCACAAAATACATCAGTGTTATTGTCCTTACATGGCAACCCTAAAGTGTTCTTGGACAAATACTAAATAATATTTAAAGGAATATATATTAAGACCGTTCCCTATGGCATTCCTACATTACTGTATAAACTGCAAACTGTATTAGCCTCTTCCTTTGCCTTAGCTGACTCTCAGAAGACAGAAAATTAACACTAAATGTAGTTCTTGAAGCCAAAAAGTATTTTTTAGTTATGTGTAGTTTTTGAAGAATTTTAGTGCACTTATCTAATATCCTTTATGTGGGGGAACTGCAGTGCAATTAATGATTGTTCTTTTGAATGTTTTTTTATGCATGTGTACCATAAGTATCACAGTAAAGATAGGAATGTTTTCCTCGGAAGGACAGATAAAATGGACAAGATATTAAAGATGAAAAACTAGGAGTACTTCCAAATTAAACTTGAAAACGATCAAAGAAAATAAAAAGAGGAGAAAAGCTATAATGACATTAGAAAAAAGTCCCTATATGTAATAATTTCCCTCTTAAAATTTGCTTCACGTGAGTTACACTCAGGAAAGCAGTTTACAAAAAGGGAAGAAAAAAAAAGAAAACAACCCAAACGCTATTGAATTAACTGTTAAAAATCTCTTCAAGATTACACAGAAGTGTAAAGATTTTCTCAAAGACAAAAACTAAGTGCCCTGCTAACAGAAGCTCCCTAAATTGTGTCAAAACTCAGTTTATATTCCCACAGATGTCTAACAAGCTGTGTATATGGTCTTGGATTATAGACTGGGAAAAATCAATAGCTTGCTGTCTCAAAGGCACCAATATAGATTATGAATCACAGCCAGGAAGTTGTCAGTGATCTCGGCTGCCAACAGTGCTTCAGTAAAGATATTTGCTAGCTCATATTCTTTTAATGTGCACCTTTCATATATGAAACCAAACAGGTCACTTTTTGATGAGGAAAAAAAAGAAAAAGAAAAAAGGGAATTTTAGGCAAAGATATAGTAGATCACAAAATAATAAGTATCCAGTCTTATATAAATAATGGTCTTTTACCCAAAATTTGAGGGGTTTTTGTTTGTGGGGTTGTTTTCTTGATTTTTTTTTCCCTCAGAAGAAAGATACACATACACACACCCCCCACACCTACCCCATTTTTCTCTATTTAGGCTGTAAATTATTTCTATCAGTTGAAACTAGTTCATAGGTTGAAAGTAACAAAAGAGCAAGGAGCAATTAAGGTTTTTTATCATATTTATCTGTGGATAAATCAGCTCAAGATTGTAGAGTTTTTAATGTGAAGAAGCCTCTTGCATTTCAGCTGCACAAATTGTCCATGAAAATAATACACTGTCACTGCTTTTCAAAGTACTATATTTAGTAAAATTATAGAGCCTGTAAATAGAGAGGATTTTGCCCCATTTCATTTTTTTTCCAGACACATTTCAATTAAATAATAGGTACAGAAGGAATAATCATGCTTCTTGTAGTAAGAGTATATTTTGAGGTATTCCTAATATGCAGTTAGGCATATAACCCACATGCACAAACTACACTCTACTGGCTATGTAGAGAAGTTCTATAAGTTCTAAACCTTCAATATTTCTGTGACCAAAATAACAACAATTAAAAAAAGCAACAAAAACCCAACCAAACAACCAAAAAGAAAAAAAAAAAAGAAAGAAAACCTACCCCAAACCTATGTCTCCAGCACGTGACCATTTGTTGCTACACTAGAGTGCTATTTTGAGTGAAGACTCTGGGGTTTGTCAAGTTATGACAGCTGTAAGAACTTGAATATACCAATAAATCAACCCTTGGAAGATACACCAAGTTAAGAGAAATCAGCTGCAGCATTTTAAATTGCATGGGGAACAGTATCCAACCCAGAACAAGTGATCATATTCAGATAAAAATTTTCCCATAGGCTTCCTTATTTGGAAAAGGTATAGACCTGGAATGAGCATGTGGGGAGGCATGTACTTCCTGCGCTATCCATATTTCTTCTAGTCTTTCTTTCTTCTGGATACTACATTACACCTGATCCCTTTCTAGTGTTTTGACGAGTAAAGATCATAAGGCTTGAGGAAAAAGTGAAGAACATTTAAATCCAGAGGTACTGCATTTTTCTTTGATACATTTGCTGATCACAAATTGAATACTTTTTAACAGTATCAATAGCATGGGGACTTCCTTGTGGTTGATATTATGTGTTGCGAAGTGCTCCTATTTTATAGGAGCCTTCTGGTACTTAAAAGGGGCCTACAAGAAGTCTTGGAAAGGAAGTTTGTACAATGGCACACTATGAAAGGACAAAGGCCATGGTCTTAAACTGAAGGAGAGTAGGTTTAGAATAGACATTAGGAAGAAGTTATTTTCTATGAGGGTGGTGAGACACTGGAACAGGTGGCCCAGACAATTGTGGATGCCCCATCCCGAAAGTGCTCAAGAAGAGGTTGGACAGGGCTCTGAGCAACCTGGTCTAGGAAAAGTATCCCTGCCCCCACAGAGTAGTTAGAGCTAGATGATTTTTAAGATCCCTTCCAAAACAAAACAATTTTATGTTTTTTATGATTGAACATTGAGAACATTGATTTCCAGAGAAAATCTATCATTAAAGGTAAGGGACCATTCAAAGAGGCTGGCATAGAATTTATTATTCCACATGTAAGAAAAATATTGCAGTAATAATTGTACTGTGGTTAACCATTTCTCTCCTCTAACTACAGCAATGGTAAACTTCACAGATGTTCAACTCCTTGTACAAATGGATCAAAACTAAAAATCATTTTTTACTTACCTGTTTGAATAGGACAGAAAATTGATGACAGAAACTGGACATATCAGCATAATTTTTGCACTGCAGGAGATGGATGCAAAAAGAATGAGAATATTTATTATTATGCAAATAAGATAATTTTTCTGAAAGAGGAATTCAGACTAATTTTCTGCACGAGCAATGTTCCTCAGGATTCTGGCCATCTTGTGTTTTGCATCAACTGGCTTTTCCGAGGGCTTATTTCAGCATCTCCTATGTTTTTACACTGTCCAAAATTGTGAGCGTAAAACTATTTCTAAATAATATTTAAATCTTGGTCTGTGTATGAGAAACTTCCACCTTTTATTTTTAGGACTTTTTAATCCTAAACTTGTGGTCTTAGAATTCCCAGAATTATTTGGTTTAAGGACAACTTTAATTAACAGATTAGGGAGAAAAATGGTGTGGAATAAATGAGAGGCGATGAAAACTGGCTTCAAGTGTTTCTTGAAGAAAACACAAACTTCTGTAGATAAAACTGACAAATAAACTACCCATTTTCCACTTGAGAATAAGAGCATAGATCATAGAAATTAGTCCTTTTGCTTTAAGTAAAATAAAACCAATTGGTGTTAAATTGTATTCTTTTTCTGATCTTCCTGAAGCAACAATTTGTAAATCTTTACACTACAAGTAGCATTCTTATTAAAAAGTGCAAGTATTTAAGGTAAAAAATAATTGCTTTATTACAAGCTTCTAGGATGCCCAAAACCTCTGTTGACAAATTCCTATGGAAATATTACTGCACTTAGCTAATCAAGCAGTAGGTTATGACACTACCAAGTCGAGCACTAAACTGTGCCCCAAGCACCGTGTCTACATGTCTTTTAAATATCTCCAGGGTTGGAGACTCACACCACTTATGGCTGGATACCAGCTGGATGTAACTCCATCCACCGCAGCTCTCTGGCCCTGGCCATCCAGTCAGGTTTTTACCCAGCAAAGGTTGCACCCATCCAAGCCACGAGCAGCCAGTTCCTACAGGAGAGTGCTGTGGGACACAGTGTCAAAGGCTTTACTGAAGTCCAGGTAGACAGCACCCACAGCTTTTCCTAATTTACTAAGCAGGTCATGTCATAGATCAGTGAGTAAAGCAGGACCTGCCTTTTAGAAACCCAGGCTGGCTGGACCTGATCACCCCATTTCCAGACCACCCCAGGCTCCTCTGTCCATGTCTGCACTCACGGTTGGGCAATTGCAAATGTCGGGGACTCCCTTGGACTACAGGTTTGTCCCTCACTTGGACTATGAAGGCCCTAATGGGGGTGATGGGTGTGATAGGCCAGGGTGTGATGGGCACCTTTCTGGGGACTGGGACAGCCAAGGCTGCCAGCCTGAACATGGGAGTTGGGACCAGTCCCAGCGAGGGAAACCAGAGTCAGACATATACCCAGGGTGACCAGAAAAGACTAAAAAAACTCATGGAGGATAATCATATAGTTTCTCTGTGATTAACAGGCCTTTAACTTTTCAGGCATCACAGCACAATTACATTATTTAAGATTTTTGCTGAGCTTGGGAAAAGTCTTGCTGAAAGACTTTCACCTGAATAAGACTCCACATTTTGTTGGAACATGAAAGGTAGTTACTAATAACTACAAAACACGTCAATTTGCTATGTATAAAATTAACAAGACTTTCAAGTACAGGAGCAGAGCTGGATCATCATTACTAGAGCTAATTAATGCAGAAGAGGCATCAGTGATGATTCAGCTGGACAGAATTTCCTTCCCAAGGAGCTAACAGTCTATGCTGCTGCCATTGACAGGCATTCCCTGCCTTGATCATCGGAGAGCTGCTCACGACACAAGTGGCAGTAGAAGATTATCCACCCTTTAAGCACTCATTAAATGAAAACTGAAATATGTCCTGCAGCCTAGGAAAGACTAACTCCACTCTGCTCCAGTTTCTGAATCTAGTACCCATGTGAGTACTTTGGATGAGCCTATGCTTCTCTCTCTTGATAAAACACCTTTCAATTTGTTTTTTAGGACTTCATCTTCAGCTCCCTTGCCATGAATGAACAGATTGTATGGTAAAAGAGTAGGTGCATCCTGGTAGAGCATATGAATGTCTTCAAATAAGTTACTAGAAATGTGTTCCACTATGAGGCTTAATACTTTACTTCATTCAGTATCAAAAAATTAATAATATACATATTTAGATTTACATTTTTCATTTGATCAGGTCTAGCATTTTTATGTTTGTATTTTAACACAGTGATGATGTTAGCTAGGTCTAGCATTTTTATGTTTGTATTTTAACACAGTGATGATGTTAGCTACTGGCTTTAATTTCTATTTGTTCATCATAGACCAGTCTCTTTCATGTGGTAAGAAATATATGTTTTTCTAGAACTCTTGTTTTTTCCTGAATGAAATGCAAAAACTGGAATAAATATCTATTTTTCAGCTGATTTTTCTCTCTAACCATTATTTTATATGTATTCTGGTTTTGGTTTTTGTGAGGGGTTTTGTGTTGGTATTCAAAGGATTTTTTTTTGTGATGTCTCCAATCTCTTTAACCAGCTTTCCATCAAAGAAGGAAGTTGAAGACTGTTGAAGGCTTTAGATCTATGATGTTGTACAGGCTCCTTTTCAAAATGCCTGATTTATTTTCTTTGTGTTTGGCTATTTTTATTTCTCCAGAGTAGTGACTTAGGAACATTTAAATGTGCTAAAGAATCTGCCTTACAGAGCATGGGATCCAGACACCTTTTGTGAATCAACACAGGCAGGTGACCTGAACTACAAAACTATGGCTGAAACTCAAAGACTAAATTTATTTAATTTCCTTGCTCACTTCAGGAGGATCCTGAAGCACCACCTGGGCAGCAGAGAGACACAAAATGAGGGAGCAGGCACCATCAGTCCCCTGGTCCAGTCCCAGTGGGTGGCAGAGCTGCTGCTTGCACCCGTTTATCAAGGGCCCACGCGCGTGTAGGTTGCCACCATGCTGTGATCACCACTGAGCTTTTTATGATCTCTGAGCTTTGATCTCTCTCCCAACAGGGAGCTCAAGCATGTCCGTGAGAGTGCCTCCAAGTTTCTGTAAACACTTCTGTTATCTCTGCGCAGAAATTCTACTTCTCAAAACACACAGAGGATAAACAGCAGTAGGCATAATATATGGCTCCCCACACTGATATTCTCCAGGCCTTGGTATTCCCAGCTGCCAGGTCATTTGAGTGGAACACCCCCTCCTCACCAATTTTCACTTTTAACCCTTTCCTCCCAACAGACCTGATGTGGTGAAGTGGATAGTGCACTGAATATTGTATTATACTACTTGTGCAAACTTTAAGTGAAATTTTTTTGTTTGGTTGGTTTATGTGGTATCAAACATTACCAGTGTATATGCATACTGCTTTTTAAAAGTGGGGAAGAGAAAAATGAACATTCTCTGAAAGAGCACAGAGCACAGGAAGGTTTATGTTTATCTTATGATATAGGAAACTCATTCTGCATCATCCAATAGTGGATTGCCTGTCATATTAAATTGTGACAACAGATGTGCTTTCTAGAGATAATTTTAGCTTGAATTGAAATTACTCTCTTAATTCTAGAATTTCTGTGTGAAAAATGTTATGCTGTTATGTACAATAATACTATATTATTGGTCCATAGGTATAAAAACCTATGGAACAAAATATGTTTCTATTTCATCCAGTTTCACTAAAGATTAAATCTTAAACAGTACTTTCCAGAAATGATGCTTTTTCTGCATGAAAATAGTGTCATTAGTATCTTTAGGTTTTATCCTGACTTGATATTTTCTGCATTTTAATTTTGCCTCTCTCTATTTCAAATATCTATCTAAAAATAATGAGACAATTTTATCCAAAGATAGCTAGGAGATAATTTAGGGCAATTCTTCACTAGTATAATAGAGATGGATTTGGCATGACCACATCTTCATTAAACATCTCACTGCTGCTGGTCTCACTGATGGGAATGGAACAGAGGGTGTGATACTGTTTCATCCTCAAAAAAAAAAAAAAGATTTCACAGGAATCTTTATACCTACCTTATTTAATATAAGATAGAGTTATTTCTTTGTAACTTGTAATGCAGGAAATTTCAAGAGAATAGGAGGTCACATAAAGCTTTGAAAGACTGCCTTCACTGCATCCACAGGTCAGATGTAGCTGAGTATCTGACCCATTTACCTTTTCCCCCCAAGTACTTCATGCACTTTTTTTGTTGGTTTCCTACTAGAAGAGCTGGCTTTATGACATCACTGATTATGGACAGAAAGACACTTCACACAAGTGCCTTAAGAAGTAGACTTCCTATTTTCATCACAACAGTAGTATTAATAGATGCAAGCAAACAAACCCAGAAAATACATGTTGAACATCTTTGTGTCTTACAAAGAGTTTATGACTGGACTGCATTGTTTATAAATGTCATCATAGCAGTTCTTCCTTAGCGGACTATAGTGATCCTTGTGGATGTCTTCAAATTCAGAATATACTGTGATTCAGTGACTATTCATAACAACAACCATGCTCTGATTAATAATCACTTCCTGAATGAAAACGACAGTATCTAATGCAAAACTACTCAAAGCTAAAACCACGTAAACAAATATTTTTCTTTTGCAAAGAGTTTATCATGCTTCTCCTAGTTCTAAGCACTCATGCATTTATGAAAATATCCCAGCAGAGAACTTGAGAGTTCTAGGTATGGGGAAAGCTAAATATGAAGAATCTAAGCCTAAGTAGGGGAAAGATTTAAAAAATAATGCCTTTGTGATATTGTTATAACTGCCTCAGAAGACCATGACTTTTGATACAAAATTAACTGTAATTATTTGCCTAAGAAAATAAAATTGAATCCCGTGGAACAGAATTTCCAAGAAAGGCATGTATTGGCAATAATTGAAGATATCTTACTATCTTTAGCCAAAGCCTTTATTCTGTTAAAAGTTGAAAGGAAAAATGGTATTAAAAATTTGATGGCATTAAAAAATCCAAGATTGCTTAGAAACAAATGAACAACAAATAAAATTCCATTGAACTCAGCTTTTGTATAGCTAAATAAACACACACACACAAAAAAAAAATTAGCAAAATTTTGATGGGAGTCTTGATTTTTTCATTCAAAAAGAATGCATAGTAGTTTTCCCTTCTAGCTTTCAGATGACCATAATGAAAAAAATGTTCACAATTTTGTTATTATTAAAATATATAGTTTTATTTTCTCCTTGCTGAATCAATTTTTTAAAACTTATTTTCTTACTTTTTAAAATAGCTGCTAAACATTTACTAAAAGGAGAACAAATCTGGTAGTTTTACATTGCCATGAATTATTTAATTGGCAATAATTTTCTTAATTTGGAGTCAGGATAATGAAAGTGACTTACTCTCAAGCACAATGACATGTCATCCATCTGTTTCAGAAGTATGAGCAAGACAATACAACTTGCACCACCACAGACATTTACAAGCCACCTCTTGGCTTTCAACATTATAATTTTCTATAAAGGTGTAAGAGAATAAATATAAATATAAAGATAAACAATTCTTAATTTTTAATTTTAATATTCTATGGTTCTTTTTAAAATTAATATAATGTATGAGAATTTATTGTTTTGTGGATTTTCTCCTAAATCCCCTTTGTGTTGAAATTCAGTTCTTGATAGATGCTTTCACATTAGCATTTTCTGACATTCTTTTGAACCAAATTTCCTAATTGTTCCTACTTAGTACACACGTACTCATATCACAGACAGTTCTCATGTGCCATAAAATGGAATTGTTTTGGATAAAATCCAGCTGTAAGATAGAGTCCATAAAGCACCTGGCAGACTCCAACAGCAGTCCCTGGAACCAACAGAGGTAATTTGAAATCAAACCCCCTGAAATCTTGAACAGTATGAAAACTACTGTTCATCTGCTCATACCAGAGGTTTTCTGCAAGAGTTAAGAACAAAAGAGCACCCCAAAAAAGCCACAAGAAGGCTTCCCTTTTCTCATGGTATGTTTGGGGTTTAATCATTTCAGTAAAAAAAAAAAAAGAATTCTCTAGTACAGAATTTTCACTTGGATGCAAGGCAAAAATGTGGAATTTCTTAACTCATTTGAACTCATGTTCTGCATTGTAATGAACTTTACATTTAACTTTCACATTTAGCTACATTCCAGAGGGAGAAAAACACTCTGTTCCTCCTGACACTATTACTCAAGCTCAAACTAGACAGCCTATGTTGTGGAATCTGGATGACTCCTTAGGGTGATAATGAAAGCAACACCTAAGACAGAGACATCAGACATTCTTCAGTGCTGTGAACATTCTTTGTACTATAAACAAATGATTTTTTTTTCAAAAAACTTGACAGAAAATCCCAAAGTATCACATTAATAAATTAATAAACCTAAAAATATTTTAAAAAATAAATAAACAAATAAAAAAAGGAACGACAGATTGTTCTCTTTAAGATAACAAGGGGCAATATTTTCAGAAATCTGAATAAAGAGTTCCCAGATATATATAAAATGACCTCAAAATGATGAACTTCAAGTCACAAAAGGCAAGTTTTCAACAAATCCTGTACATCAACTATAAACTTCTATGGCTGATGTTACAGCTAACACTTATTTCAATACCTTGGATCATTTCCAGTTAGGTCATATATATGTATATATACAACAATCTCTCCACTGTACCATGCAGGCTTACCTTCAATGATAAAGGGCGATATTAGCATAGGATTTCTCTTCACTGCCTCACTTGACTTAGATAGTGTGTTTGAATTACTCAGGCTGAACTTCCCTTGAGTGAAACTACAAAAAGAGGAAAAACCCAACACTTTTAGTTGTGCAGAGTGACCTCAGGAGAAACACAAGTATGTCAACAGCTAGGAACACAATGGCAGGTTATTTACACTGATGCATCCGAGGAGGACAAGGAAAAATCAGGGTAAACAGAAAGAAGCTCATATTCAGCATAAGGAAAAATTGTTCTTTGTGTGTACAGCCAAGCACTGCAACTGACTTGAGCAGTCTTCATCCTTGGGGGTTTAGAGCTGACTAGATAAAGACATGAACAACTTGAGCTGATCTCACAACTGACCCTGCTTTGACAAAAAGGGTGGACTAGGTACTTCTTGAGGTCTCTTCAAAGCTAAAATATCCTATGAACCTATGATTCCATGCAACACTGTTTTATCTCAGATGGCTAAATCCCTACTGAATTACAAGTTCTATGTTGCAGCAGTGCTGGTTGTTCCATCTGGTTACCCAACTACAACAATCCAAATAGATCCAATTAAATAAACACGCTAAATAACATACTATTTATAACTGTGAATTTATAAACTTATACAAGATATGTTTGTGGATGCACTGAATCATCCATCACAAGCAGTCATTCTGATTTATCAGTCAGTGCTATTAGCTGCATGCTTATTTTTATGAATACTTTTATGTGGAAGGAGAAGACCCATTCATACAAGTTTAAATACTACTACAAGATTCTACAGACTCATAGCCAAAAAAAAAAGAGTTGACAAAGAATGCAACAATGAAAATTATCTCTGGAGATTTTTTTTTTTTGATTTCTAAAATGTAAGTATTCTCTGTTAGCTCATTTTAATAATGTCAGTCTTTGTTTTAGTATCTTAACTCACCAGAATGTTTTTGTGAATCACTTTAAATATTATAAAGGCTATTTAATTATCTATTTTTAATATTTAACATTGTGTTCTTCAAGGTATAAAAAATTAAGATCTCAGGCATTTGTTCACAGTTTTTTCTATACACAAAGAGAAATCTGTAAATCTCTGTAAATATGAAAATTGCCCCACTATGATCTCTTTTGTGTTTCTGCTTACTGGGTCAAAACTTGGACTTTTACTATGGCTAGAGAAATACAAAAGAGCTCTAGCTCTTATCACAACAGAAATGACTTTCTGTTTCTATTCATAATGCAGCTGTATGTGCTATGCATACATGTGTACAAGTACATGTGTATATGTATGTATACGTAACCATGCAGTTTGCAGTATTGATCAATTTCTGTAATGGTCTAATGCTGTTTTCTGCTCAAATGATGAGCATGATAATTTAGCATGCCACACATAGTCTCCCTCCTACCTTTGTGAAGTTTTAGAGGACATTGACTTTGTGCAATTTTCTTTGACACTAATTCAAAGGACTCTACAGTAAAAGGGAACAGGAAAATCAGGTACAGAAACATTAGACAATAATGTATTAAGTCTGGTTTCTTCCTAAAAGTAAGCACACAGTCTGTTTTTCAAATGAAGATGTTTCAAAGGAAATGGAAGGGCATACAAAAGAACAAAAATTTTATCATATCATGCATATAACTGGCCAATAAAAAATTTATAGAGTAGACCATTTGCTATTATTTAATTATATTGCAAATATAAATAAAAGAGACTGGGAAAAATTAATTCTTTTTAGACCACTGGTGTGACTTCTAAGGTTGAATTTTTCTCCCCTGATTTTAGGGAAATTAGGTATATTCAGAGCATCTGAATATTTGATTCTTGATCTAAAATAATAAGACTTCAATTCAGAAAAATAATGCTGTTTAAAATGGACACTTAAACATAGCACGTAATGAAGGTAAAAAATAGAGACATAAAATTAAATGTATATTCACTTCCAAAATTAGCCTAACTAATACAGCTGTCACAGCTCTTATTCTAAATTACAATGCTTTTCACTCTGTACCCTATAATGGCAAGTGAGACTAACAGGGATGTCTTTGTCTTTAATACCCCAAAATGGATCATTGGGCCATGGCATACAGCTTTTCCTAAATGGAGGCTTTGCTTTTCCAGTCTGACAGGATTTTAGGAATATTTGCTTTATTTCATACTTTTAAGAATTTCCCCCTGCTTTCTGCCAGGCTGATTGTATAAAAGCAGTAGTGGCAGTTGTAACTGTGTTACACATTTAGCCCATAGATCAGACTTCCTCGGTACCTTTTTAAAGAGTGCATTAAAAGTTAATATGAGATCTTTCAGAAATAAACAAAAACTTTCTATGTCAGTTTTCATTAATTGACCTATAACAATGACTGTTCTAAAGGTTTATATACTATTAGCAGTATGCTTTATATTAATTATAAACATCTTTCATAAATTTCTTGTTATAATTTATTCGGAATGTGCCATATTTCTGAAATGATTCTGGTGGCTAAACACACAAGCTCACTGTGGGAGCTTGTCTGGACTGAGAGCATGCCCACAACACAGTAGATTTGACATGAAACCTATGGACATCTGCACTTTTCAGAGCAGCTGCTAGAGGCAAGCCAGAATTCACAAGCGAGTCTAAAATGCCATGAGGCATCTATGCTCTGGTACCTGAATCACTCTCCTCACTTCCAGAAACATGAGAAAACAAACAAACTTTTCTATGTAGCTTTTCTTTTGATTAAAGGATGCTTCACTAGGCATGAGCAAGCACTTCAAAATAGGGAAAATACATAACCAGGTAACTATGAGCAATTATATTCTTTATTTTGAGATCTTTATAGGCCCAAGTAAGAAGCCTCCCATTAATACAATAAAAAAATTTATTCCAAGTTCCCATATATTTGTCTTTTTATTGTAGCTTAAAGGCTTTATATTTCTTCAGTAAATTAGTAACAAATGCAAATCATGAATCACAAAAGCAATGTGTCATATTCAAGAGATATATTTTATAGTCAAAGAAATGTGCTATATGCTTACACTCTTAGTGGATTTATTCTTTGAGTCCACTTTGTACTTCAAGGTGTAAGACAGTTAACTATGAAACTAATTGAAGTGCACATCATGTCCAATGTAACTTTCTATTAATAACTAGGAAAGGAAGTAGATTGGAAAATAGGATAAAATGCATCTTGGGTTCATCAAAGACAGATCATGCCAGACTAACCCAATAGCTTTCTTGATAAGATAGCTGATTCTCCAGACAAGGGAAAATCAGTAGATCTAATCTGGCATGACTTCAGAACCACTTTTGGTACTGTGGCCACTTTCAAAATTATTTGTTAAAATGGTAAGGATCGGAGTTATTCCAGGAATTGTAAAGTAGATATAGGTAGGTAGGAAATAAGAAAATAAAAGATTAGCTGTTCTGAAAGGAAGGCTGTTGTGCTGGAAGAGGTTCTTCTGAAAATAGTACTGGGTTCAGTCTTTCCATTGCTGATCTTGCAAGCACTTGTGTACGTTATCAATAATCATCATTATAAAAAAACAAACAAACAAACAAAAAACAAAACAAGAAAAGCATAAAAAGGAAAGAGAAAGAGATGGGACTTCTAAGGGGCTGAATTGCATTTGTCATTGAATTTCACAACTGGGGACTCAAGGCTCAGGAAAAGTTCAAAAGATCCAGAAGAGGAGGTCAAAGGCCAAGATCCAAAAGAGTTTAAAATCTCGTTAGAGACAAGAATGACAAGTTGTTTTCTTTAAAACTGTGCAAGGACAGACTTGCCTATCAGTAAGTTCCCTGTATTGATTCCCTGCAAGAAGTTCCCTGTATTAATTTTACCTGATTTAATTAGTATTAATTTTCAGCAGTGGAAATACAAGGACATGTATAAGTAGAGAGCACAAACCTTGTGGCTCTGCAGTACATTTCCCCATTTTCCAATGCCAGAAAATTGCTCATTAGCTCCTTTGCATGCCCAGCCAGTCTCTTACTACCTTCTCACAGATCTGTTGTCCATGCATTTTCTTAATCTCTTTTCTTTTTTGTATCTGCTGGATCTCTGCCACCACAGTCACCTGTTGCAGGTTCTGAAGGAGGTTCTGAAGCTTACTACTTGCTTTGGAAAAACCCCATTCTTTTCTACTTGTTTAGAGGTATCTTCCAAACTTCATTGAATGCTACCTATTTGTAGTATACTGAGATTTTGTGAACAGCACAGCATTTATGCATTCAGACTTTGAAATTCATAAAATAAAGCTAGATACATCCAGAGCCCTTGTGAAGTTTTAAGATCAATCCCCTGGGAGAAAAAAAATCATTCTGTTTTTTACTTGTTATTATTTTACTAAATGACAAAAAAATTATTGAAATTTATGAGTCAGATAAATATGAAATATTCCTGTGTTTCAGTTTAATATTGTGGTTTAATCCCAGCACCACACAGCCTATTACTCAGTTCCCTGTCATCAGATTGGGAAGAAAATGAGAACAGTGAAAGTGAAAAGTCTCATGGGTTTAGATGAAGTCAGCTTAATAGGAAAAGCAGAATTCATAGAATTCACAGAATTCACAGAATGACTAGGTTGGAAGAGACCTTCAAGATCATTGAGTCCAACCCATGCCCTAATATCTCAAGTAAACCATGGCACTGAGTGCTAGATCCAGTCTTTAAACACATCCAGGAATGCCTCCCCAGGCAGACTATTCCAGCACTTTATTGCTCTTTCCATAAAAAAAATTTTCCTAATATGCAACCTATATTTCCCTTGATGCAGCTTGAGGCTGTACCCTCTGGTTCTGTCATTTGCTGCCTGGAGAAAGTGGCCAATCCCCACCTGGCTACGGCCACCTTTCAGGCAGTTGTAGAGATTGATAAGGTCACCCCTGAGTCTCCTTTTCTCCAGGCTGAACACCCTCAGCTCCCTCAGTCGTTCCTCACAGGGTTTGTGTTCCAAGCCCCTCACCAGCCTCGTTGCCTCCTCTGGAGGCGCTCAAGCGTCTCAACGTCCTTCCCAAACTGAGGGGCCAGAGCTGGACACAGCACTCAAAGTGTGGCCTCACCATTTTAATTTAGCACTTCCCATGTGCAGGCCAGTGTCCTCCAAGGAAGCAGGACTGCACCACACATGACAGTGGCTTGGGAAGACAAACATCACCTCTGTGAACATCCCCTCCTTCACCCTTCACCCAGCATCATTCGTACGTGCAGCATCCCAGCTGGGAGGTGCTGTGACAGGCACCAAAGGCCTTCACTCTGTGCGAGAATGGCTCAGCAGAAAGGAAATCAACCTTGAATTATCAACAGTTTCCAGCACAAATCCAAAACACAGCCACATATCAGCTACTGGGCAGAAGATTAACTCTTTTCCAGCCAAAACTAGCATGAACATATTTCAGGAGTATGGAGCTTGCTTCATGTTCTCATGCCACTTCTGTAATGCTACATTATACAGTTTCATTTTTTATGTGACAAGTGAAAAAGACGCACCAGTATTGTACGTAAAACTATTTGTAACTGTGCAAAGATACAGATTTATTCTTTTTACCTTTATTGAATCTTTATGGAATAGTAAGTTATTATCGGATAGTAATCGCCAGCTTCCATCTCTATGACTAAATTCCCTATGTAATCACAGATAAATACTAGCTTAATAGACCCAAACAAGTCATGGCTGTACCCATGCATAATGCCACAACTGCCATTCCACAGCATCCCGCTTCTTGTTATCATAACAATTGCTATTGATTTATTGAACTTTTTCATAGCCAAGTGCTAGTCTTTTAAACTATGCTAACAAAAACTGTGCTCACATGCACTACAGCAGAAAGGTCACTGAAACAAAAATCTAGCAATGAAACATACAGTTTTATAATTTTTCTTCTCTATGAATACATTTTTCTAAGGCTCATACTAATCCAGTATGGTACTTAGCACTGTTTAAAATGTATCCCCAGCAGTTCTCAAATGTTTGTTATAACCTCATTTCTACTATATCTTCTAAAATTATTCAAGAATTATTTACTATTATCATTAGCCAGGACAACTCAATAAAGAAATGTGATATTTGTTTTCAGCATTCAAACATACTTAGAATCTTTCACTCTAATTATTCTACTTTTTTTTTTTAATTTGAGGGATGAACAAATCTTCAATTTCTTGATAAATATTTTAGAGATTACACAGTGTAACACTAAAGTAATGTTTTACCAATCTGAGGCAAAATTCAGCAACTCTTCCATTTCTGAGTCCTCAAAATCTCAGAAGTCCATTTAGAGCATTACTGCATTTTTCAAATATTTTAACATTTCTGCCCCAGATATCTAAAGGCTTAACCCTATATTTCATCAAATAATGAATAGAAAGAAAGAAAAAAAAGGAAATGGATCAGTTACCCTACTGCTCCTACAATCAACACATCTACAACTCAGAGAATTTATGTTCCTATTAAAGAAAGAAAACAAACTTAAAAGCTTGACTTTCTACCATGTTCTTCTACCATGAGCTCTTTGAAACTAGCTATTGAAGAAAATATTATTTTAAATCACACACACATTGTTCTAATTATTATTTTTCCTGAAAATGCATATTGAACATATTCTTATGATATTATATAGAAATACATACATGTATCCTACTCAACATAGCTAAGTTAGAGCAGCCATAACAACATGATTAATTTTTAAATAGACATATATCATTGTCTTGGGTTTACATGGCAAGGTGTCGGCAGAAAGGAACTGTCATGAACTGGCCACAACCCTGATTCCCCATCCTAACTGCACTACTTGGAGTAGGCAGTGGGGAAGGAGGTGGAATAGTTGGAATAAAGGAGGGAAATTGAACCTGGGATGATGGGAGTAGCTTTTATTTTGACCCATGACCTTTCCCCCCCACCCTGTTGAGGAGGGGAAATGAGTGTCCAGCTCTGTGGGCATTTGGCAGCCACTCGAGTTTAATCCACCACAATCTCTCAGATTAATTCCATTGAACAAGATATTATGGCTTCCAAATGCAACAGTGAAACTCAACCATGTAACGGTCTGAGCTCTGTGAGGAGCTCTGTAGCTGTTACTCCTGCTGCTTAAGTTACTTCCCTTTATGAATTTAATTCTAGAACGTTGGATAAAATGCAAAAAAAAAATTAGAGGAGCTCTATAATATTGCCTTGACCATTTTATTGCCTTTTCTCAAATTAACAAATTGCATTTTCTATTTTGCAATAAAATGGTACAGTTGTTATTTGATAGATTTATTTTAAAGATTTAATGCAAGTTCTTGAAATTTCATGTTTCTGATTTCTACAATTACATCACACAATCTGATTTGATTTTAGTTTGTTAAATCTGCTTGAATTTTCTTTAGTGTTTATTTAATTTGTTACTGAACCTGTAGCATTTTTCACATTCAGCATTGATATAGTCATTAAAAGTTGCAGCAAAATTATAATTTAGTTTGTTGGACATATTTAGCTTCTTTTTTTTCTTTTTTTTCAATATCAATTCTGTAAAATTACTCTCTTATGCTATCTTTTCATTCAAATAGCTAACTAACTGGGTTTTTTTTGTCATATTTCTTGATTTCCTATGCCTGATCCTCTAGGTCCATACGATAAGTTTCATGTTAAGCTTGTGTTTCCTGATGATTTAACTTCCCTCTTATTCCTTGTTCACTGCCTACTTTATTTTAATAACAGTCTTGATACAACTGGTCTTCATTTAGCTCCAGACTTATCTCCTTCTTTTTACTCCCTCACTTATGACTCAGACCAAGTAGAGGATGCATATTCTGAGTCTGTCACACAATCTTCCTTCTGAAAGTCCCTATTTCTCTCCATGAGGCAGCTTTGACGCAGAACATGAAATTTGCAACTTGCTTGAATGTTTCCACAAGCTGAAATCTCCCATTCAAAAAAACCCAACTGGAACCAAATACAGAAGAAGAGGAGCAACCTTTAGCTGCAATGAAAGAGGAAAACTGTTACTATTAATAGTAACAGAAACTCAGGGCTTCTCTACATCCTAAATAACTGAAAATAAACCTCCTACTTATTTGTGCTGCAAATTGAAAAAAAATTTGCTTAGAACACTCACAATGTTAATGTTAAATCATGGATGCCTCAGGAGCTGACAGACAGGTAACAATTCATAAGATAATTCCTCAACTGATTTGCAAAATGAAGAACAGCATGTTAAATGCATCTGAATTTTTGCTACTCTGTCACTTGGAAAATTCCGCTCGGAATTTGAGCCCTCATGCACAATTATTTTGCTGAGCGTTTTATATCATGTTTAGTTTGGATTATGAGGAGATTAGAGCTCTTCTTCATGCATTATAGAAATGCCTTTTTATAACTGCAACATTATATATTCCACAGTAAGGTGGCACATCTACAAATCAAAATGCAGCCTCCAGACTGAAGAAGTAAGAGAATTTAAGAAAAAATTAAGTAGTATTAGAATTTTTATGCAGATTAGCAACTAAAAGTTTAAAGGCAAAAAGCCTTTCAAATTTAGGTACAAGGGTCTGGGAGGGATTGCTGAGATCATCAATTTCAGGCCTCTAGTATTCCAGGAAGTCACATCATATAATCTTTTTCATAACCTTATTAAACTCCATTTAAAATGCAGTTCATTACTTTTGTCAGCATTACTGTTCCAGGACCTCACTGCACTGATAGTTGGGAACTTTGCTGATTGCAGCTAGAGTGTAGCTGAGCGCTGGACACAGAAACATACACAAAAAACTTTTTTCTATATCTCTCCAAATCCCTAAATAATTATGAGAGTTCTGTGGAACTGAGTATGATGACTGCCAAGCATTCAGTGCCCAAAAGTCATATATGGCACAGCATATTCTCTTAGGAGAAAATTAACAAAAAATTACAGAAGAACTTACCACTTTCAGTACTGCATAAATGCATTCTTAATTAATCTAAATCTGATTATAAGACTTTCATTGCTTTAAGTTTTAAACTTTCAGATTTGGACAACATTAGAGATGATGCTAAAATTTACCACAGAAGTTCTTTCCTGATCTGAGCAATTATAAAGCACAAAGCTTCTCATGCATGACTTAATCTGATTACTGAAGAGGAAGGGTCTGTCAGAAAAGAAAATCTGAGTTTTTCTTGATACTGATGGAATAAGTAAAGGACCTTATCTCCAAGTTTTCTCCAGGCTTCTTCTTCTACGGACGGGTTCAAGGGTGTAGTATTAGAAATTATATCCTATCAACTGGTCAAACAGATAAGACAACATTTTTATCAGCAAAACCCTTATTGCTCATGAAAGAGTATATCTTTCAGCACAGTTCTTCTACCAGACTATTGTTCAGATTACTGAGCTCTGTGTATATTCCTTGTCTATTTGCCCCCCCAGGACATCCTTGAAAATGAGACATGTTGTTTTAAGGCCGCAAGGGTTTTATCCATGTGTAAAAAATTAAATAAAATAAATTCAGAACAAATACAGCATTAATATTTTATACATATATTGCTTTAATATTGCATCAGTAGCAAATTAGAATCCGGGCCTAGATTTTCATGTTTTGAATATTAACTGCTGAAGTTTCGTCAGTAGCCTTAGGAGGGTTTGCTGGATCTTAACGAATCATGACAGAAATTATGGTTGGTGTTCACACGAAGTGTGAAGTGTCTGTTTGAAAAACTGCAGTAAAGTGATGTCAGAGAAGGAAACTGTCTGCCTGATCCTTAATCAACAACAGCAAAAGCAGGCCTGGTACTATACACTTACTAAATGTCCCTGTACTTTCACAGAGTGAAAAAACCAGAAGTACTGGGATGCATTAGACACACCCTTGAATGATCATTACCCTGAAGGTAACAGAGATAGGACTATCTCACATACAATCTCCACTGCTTGATATAATATTGCCTCATGTATATTGGCCAGATCTTGCAATATGTTTATCATACAAGTAATCTACAGTCCTTCAAGCATTCTCATTAAATGCACTAGGGTAAGTTTAGTGGATAATAATTTGCATTCAGGAGCATTTGCAGGAGGAGATATCCAAATCTATAAATTGAGATTTGTATCTCTTGTCCAAGCTATCGCTCCAGCAAAACTTTCCAGTGACCATCTGTAATCTTGGGACATGGGAAAAAAAAAATTAGTTTGTACATACTGATTGATGGCTGAAAACCAGCATTTGCAAGAGTTTTGTTATACAACTTGAAATCAAATAGCTCATAAAGAAATATATTTTAATAGAGATAAAAACCTGGGAAATCATATTATTTATATTTTTAAAAAACATCTGAAATCCAATCTTAGAATTATTCATAAACAGAGGCATACTAGCAAAGATTATGGTTCTAACTGAAAGTTGATGGATAAATCTTTCCAGTAGAGGAACTCTTTATCTTGTTAGGAATAAGATCATTGACATGTATTTAAAATGGTTAAACCTGGGCCTATCTTTTAATTTTTGTGGAAAAATGTAAAAAAGCTTAATTTGAAAAACAATCACCTAAAGTTACAAGCAGTGCAATTTTAGAAATGATCAGTGTGTCTGTGATAACAGTCTGGTACTCTCGTGCAGGAACATGAGCAGTGGCAAAAAGGGCAAAGTCACCCAAAAGAAAAAGGACCACACCATTTAATATGTGTCTTCTGCACATTTTTTTGGTAGCTTCCCCAGTCCTTACAATGTAACATTCTGCTGTGGATTTAACATCTTGTTTTCATGGGACAGACTGCTGAATTATCCCTAGCAGTTGTACTCTGTCCGTCTCTGGAGATCAGGGACTGAAGCATGACTCAGAGAGTCACAATATAGTCCCTGATTACCCCTTGCTCCAGGAAGAAAATAAACTGCATTAGCCTTTTACCTGGTACGGATGATTTCTCCTCTCTGCACCAGACAGGCTGTGCTGGTCAGTAAGTCGGGGCAAGGGTCATAGCCAGACATTACTCACTCCCCATGCATCTGCAAAGGAGTGGGAATAGCTGCCTTGTAGAGGCCATTCACCCTTTTGTAATGCAATCTCCACTCAGGGTAAATTGCACTGTGTAAGAGGGCACTTTAAGCTTCTCTCTAGGAGAGAGGTGTATATGACAAACTCCTTTCTTGTCCTGTATAGTACATGTTTAGGCAAATGACTGTGAAGCATCAAAGCTGCTTATATTGATCTTTAATCCCTGATCTACTGCAGTAGAACATGATATAACTTCCCACATTTCCTAGACAGCTCTCTTTCTAAAGTGAGGCCAATAAAGATATACTATTTATCACCTTTAGTCCATGTATGAACATGTACCCAGGTTTAGTTCACGTATGAACAATCATGACATTTCTAGGGAAATGTCAAAATCATGACATTTCTAGGGCCAGCAATGATCTGAGTGTCCATTTTTCCTATACATATATTTTAAACAAACTATTTCTTGTGGTCAGCATATTCTTGTTTGTTTATTAGAAGAAGAAATGAGGAAAAAAAAGGTTATTGATCATCATAGTAAGGAAAATGGTCTCTCACCTATTAGCAGGCTAGCAAGGGAAGCATGTGAGAAAGATACTCTCTGTTTGCCCCTTGTACCTCAGCGTGCACAAATCAAGAGTAGTTTGAAAGGGAGAGAGAACATAATATCTATAGCTTTCAGTTCTGCAACATGAAAGGGAAACAGAGACCCAGTTCTTGACCAGTTCAAGTTGTGCCCTTTTGGTAGATTGCTTCTGGGTCCAGGAAATTGTAAATTGGAAGAGTGAAAAATCAAGGAAAATGAAAAAAAAAATCACGCACTGTGTCAGCATCCGTTATTTCTTTGAAGTTCAGTTTGTTGTCTGCTGTCATGGGACTACCTTCAAAGAGTGCATGGAATATTTAAAAAACAAAGTGAAAAAGCGGGCAGCACTTTCCTGTTACAGTCTGCAGATATTTTGACACTACAAACAATAATCATGGGTTTCCCAGGTGCTTGATGTTACATAATTTGTCATGATGTCTTCTGTGAGTGCCCCTGGACTTCATGTCTTACTATGCTCTCCCTCCTTTTGTGTCACTTCAGTGGGAGTAGGTGTCATCAAGGAGGCATATGGTGGTGATAATCCAGTATTTTCACAAAGAGGGATTTTCTCTAGAAAAACTGGTATTCATTCAACTAATAAATGAATGAAGACAAGTTTTTCTGAGTAGTCTATTACTGAATAAGCAAAATCATCTTGGAAAATGGACTTCAAGAAAAGCGATAAAATTGGCCTTTGACACAAGACTGATACTGTGCAATGCAAAGGATTTTTAAAATGGTTTCAGATTATTGAGTAAGTAGTACACTGAAGCCTTTTTTACATATAAAAAAGGAATAATATATTGATACAAAAAGGAAAAATACAGTGTGCTAGATACATGTAAGAGATACGGAAAGAAGAACATAAAAAAATAAAAGGAAAAAATGAGCTGTACAGGTAAATATATTAGATACACCAGGTTTGATCATGACTCATGCATATGTCTCTTATTACCTTCACAGAAAGATTTTGGACTCAGTAACTAACAGAAAGATAAAGCAACTCTCCCTGAAAAGCCATATATAATTTGTTTTCTACTCCTGCTTTGAGAATTAGAGAATGTGGAAGATCTCACTCCAAAATAAAAAATGATAGATCCCTGCCTGAAAGAAATTATAATCTGAATTAGTCATAGTAAGAAAGTAAATGTCATGGAAAGTCTACTTTTTCTGACTCTAGAAAAATCTAAAACTGTGTCTTTGCTCAGCCTGCATCTCCCTTGGGACTGACATTAGGTTCAATGTATAATGAGGAAGCACAACTGAAGCTTCTGACACATCCAGGATGTCCCAGAAAGGACTTAGTAATTGTGAAGCTAAGTCTTCAGTCTAGGGAATACTTCATATTACCCAAACAAGGATACATGCCACAAAAGTAGCAGTCCTGAATTTTAGGCCTATCCTTACCCTAATAAGAGTTTGAGACATCCTATTCCTTGCAAATTTTGTTTTTAAATAAACAAAAGTCTAATTCAAAATATTATTCATGTGCATACAAGCACTGAGGGAGCAGGAGACAATGCAGGACTTCTAAGTAAGTGCATCTCAAGGGGACAAAATCATGAAATGCTTGTGTTACACAGATGTGTGAGACCAACTGTGTTGTGCTTTGTGCTTACAATTTCTTGGCTACAGACACTTTCTGAAGTGGTCTCATGTTGATAGCAAATTGAGTGATCTCCACTCCTGTGTTCAAGCTTCTGTATTTTAGGCCTTATTCTCAATAAACTAAGTAGCCAAAATAAGAAGTTTGTATTTAGCTGTTTCTATGTTTGCCAAATTCTAGTAACTCTACTAACTCACCTCACAGCAGAGAAGTCTTTGAATTTTGAATAAAAGGAAAAAGTGACTGACATTCATATCCAACTAAATAGAGCTGGGTCTCTGTTGGTATGAGATTTGGACTAAAAAGCAATGAATCCATTGAAGGAGTTTGGAATACTGTTTGTCCTGGAGTCAATGGTGGAAGTTTGACTGTATTTATATTAAAACCCTTGACTTTAAGAGGAGAAATTACTGGTTCATGAACACATTATAAATCCCAGAAGGGTTACATATTTACTTAATGCCCATTTTCTCTGCTGTTTTTTCCAACACTAAAATCATAACTTTACTTATAACCTCAGTAATTTCTATAATAACCACTCATGATGTAATAAACAGAGGATTAGGACTTTGGGCTGGTAGTAATCAGTAGGAAACTACAAAAGAGTCTGTGGTTTTGCTGATGTTTCTTTTAGCAGTGGCAGGAAAAGAAAAAATAAAAGATAAGGAGATTTATCTGTAAATAAAACGTTTTCCTAAAATTTTCCCTGAGGTTCTAATCTTCTTTAGTGTGACCCAGACAACATCAGTAGAGCTTCAGCATATTGAAGGAAGAAACCTATTTCACACCTCCCCTAATCTTGGAAAGCTTCCTCAAAGTCCCTATACAAAATTAACATAACCCTTTGGGCCTGAATTCTGCATCTTGCAAAATTAATTAAATCAATGGGACACGTGTGAATGGATCTGTTTGCAAGGTCCTGGCTTTAAATTAACATTGAGACACCATTTTTTACCTGATGGCTTCTTAAGGAACACCACAGGCTGGGAACATAAGCATAGGAATGCAAGTCATAGGAACTTACCACTGAGGGATGGCTTGGCCAGTAAGACCAACACCCCTCAACTACATTTTAAGTGTGAAGCATCTGTGCATAATACTATGATATATTTCCCATTTTTGGGGGGAGGAGAAAAATCAAAATTATTGTAAAAGTACCTAAATTACATTATTAGAGTCCTAACTCTAATCAATGGCATGCCAGTGTTTCCCTTTGGAGTGAAGAGATTCTAACCAAGTGCCATGCACATGCTGCTGTAAATTTGTTGTACATTGTACTACCATACAAAACCCATTCCTTTATTTGTGGGACACATGAAGTAAAAGAGAGACTGCTATCCCAATGTATTGTTTTCCTCTCTTTACAGATGAGAGGAAAACCTATCAGATCAAAATAGAAAAATATTAAGCATTTCCTTTCCATTAATTTATTTTCCCCTTTATATGAAATTACTTTTTAGAAGAGGCTCTGTGTTTTCACTGTTTGGAACTGCCAGCTCAAAAGAAATAAAATATAATGGTGATAACTGAAATACACTACCTTCCAAATTATCAAGAAACATTCCTAGTAATTTGCTGCAAAGTACACATAATGAAATCAGACAGCAAGAACAGAATATTTAAAATGTGTGACTAATCGAATTCATTAAGCGATGCACATTTGATATGTTCAGTTGGCTAGCAATACACTAAACAACTCTGCAAAACTCTGCAACTGTCTATTCTGTATTATGTGCACGTTCACATTTATATTAAAGCAAATAAACAACCCAATAGGAATATTCCCAGTCAGTATGACATACCTTTTTTGAACCTACTAGTTTCAAAATGATAGAACTAATGACAGAACAAGTGCAGAAGCTCAGTAAATCACTTAGCTTGCCCTATAGTTGCCATAGTTCCTCTTTTCTTACTTTAATGGAGGCACACTGTCTGAGAAAACATGTAGCAGAAGGATATTTTCAATGTACTGTCAGTCCTAAATTACATCTCTGTGAAAGTAGCACTAGTCATGTCATGCCATTTTACTAAGACAAGGACTCATGAGTGCACTGCCCACAGCAGAGTCACATTTCACCTGTCCTTCTGTGGCCTGCACTATATTGACAGGATCTGTGACAAGAAGCTGAACAGATTTGTTGTTCTCAGGTTGATGGGCTTATATTTGTAGCAGTCTCATCTTCTGTTGGCAGCAGTCTCTGCCATAGATGTGGCTCTGGGAGAACACTATTATTCTCTGGTACCCCTAAGATCATGTTACCCAGGTAATCTTCTTGTCTTTCTTCTCCTGAACTGTTGGGACTGTTCCAGGAAAAGTAAGAGGTGCTGAATTACTATTTTTATTATTGTGCAGAACTGAAACCCAACTCCAAACCTCCTTCATTATCTCCTCAAACCTTCAAGCCTAATTGACAGCAAGTCTTTATATCTTGATTTGTTCCCATTAGAAGTCCTTGTGCCCTTGAATAAACAGGTAAGGTAATAACTTTAATTACTGCTATAATTAGGTGTATCTGAAGCACCTGTGCTTTGGCATGAGAAAAAAAGGCCCAAAGCTGAACTTTCCTTTCTGCAACATTGATACGTATTTTTTCTTAATGCCATTCATTTGGCAGGTAAAAGCACCCAAAGTAGACAGCTTGAGTTTAGTAGCAGCTTAAGTTTAAAAAGCAGAAAAAACTTTGTTGTTGTTGTTGTTGTTTGAATAGCTGCTCAATGAACTTATTTATTACTATAAAGCAATACTTCAAGCAAAAGGCAACACAATTTATGGAACTGGTTTAAAAATCCAGAGCATCTTTGTGATACAGTCATTAAAGAAATCAAACAAAAATAACTGAATCATCAATAGAATAACACAGCAGGCAGGCCTTTTGCATTTGTTTTCTTTGCATTAGCAAGACACTCTACTGTGTTAGGTATATGTAAAAAAAAAAGGCATAAAGAATATGTATGTTTATGCGTAAAGTTATGTGTGTAATATAAACTATATGTATGTGGTTACAACTATTTTTGCAATCATTAAGTTTGGCTCTTTTATTTTCCATTTTAACTTGTAATAAATAGCAAAATAAAACCATTTTTATAGCTTATGAATATATGAGTATGAATATACTTAGATTTTACAAAGGTACAATGTGATTCTAGAAAACTTGAGTAAATATATTACTTTTGACTGAAACATTAGGTACCTTTAAAATAATTTGTAAATGCTAATTGAAGTAGAAAAGCTGAGAATGCATGGTTGGCATTCATGGACTTCACGACAGAAAGCAAAATCAGTAGGTGATAACTCATAGTCACAGACAGAAAGCTTCACTGCAATAATGTTAGAAAATTCTTCTATTCAGAAAAGCAATGAAATTCAATTCAAGTTAATTGTCTGCATTAATGGATCTCAGTATTTGGCACCCAAGGAAAATCAGGCTGATTTTTGGAAATGTAAAGTGGACTCAACAACATCCAGGAGATTATATATGCACCTATCTATACTCTAGAACTCTATCTGGTAGTCCAGCTTTGAAAATTTGGATTTGGCTCTTATTCAAATCTAACTGGTGTAGTTAATTACAGCAACTTGGTCACAACATGTCTGACAATCATATCTGTACACTAAGAGGCCTGGAAATGCTGAAAACAGAGACATTTTCCATGAAAAATTGCTTCAAATAACAGTATACTCATGTCCACTGTATCACTGTAACATGGGTTTTGAAAACAAAATTAAGTACTTTAAAAACTGAAGTGAAAATTGGTTAAATTGTGCAGTTCTGTTTCAATTCTAGAACTGAAAAGGAATTTCTCAAGAGGTTTAGAAATACCTTACATTCACATGATAATCTGTAAAAGATGCCATGATTTTTAGAAAATGATGACCTTTCTTCTAAAATGGGACATCACTTCTGTCTGCCAAGGTAGGAATTCCAAACCAATATTCACTTTTGAAAATTCTGAGCTACACAGTCCTCTAAAATAAATTTTCATTGGGAGTGGTTAGTCTAGTTACCAAAGAATTGTCAGGCAGTCAAAAAGAAGGGAAGTGGTCTATGTGACTGTGATTTGGGAGAGGTGAGACAGACACTAAATAATCTCTCTATTAAAATATGTTCCACACTATAAAAGATTGAGCACCTACCATAAAGCAACGCACAATAGGGGGATAATACGGGATAACTGACTTCTGAATAACCACATGTTTTTTTTCTTTAAATAAATAGAAGACTTCTGACTCTAGTGCTGTCTAATATATATTTTCCTTGAGCATTGAATTTCCATAAAATCAGCCACTATGACCTGAAAAGTAGCTGATCTGTGGGTGAGGAATATTTTCTAAAGAAATTCCTTAGGAATTTTTATTAGATGTGTAGATATATGTATAAGAGATAGGGAAAACCCAGTTAAATATCTGTACTTAAGAAAAAAGTTCCAGTGTTTGAAAAAGATTTAAAATCTTTTGAGGATTGAGCAATTATTTAGTTTCATTCCCTCTCACTCAGACGTCTTCCTGACTGTTGGAGAGATGTGCTTAGTTCAGTTTTTACCATTTTAAACTTGTATTTCTACTTTCAACCGGTTATATGAGTTCCATCTATTTAAGCACTTTCAGAAGATGTTCATGGTCCCAGCTGTAGCTTAAATACCTTCCAAAGATGCTCATCTTTCTCCACTGACTGTAGAAGTAGCTTGGATGCCTAAATTCTGTTCAATGGCTCATTTTTAGCTCAAGTTGAGTGAAATAAGTTTCAGTGTATCTAAGGAAATCTGTGAAAACAGATGAAGTGTAGGCTGGGATTTCTGAAGAAAAATGTTTGGAAGCTACAAACAAGACCTCAGAGGAGCTTTTTCCCTTACTCCACTGAGTGAGAAAGGCAAGATTGTAAAGCATAATACAACTGAAAGTTTTTGTCTATTTGTAGAACTGCTACTCCAAATATGTCAGTGTTGGTGGGAGATAACAAGGATGTAGAGTACACGTGATATTAGTCTGAAGCAGATGACAATGTTTGCCAGATGTGTACTGATGTTCTTGGCAAACTCACATTCTGAAGGAAGAAGAGGAAAAAAATAATCAAAAAAAGTAATGTTGTTGCTATTTCTTCATTCTCTCCATCCAAAGGAAAAGTCTGTTGATTAAAATTCCTATTGCTTTAGTAGGTGTTCATTATTCCCTTTTAATTTTATTCTAGATGCATTTTTGCCTTTAAATGAATTTGTAAACCAGTACAAAACTACAATATAAGTGATGGTCATCTATTAAATAAGACCGAACCACTTTTTTTTTGTTATATAAATGCTGTAAAAAGGGCTGAAAGTAACAGCAGGTGCACTTCTGCAAATAGTCTGGTATGACTAGAAACAATAAAACAGTGTATTAAATGGCTTCTATTTTTCTCATGTGGGAGATAATTAATATGCACCTTTGCAGCAGAGTCAGCTAGCATGACAGTTGCTGTCCATGTAAACTTGTTGCTCAGAAAACATACAAATAAGTTATTTTTATTGTGGTACAAAAGAATCACTTGGCTTGAGACATACAGGCAAAACATGTTCTGGTCTAACATTAATCCAAGACTGGAATACCCAATTATTTGGGATCCAATCTAGGCATTCCTGTTACTTTTCCAGTAGGAAATAGACTGCCACAACATTTCAGTTCTCAAAGCTAGTGCCCTTCTGACTACTGCATGGCAGACTAGGGATCTGAGTGAAACAAGCAGATACTCAGTCTTGAGCCACTCTTATTTTTCCCATAGACATTCACAAGAAACAAAAGAAAATATCATCTCAAAAAAATTGAGATATTAGCAAATAGTATTCTGAAGTGATGAAAAGATTGACAAGACAGGATTTTGAATACAATACCTTCATTGATTTATTCTGGTTTTTTAGAGGTGCTAAAATATGCTAGTTTAAATAAAGCATGGTCAAAAACGTATTTCAAAGTCTGGTATCTGCTGTATCTTTTTAATAGCATAAGATGCAAAAGATAAGTATTGCCCTCAGCTTGAAAGATACTATTTTTCATCATTTGGGTCACCAATTTAATGTGATTTAACATTAAGCTTTCTGAATTTTGTGATCCATTGTAACAGTCTCCTTTTACAAAGAAAGGTAACTCTATCTGGCATTCACAACCCAGCATGACTCCAGCATTTTAGAAAGCAATGACTCCTAATAGCTTTTCAACTGCAAGTAGAATACAGGCTAATTGCAACAAAGCCCCTCAGTTTAGTAAAACTTGAATCTCCTGACCGGTCAGACAAATCCATTAGGATTTTATTGGGTCCTAAAAAGAGTTATGTGATTCCCTAGGATCCAATCCTTGTCAATCAGGCATGGTAAATTGGATTCTTGAATAGGGAAATCCCTAAGGGAGAGAAGATGTTATCTAGATCAGATGCAGTGATTTTTTGACTCTGTGCTCACTAGGTTCTGTTCTCTCTTTAGTGAACCAATAAAACCATAATAAGTATTGATTAACCCATTACTGAGCATTATCCACTGGCTTCTGCCTGACTGTATTTAAACACAACACAGTGCCTCTCTGCTGCCATTGTACAGCTGTTTGCCTTTACATTGGCAGCCTTGTCAAGCTCATGACAGGTTTACTTAGTTTTCAAAACATCTTCAGTCACTTCATGTTCATTTCAGATGCAATATTAAAAAAAAGCATTGAAAACAGCTATATTTCCTCTAAAAGAGCAGGGAAAGTAAATAACGATCAACATTTTTATTTCATGCTGTGTATTTGGAAGTGATTGTGTTAGTCCTTAAAAAAATCAGATACTTTAAAATTAAATTGTTATACAGCAATCAGTCCTGCAGAAGGAATATTTGTCCTTAGGAATGGCAGAAATTGTGGCTTTTTGATGACTTATGTAATTGTGAGCAATATATGACAGCTGTGTAGGTATCTTTCATTTACACCCACCTGCATTCATTAGCTGTTGAATGTGTCATAACACTCCAGACAGTGGACTACAGAATGTCTGAAGCTATGAAATTTTACTGGTGGGTGGATATGTAAGATTTGCCTCAAAATGGACTGTTCATGCATGAACTTAAGTTGGCGTGGGAGCTGATCCACAGTACTTTTGAAACTTCTTACTAATCATTACCTTTTGGAGGAGCTTTCTGAATTTCTTTCTTAGTGCTACTCAATACTTGAGAGTACAGAGATCACCTAGATAAATTAACTTTGATTACAAGGGACAAGGTCAGGACCTGAATGGAAGCAGGTCGAACTGAGGCATCACAGAAAGCTCTTTTTTTTAAACAATCATATGAATCATTGAGCTTTTAGAACCTGTTTTATTTTATCATATGTTCAGCACATGCAACATTTGCAAGAGGAGAGGAATAAATGCTTTGAAAAATTGATGTGTTTTTATGTCTTTTTTTAGGTGTAGTTTTCAAGGCTATATAGTGTTTTGTGTTCATTATAGAATAGTCATTTGATCAAGTGATTTTCAATACATTGTCAAAATAAATTACATTCACTTCATTAGATGTACAGGAAGTATAGCTGAAACAGGGACAAGTATTAATTTAGGACTCTGCAGAAACTGACACTCCATCTTATGACCCTGAGGCTGTATTATTCAAGATACCCTGTGATGGAAGGAAGTCTGTCTCCATAGCAATTACCTAAATCTTTTATCAGTCATTTCTGGAAAGAAAATTAGAGCAATTGTGTCAGGATGGTCATATGGGCAGAAATTGCGCACTCATTCAAACCACTTATGTCTCTGACTTTGTCCCTGCTTGATGGCTGCTTTTGTTTACTACTATGCTTTTGAAAGTTTGATTGGACATGAGCAGATGTGCCGTACTGTAACCACAAAAGGTTGTCCTTTGTTTCCTTTCCATTTCTTTTATTTTTTTATTCCTAGAACTGTCACTGAATTACACTGTGTTTCTGTTTATTAAGCAAATTACTCTCTTACATCGAAAAGAGCCAGAGAAGAATCAACTGACATTAGTTAAAATTAACAGCAGCAAAGTTCTCATTGACATAACTTTAATTATTACAGAACGTGATAGTATTTAATGGCACAGGTTAATTTGATTGAACTCTTTAAAAGTGCTTTTAAGAGCAGTACCTATTTTTATCACATTATATCAATCATATCCCACTTGTAGAATTTTATTGACTAGATAATTAGTGCAGTAATACAGGGCTAGCTACTTTCTGAAAATGAAATCTGGCAAAATTTTAGTGTCCTATTCTTTTAAAAATTTTTAAACCAAAATAAAAGGGGAGGCGTAGTGTTGAATGTGCAGGGCTGTGTCTTTAAGAAATAGAACAAAACAAAAGATGCATCCTCTTCCTCCACATTTAGATTTTTTTTCACTGTTGGTTTTTGAAATAAGAATAAAAAGCTTAACTGTTGATCAATAATAGTTGCAGCCTACACTGAGTGGTATGAACAACAGCCTAAGCTCTCCCTTCAAGTTCCTTGTTCAGGAAAATTTACAATTAATGGCTTTCTTACAACAGCAGAGATATCCCCTTCTTCATGGCTCAGCTAGGGACCTGCCAGACTAATCTATTCCCAGTTTGCTGGCCATGGTCCTTTACTCTATCTGTCTTAGCATATTGATTTCTGAGCTGTCTTATTGGTTCCTAACATAATTATACCAGGAGTGGGTCTCTTAGTACAGCTAATACATTTACACCATGGCATCTAGGGAAGCTTATTACAGCAGCATCCGGTAGCACCGCTACAGTTAAGGGTCAGTTGCCATTTCCATTATAAGCCCCATTTTTCAGGGGTTTATACCTTAGCTGTTTTAATCTGTATCAGGCTGTAACTTGGCATAGGCATTGTCAGTCTGCATAAAAATTATGCTATTGAAAACATGGTCAGTTAAAGCTGTTAAAAAATACTTTTGTTGTTGATACAGATATGAAGATATTAGATAGAATATTGAAAGACTTTATTTCTCTCCTTTGATTATCTAAAACTGCCAGTGTGTAAGCTGAAATATTTTGTTAGAAATGTAAACATTTACTTTTCAAAATGGATCTTCTTTAAGCTTTTCAAAGAGAAAAATATCTCCATTGCATAAGGCATTGATAAGACATGATAGAAGTGTAATGATTCTTTTGACACAGCATCATATCCAAAGGACAAGTGGCTCTGATGCAATGCCAATGAAAATGCCGCATACAATGTATGAATAATTGTTTTTAGAATTTTAAATCAATTTAATGCTGTGAAAGGTGTCAGATTAACAACCCTGGAAACTTAAGCCTTCTATTTATCCTCAGAGTGAGTATTCTTGGGTGTGTGGAGGCAGGGCAAACTGTGACTTAACTGGAAGTGAAGGACTAAATGTAGGGGTAAGAGGATATTTCAGCCTCTCTTCTAATTCATCTTACTGCTGACATAATAAACAACCAATAAATGTACCCATTTGTGCTACTTCAGATTACACTCTTTTTTTCTGTAAAATGGTGACCAGTCCACACTCCACTTGAATGAGACCGCTGATCCCTTCCATAAATTCTTACCTCTCTGGTACAAGAGAGATATGGACTTACTGGAGCGAGTCCAGCACAGGGCCATGAAGATGATAAGGGACAGTAGCATTTTTCATGTGAGGAGATGCTGGGAGAGATGGGACTATTCAGCCTGAAAGAGAGAAGGCTCAGGAAGATCCCATCAATATGTATAAGAACTTGATGGGAGGGAAAGAAGAAAAGGGAGTAAAACTCTTCTCAGCAGAGTCCACTGACAAGACAAGAAGTAATGAGAACAATTTTAAAAATTAAATTCTGGCTGACCACAAACCACTTTTTTTACTGGAGGTGGTTATATAATGGAACAGGGTTTCCAGAGACATTGTGAAGCCAGGGACATCTGCAAAGGTATTTAAAATGCAACCAGACATGTTCCTGATCAACCTGCTCTACAGCATCCTGACTGAGCAGAGGAGTTGAATCAGATGACCGGTGGAGAGGTTTCTCCCAACACCAAGCATTCTGTGGTCTTGTGATTCTGTGTTTCCTAAAACCATCCAATTAAACACAGAGAATGAGGTAAATTAGATGCACTATAAACAAACTACTTTTAGGAAGTTTACTGTAACATGTGAAATGATCAGCCAGGTGGGACTGTAGCTGTCAGAGCTAAAGAAAATTCTCCAGAAGCACTGGACAACTCTCTCTTTATGGTATGTTTTATAATCTTTGCCTAACCTTTGTCTTATTGAATCTCTTTACTGCTATCAAAAGAACTGATAAAATTCCAGATTTAAGATTTGATGAAGGGAATAAGCCACTGAAGAATTCACTATCCTGTTTTGAATGGGTCATCACAATACTAAATTGTGGCAAAAGTTTGTTCAGCTGTCATAAAATGGTACAAAACCACTGCCTCAGTATCTGAAGCCATGGACAGAAAAGCTCATGGTCGTTCAGGAGGCTTAAAGGATAAGGAAAAAAGTTTCCCCAGATTTGAAGGAACACAATAATCACTGTTATTGCTGTCTACAGGATTGGGCTATAGCTCAGGACCATTACTACAGTCACTAGAGATTTGCAAGTGAAAAGATGCTCAGGTAATAAGCTGAGGGAACCAAGAGTAGATGTACCAAGAGTAGTTACAAAGATATGAGCAGCTGAGTTTCAAGAAACTGACTCTAGAGTGCCTAAAAAGTGATGACATAAAAGTCTAATTCACTAGTCACTGTTAAATGTAAGTTTGGTTTGGTATGAAGGAGGTTTGGACCACTTTGCATTTGCTTTCCTCTCTTATCTTTCTGGGTCCGTTTCCCTCACCTTCTCCTAGAGAACTAAGCAGCAGTCATGGGAGTGAAGCTGACTGCATTGGGTCTGGGGACCAAACAGTAAGATTATAGAAAGAAGAGCTGCTGATTCCAGCTGTGCCTTTCTCTCACTTGAAATGGAGGGCAAGGTACTGATGCAGAGAGAATGAAGGCATTTGGACGTTTCCTAATGAAGTACTTTACAGTTACAGAACACAGACTGAATTCCCAACGCCTTTTCCAACAGTAAAGCTTACAAGATTAATTTCTGCCCCTGCATTTTGAAAATTATTTCTTACAAGCTTTTTCACTTTCACTGAATATGTGTTCTGGTTTCCTTCCCCCAGCTCTTCCCACCCCACCAAACTGCTTTATACTTCCAGTTCCAGTTTTGGTTTTCCTTCCAGTACTTCAAGATTTTACAGGTTAGGACTTTTGTTATAGGGTTTAGACCACTTGATGCTACTTACGTGCCACTGCCAGTCTGAGTTTAGAGGGTTTTTTTTTCTGAGTATGTAAACAATACTTCAAATGGATATCCACCAGAAGGCTATAGAGCTGTCTCTGGAGCTTCAAATGTCAGTGTAAACTCTTGTATTTACATCTGTATTTGGATGAAGAACTTAAGAGATTTTTCTATCCCTTTTCCCTGTTACACCAGCACACATGCATGTTCTGCTGTGTTTGTGTTCATGCACATCTATCTATATCAAATGCTTGCCATATTTGTTAACTATTGAACTGTTAAAGCGCAAGACTGCCATACCTAAAATCTGCAATTGTAAGAGTTTAGGCATTTCAAATTTTAAATCCATTATCAATTGGACAATGAAAACCTATACACCAAACTCGTATTTTTCCTAAGTCTATAATATGCATGATATATTATTTTTCTTTTTCAATTCCTGATGCTTCAAAAAACTACACTCAATCTGTGTTAGCATTAATGCTGATTTGTTCAATACCTTTACAAAGTCTGCAGAAGATTATATTTTACCACACGTGGTATAGTACATGTGTATCTATATGCGTACTTAAAAAAATTAGAAAGTATGCAGAGTAATCAAGCATAATAAATTTCAAATAGTCAGATTTTTATTTCTTTAAACTAAGGACCTTGAAAAAAACATAATTTTCTCTTCAAAGAGATGTTGAAAGTGTTGTGTCAACAGGTTCCATAATGAGATAACTTTTCCAAACACATTCAGGAAGTGGAAGACAAGAACTGTAAAAAATTCAAGGAAACAACAAATTATTATTTTTTAACTTAAAAAATCATACAATAAAAATTTTGATGAAAACAGTACAATTGTCACCAATGAGATATTCACATGTTAGTTTCAAGGGTGCAGCCCTTGGACATAGAAAATACCTATTAGGTTATCAATCCATTCCCTTGTCATGGCTCTTGCATTTTTTAGTGATTTATCTGGTCTAGTTTAAGTGTCTTAATTGATGAGACATTCAAAGCTTCATTAGAAGGACTGAAGGAAAAATATTCAGACTGAGTTTTGAGTAAGTGATTTCATTCAACAATGGAAACTACTCCAGCAAAACTTAAGGATATATTTTCATCCATCTGTGTAAGATTTCATCAAGTCTCAGCTGAATGAGATTTGAAACAAAAAGTCATGCTGTGAAGGGGGCATAACAGTACAGACACATACAAACTAGCAGACACACTGTAATAACATAATTCATAGTCACAGACTGCTGTATTATTTGGGAAAAAAATCCAGCTTTGCATAGCCTGTCATAAAAACGAATTGCCAACTATTTATTTTAGTGTTCCTAATTGTTGTCAGAATATGACCAAGGTCTGTGACACAGAATTTTTCAAAGTCAGCCTGGGAAAAGGGGTGTACATTTATCAATGTTTTTATTTTATTCACCAATGCAGCAGCACTTGTGAAGGTCTGTTTTTATTTAATTCTCAGGATTTTGTTGTTAATGGAAAAGCTGTCTCATAAATTAGGGAAGTGCTCAATTACAGACCTGACAAAGATTGATTTAGTTCTGTGCTTGGTCAGTACTGGCAAGTGAGGGCCAGTAAACACCCAGTCAAAACTAATGGTACATCACCTTAAAGGTGATCAGGGAATAAGTAGATTTAAGAAGAAAAAATGGCTATATAAAAGCATGCCTTGTGAAGGCTTGGTCAGAAGATAGCTGAAGTCAGTCTGAAACTTTTCATTGACTTTACTGTGTTTTGTCTCAGACACCACTTACAAAACTTCTGTTGTCTGGGGGCACAGAATGCTGTGTCCATCTCTGGGAGGTACAGGTAGCTTGTGTCTTGCTAAAGAGGTACTTCTGGACTGGGATCTCACATGACCTGAAAAAGATGGGAAATAACTTTTAAAAATCGTTTACTGAATGTGCACTGCCATTGGTAAGTCCAGTACTCTTACATTGTTTTTATAGTAGCAGTTTCACCATCAAATTCAGGATGACTCATTGGTAGAAATCTAACACTCAAGTGTCAATGCTGATAATACCTATGTGAAAAGAAAAAAAAATTTGAAGTAGCCATGCCTCATTGAAGGAGAATTACCTTACAACAACTAGAGCTAAGGTATTAAGAACAAGTAAGGATGAAAATCACATCAGATAAGAAACTAAGATGTGAAAAAAAAAAAATCTCAACAAATGTTAGCAAAACACAGTGACAAAAAACCCAAGATGTCACCTCCTTTTCTGAGGCAGAGCAGGTAATACTTCTAGTCTTCTAATTCAAGTGTGAAGGTCTGGTGAATGATGGTGTGAGTCACAAGTTCATGATTAACTATAAGATATGTACGTATAGATATTGATATAGGTTACATGACTCAGAATGTTAGGAAATTATGTAATTAATGCTGCCCACTCAGTATGTTAGGAAATTTTGTAATTAATGCTGCCCATACCAACAATATGATGCTGTCTTTGTTTTTATAATCATGCAGTAGTTTTCTCATAGAAATGCGGCCTGATTAATTTAAAAGGTAACATTAATACATTTTAATTTATATAGAAACTGTGTTTGTCCAAGATATCTTTTTAAGTATGCTGCAGAAAATGGAAGATGCATGTATAAGATATGGGTAATGAAACTACTGGATTTATCCCCCTCTCTAGTTTGGGTAAATATAGCCCTGAGGAACCAGGTTGCTGTGAAACAACAAGCTCTACAGCCTGCTGTGCCAAAAATTCTTTGGGTGACAGCTGCCAGGTTACTCAAATGAGTGTTTTTATAGGTAATAATATATTGTCTTTTCACTGGGCACTTAATTTAGGAATATGTATTTCATTCCATGGATGTACTGAACCCCCTGATTTCATCGGAATTAAATGTACAGATGGAGAGCTAGCCAAAAAGCCAAAATATTGTGAAAGAATTAGACAGCTGATGCTTGATGTCGAACCTTTGAAAAGGATAATTCTGACTTTAATTTCTTTGTGTTACAATCCTTCTGATCTCTACAATACTTCTTTGTCACTTAAGAAAAGTCTTCTCTAATGCATATGATGCAGTTAAATACAAAAATTATGACAGATAATTAGAAGTCTGGCTTAATTAAGAGATTATTCTATTTCTGTCCAGACAAGAATATATAAATGGGAAAAAGAGTTTGTAGATTGTGCCAAACAGAGATCCTACAGTAACTTCTCATTGGTTAAATCCTGTTTAAAACAGACAAAAAAGACATGAAAAAAAAAATCAGATCAGATTTTTTAGCCAAATTATTTAGATTCACCCATTTGGAGTGTACATAAAATTCATACGTAACTCTAACCTTGAAAGTAACCATTGCTGTTCTCAGCCTTCATCCTCTCAGTCAAACAATTAACTGTGCTGTTGTATCATTAGAGGTGTATGGATCATTTTGCAGAAGAAATAAGTCTGTCAACCTCCTTCCCTACTGAAGTCAATATAGTTAGTCTTGATTTGCAACGATATAATGGAGAACACAAATTGGCTTTCTTACTGTAGCAACCAACCTTACTTTCAGCCTGAGTTTTCCAACTGACGCTGTTAATATTTTGTGTCCCACAGTGAATAAAAGAAAATTAAGCCCCAAATGGGCATTACAAGTCATGGAAATAGTAAAATCCTTATGTGCTGCAGTAAATGCAGAAAACAAGACTTTCGAGTGTTTTCTTGCTAGGAGAATTTGTATGATAGGCTGCTGACCTTCATGTCTAGAAAGGTGAAAATTTCAATATTCACATGAGAACAAAAGGCAAGTACAATTTTGAAAACACACTGAAATTAAGAGGAAAATAGGCCAACTTTCTTATTAAATATAAGAGAACAGATTTGCAATAACAGTGGAAGTAACTACTTGGTTTAATTTCAATCACAGGGCTACCAGAAAACCATAGCTTTGCTCCACTGACACTTGCTGCCACGAAGATGTCTCCAGCACAGAGCTCATTTTATTTCAGCTTGTAGAAGGGAGGCAGAAATATTGGAATCTCAAAACACAAATTTAGGTTATCGTATATTAACTCAATTTATCAATGGATTTATATGTGATTAATGTCTGAAAAGGTTGGGAAGGGTCTTAGATGGCTTGAGTCTGGTCTCTGTAGGCAGTATTCAATCCTACTCATTGGTACAATTAAAAAAAACAGAGCTTCATTTGCTAAGTCTGTGGTATAAAAAGTGAGAAAATATGTTAAGTTCTTGATACTTCTGCATTTCAGAAAAATAACTGTAAGGACCTGTTGACATGAAAATTTATTTTTTAACAGAACTTGAACTCAAATTGCAGCTATCAATAGTTTTACTGTCACTCAAAATTTAGAAAAGAAAGAAAATATCCAGGAGTTTTGAAGTCAAATCAAGCAAATCAAGTCAAATCAACCTGCCTGATTTGACTTCAAAACTCCCAGATATTTTCTTTGTGTTTACCAAAACTCCCGGATATTTTCTTTGTGTTTACCAAAACTCCCAGATATTTTCTTTGTGTTTACCAGAATTTTTCTTTCTTGGTCCTAATATTTCAAATTTATCAAGCTTATTTGAAACAAAAAGTGCGGTTACTGAAAAAATTAAAATTTTCTAGAGTTAATGAAAACTGGTGAATGAAGAATAAAATACACTCCTTTGCAGATCATGGATACAAGGTTTATTCAAAACTGAAGACTTAGCCATGGTCTCCCTATGGGTCAGACCCACGTAGGTTTTCAGAGATAGGTTTTATGCAGAAAAGAGAGGACACAAGTTCATGTAATTTCAGATCATAACTTTCAAGACTGCTGATTTTTTAAATGGAGAAATTCTTTTCTCATACCTCACTTAAAATATTCCCTTTTTAATTGCAATATTTTATTTTCACACTTCCTCTTTACGGTTACAAAGAAATAACACAATTATGATCTCCTACCACAATCAACCACAAAAATCATCATTACCACCTTTCCTCCACTTGTGTAAAAGAGAGAGCATAGGATTTTGGATAAGCAAATAGAGGCCAGATGGTCAGATAGAAACATCTGCTTGTGCTTAAAGCAAACTGGTCATTCCCTACACCAAGCAAGGAATTGACTTTACATGCAGTGACATCTACATCGTTTACTTAGATGTATTTCCTGCTAGCTTTCCATAAGAGAAAAACAGAAAGGCAGAAAAAAATAGCCATCAGTTTCTTCTTGTCACCAAAACCTACATTTTCTCTCAGTATCAAATACAGCTTTCAAAGTTTGAAAACAACAAATAAACAACGATTGGCAAATTGAAAAAGCATATGGTTTCATTATTACACATGTTCTGTGAAATCACTCCTAAAAAAATTTAAAGTTTTATATGCTAAATTAGTGTGTGGTTGTGTGGCTTTTAAGACTTCTGTAGCTTATAGATAACATATGTATTATATAATATGGTAGTTATTAAATAAACAGTAGGTATTCTCATGAATGGCAAAGGAATAGGCTTATAAAATGTGTGCAGTGTAAATTATCAATGCATAAATATAACAGTTTTGTATAAATTATTTAAAGAATTTTTAATTTTTAAAAAAAAATTTAAAGTACAACTATTTAATAGGTTTAATTGAAAGTACAGAGTTGAGTAAGAAACAAATACCAATGACAAAGAAGAATTAAGGTAAGGAAGAAAGGATGTGTTCTCAGCGGCCACTTAAAACATGCAGTGTGTAGAGAGGCATAAATATTGAAGATTATTCCAGGTGCTTGCAGCTGTGGAGGGAGTTCTGGCCCCAGAGGTAAAATCACCAACTATATGAAGTTCCAACACGGGAAAGTGCCAGAATCTGCACCTGGGAGGGGGCAGCCCTGGGTGTACTGGGGAGTGAGATGCTGGTAAGCAGAGCTGAACAAGGTGAATCTGAGCCAGCAGTGTCCTTGTAGCCAGGAGGGCCAACCCTCTCCTGTGGGGCATCAGGCACAGCATCACCAGCTGGGCAAGGGAGGGGATTGTTCCACTCTGCTCTGCACTGGGGCAGCCTCACCTTGAGTGCTGGGGGCAGTTTTGGGCGCTGGAATATGAGAAAGATACTAAACTATTAGAGAGCATCCAAAGGAAGGCTACAAAGATGGTGAAGGGCCTTCACCAAAGGAGGGCACCCTGCCAGGACAGATGTTGGGTTGGGAGTGTCAGCCCCGACAGAGAGAAGAACTCTGCAGAGAGAAAGAGAGCTGCACTGTGGAGGATTTTCAGATCCTGGAGCTGTGACCATAGCATGGTTTCATGTCAAGGTTAAAGAGATAGAGAAAAATGAGAAGCACAAGCCTAGAAGAGACATTAAGAAGTGTGTCACGGTTTAGGAACGGCAGTCTCACTCCCCTCTCCCCACCCCTCCTGTAAGAGCAATAAAAGGCAAAGATTACAGGCTGAGATTTAAAAAATGACTAGGAATGGCAATTAGATAAGCAAATAAACAGTAACAACAACAATATTAATAAGAGTGCACCAAAGAGAGGGTGTTTTAACTGCAAATTGCTCACCAACCAACCCTGACCAACCAACACGGTGCAGCCCTGAGACAATGAACAAAGTGGTGTCCACACCATCTGTTCACACTGCTATCTCAACTGCAAGCCACACTTTCCTTCCCATACCTGAGATTTGCTTCCTTCCTTCCACCCCTTGACAATGATGCAATGCGCTATGGTATAACAAACGTAGACGCGCCCACGTGGCTCCAGGCTCCACCCCCTCACAACTAATGCAAAAAATTCACTTTCTCCCTGACCAAATCCAGCGCAAGCAGGCAGATTTAAATTTCATGGTGCTCATTTTAGTAAAATCAGAAAAGAAACACCTCTGTTGCTGTCTTGACAAAATTTGATCAAAGTATATAAGACACAAACATTCACAGATTGTTTCCACGTGTAAATGTAGCAATATTTATACTGCTGGTACTCAGGACAGAAGTGTGACACTTATTCACAAAGTTATGAATGCACATTGAACACGCCTCTGGTAGTAACAATTTAGTTTATCCTTTAGTGCGCATCTTTTCTAAAGTTTAAGATTGAAAATCCATATAGGATTTGGATATATTCTTTTTACTCTAATATTTATAACATTGCATTCATAATGATATGCAAATGGCAGTCAGCATGAGTCTATGATGCAGAATATTAGAGAGACTAAATTTTGTTTTAATGGAAAGGCAAATAAATCAGACTGTTTTCCAGAAAATGCAGTATTTGAAGAATTCACTTCGTGGTAAAAAACATACAAAGACACATAGTAAATTCTTTCACATCAATGGCAGAGTGCAAATGTTTAATATAGGGCATGGAACTTCCACAGGTAAAGAAAGCTTTAGTAATCCCAAGTCATCTTTTCTGTCCCTCTGTGCAATTTTTGCATCAAATCTTCCCTGATTTGATCGCGAAAACCCCATAAACACCATATTACAGTTATGAACTTCAATAAACACTAAGACTATGGATTGACTCTGTTATTACATCAAACCCTTTGGAGATCAAAAAGGGGCACCAAACAGGACTGCCACTGCTTAACCCCAGCAGGCAACTAAACCCCACCCAGCCACTTGCTCACTCCCTCCAAGTAAGATGGTGGAATGAATCAGAAGAGTAAAACTGAAAAAAACTTGCAGGTTGAGATGAAGACACTTTAATACCCAACGCAAAAGCTGCATGTGCAAGACACAAAATGTAAAGTATCTTAACTACTTTAGAATGTAGAATGTTAAAGAGCAAATTAATTCTAGTAATTGAAAGAGACACAAAAATATTTTACTCAGCAGAAAGATTTTAAGGATCATAAGGCTTTCTTGCATCCTTTTGTGTCATTCATGTGGAACTTATTTCTGTTTTGATTGATGCCAGTCTACCTACTCAGTGCAATTATTTACAGGCATGGTTCAAATAAACTATAAACTTGGTCTAAATATTCTAAACATGATAATTAATATATTATAGATAAACAATAACTGTAAGCAGAGTAGATCTTTAGGATGTGTCAAATTACCCTCCATTAGTTCAGTTATTGAACTGCAGATACCTGCTGCCTCATTTGCTAGCAGTTTTGTTATTTTGCCTTTTTTATTGGCTGCTATCAATTGGATAGTTCATTCTGAATTTAAGAAATCATTATTCCCTCCAGGCATCAGTCTATATTTTGTACATGATTCTTGAAAATAGATACTCAGCTGCTGCTGACAAGTCAAAGTGGATAGCTGGTATTTTTTTAATATTTTAAAGCTCAACTGATACACAAGTAGGTATCATACACCCCAATTAATTAATTTAAAGCTCTCAGGTTTAATGTTGAGTTGAATAGAATGGTGTGATTCAGAAAAAAGAGGTGACTAATTATAAATAAAAGTTTGATCATTCTATATTAGTACTGAGCAGCTCTGAACTGCAGTCTATTGCAAAACATGAGCTACCCAGCAATAGCAACCAAGAACAGCATGCTGTCCTCATCAAGCTGACTTTAAGGGTTGCACCTCTTCCAGTATGTTGAACTACATTTACTAATATTTTATCAGCTTTAATTGCAATTAAATAATTAATTCAATAAAACAAATATTTCATAACATTTTCCAGTGTAGTTGAGAACAGCACATGAAGTTTGATCTATAAAAACTGAGCTATGATTTATATATTTTGTTCACTGAAATTAATTTGTATTTTACAAGTTTTCCACAGTTTATATAATCAGAGAATGCATAGACATTCAAGACCTCTATTGTTTTCCCAACAATATGTTAACACAGCCTTCACTAACTTTAAAGCCAATAAAACACAGTTATGAAATTATTCTCCATGATAGAGCAATCAAAGTTACAAGATAATGCAGTGTTCATTCTTTAGATTTAAGTTTCCTCTGACAACAGATTATGCTGGAATAAATTCCAGTTACATCAAAGGAATACTGAAAAAGCGTGAGAAAAGAATAAGATCTTTTTAACCTCATTTTGTTTTCTAATTGATCAATATGTCAAATTTCATGCCTGAAAGGAAACTTTTTTTTGTTTCCTTGATGTTTGTTCATTCTTTTGCAACAGTATTCTCTATCATTATTGTGTTCATGCACCAGAATAGTGTAATTTGCTTTCATTAGCTTTCAGAAACCATTGTAATTTAAATTCTAAAGGGAAAAAATGCCTTATCCATTCACATAAAAATCCCTAAGTCTGTTCATGACAACAAAAGTTCAGAATGACTTGATATATTGGCCTGAATAATTAACCATATTTTATATGGGGAGTCAGCAAGGATTTAGATAGCTTTAATCTTCTCATTTTTCCCTTAATATACTTCTTCTCAGAAAATATGCATCAGGTAATTCCAGGAAAATGCCTTGCTTTCTGATCTACATCACCAAAACTTCCAGGGATGAACTTTCTTACTCTGAATCTCATTTTTTTTTTTTCATGTTACTCAAGCAATTTTCTTCAACCTTGAGGTCTGAAAGGCATTTTTTTTCTCCTAAGTTTCATTTTTGTTCTAATTTCACACTTTTCATTATGTTAGCATATTCTTTTTTCTTTTCCTTTTATCCCTCCTGACTTTTATCCTTCACTGGTAAGTTACTGATTAATTTTATACCCAATTGTCTACTCTCCTCCCAGCATCCTGCCTTGACCCACAGGTTTTACTTTACAATGTACTATATTTACTTTATGCCACTCTAATGACTTCCTGCATTGTATATTTGCATTCCTGGTAGAAACTCTAATGCATCACCTGAAACTTCAGCATTGTGCAAGATTTTTTAACTTACTCTGAGATAATTCTTCTTATAATAATAATAATACTAATAATAAATTTAAAAAAAAAAAGCTTTCCTCCTTGCAATCCATGAATTTATTATGTGAAATCCTGATAAACATGGTTTTGAATGGGATGGAGTTAGTTTTCTTTATGGCAGCCAATATGATGCTGTTTTAGTTTAGTTTAGTGACCAAAATAGTGGATAAGTTGGATATGAGGAAAAAGTTTTTCCAGAGTGATAAAGTACTGGAATTGATTGCCAAGGGAGGTGAATGAGTCACCTTCCCTAGATGTGTTTAAAAAAGATTGGATGTGGCTCTTGGTGCCGTGGTTTAGTTGAGGTGTTGGGGCATGGGTTGGACTCGATGGTCTTGAAGGTTCTTCCAACCTAGTGATTCTGTGATTCTGTGATAACATAGGGCTGGTTTAGCTAATCTAGAGCAGTACTCTGTTTTTCATGGTGCCCTGACAGCAAGTAGGCTGAAGGCACCCAAGGATTCGGGGTGCACAGCTGTAACAGCTGAGCCCAAGTGACCAAAAGGATGTCTCACACCATATGGGATCCCATCTGCGTGAACCTACCCATACAGGTAACCAAGGCAACCATGAAACCACAGCAGAAATGCAAAGAGTAGATTTGTTTCATTCCCTCACTTACAACACCGGGCGGCACAGACGCATGGGGATGCAGGCTCCATCTGGGTCAGCTCATCCTGGCCAGCACCAGGATGGGGGCTCCCTGCCTGCCTCCCTATAACAAAAGGCTTTGCTCATGTCTGTGAGAGTGTGCTAATTCTCAAAACAGGCAGAGGATGAGCAACACCACACATAATAAATGGGTTTTTCCCACCACAATCTTGTTAGCATTCCCAGCTGCAGGATCACTTTGAACAAAACTATTCCCTCCTCCTTGCCAAATTTTCTGGTTTTAACACTTTCCTCCCTGCACCAGCCTATGTAACAATAATAATTGAAGGAAAAAGGAGGAAGGGGGATGTTGTGAGCAGTGACCTCTGTCCTAAGTAACCATTGCATATGATGATCTCTGTTTTCCAAAAATGGCTAAACATTTGCCCACCAATGGGAAGTAGCAAATGAATTCCTGATTTTGCTTTGCTTGAATGTGCAGATTTGCTTCATCTATTAAACTGCCTTTATCTCAATCCACAACTTTTCTGCTTGTGGACTTCCAATTGTCTCCCTCATCCCACTGGGGGAGAGTGACTGTCAGGAGAGCTGGGGTTAGTCACAACAGGAAGGAGAGGCAGTCCACACCTTTACCTCCTTGATTAATATGCTCATAAAATAATTTTTATCACAAATATGGATTTTCTATGTGAATTGGAGAGCACAAGTTATATAAGACAAGAGATTGGTGACTTATTTTAAAATTTATTTTAAGATATAGGCAAAATGAATGCTTAAGGAAAAACCTGAGAACCTGTAGTAACTTGGAATTAGGAATCACTGCTTGCTTTTTGGTGACCAGAAGAACACAGGAACAGTTCAAGGCACTACAGAGACTGGCATCCTGCACAGTCAGTACAGAGGTTTACAAAAAACCTAAGTAAAAAGTCACATCCATTTATACACAGTAGTTCTGCTTTAGTGAAAGGCTACATAAAACAGAATTTAAGGTAGGGGAAGAAAAGAAAAAGATAAATGTAGTCTCAAAGGAGAAACTAATACATTTCAATCCTTTATGAGAGATCAGTGGTGTTAAATTATTAATATGATGAAAGGTTAAAGGAGCATCTGTTTCTGCCTATGGTCCATGGTCCAATAGACCCTGATTCAATGGTGATCTTCCAGTTTACTTCACTTGCCTTAGACCTGCTTTGTGCACTACAGCTACATCATTCACAATAGTGTCCAATGAAAAAAATAAAGCAGTTTCTCACAATGCACTTTAGATTAAAGCTCAAGTCTATTTCCACTACAGTGAACAAGTGTTAGATGCACAGTTTCTATTAACAACAGAGAGAAATCTGTGCCTAATTCCCACATGCATCCTTAAGTGCTTGCCTGTTTGCTGTGGTTTTTAAATTCAGCTATTTCTTGAGATAGGTACACAAATGAGGAAATAAACCAAACACAACCCCCCCCCCCCAATCGTTTTTTTTTTTTTTCTATCACTAAGAATAAAAATTATACCAATCAACATTACCCAGACTTTATACAAACTGACATTGGTTCTGGGAATAAGAACTGTGTTTTCTCCCATTTCGTGTTTTAAAAAATGCAAAAATAAGGATTCTATTGAAGATAAAATTATTTGACAATTGCTCAACTTTTTTTTTCACAATTTTCTGAGCAGTATTGGAGTTACAGAATCATTTATGATTACTGAACTACTTACCACAATTTTAAAATTAACTGCAGAAGCCACCACTCTCAATGCTTATCTCCTGAGAAATATTCTAGATGGATATGAATCCTCCCATGGTAGTTTAAAAATGTATAAAATGAAATAATCAAATATCCTGATCTAACAAACTTTCCGTTGGTTCAACCACCGACCTATACAGAATTTACACAAAATTATCATTTCCATTTAACAAGCCACTTACATAACGGTCTAATTTTAAATCAGTGGCTATACCTATCCTATCTGAAAGGATGATCTTCAGACAATTGAATACTGTCAAAAGCACAGAAACATTTTCTTCTACTTTTGTCTTTCTTGTTTTTCTCCTGTGCCTGGGCATTCCGGTATGCTCAGAGACTCAGGATTTCCTGTCTGCACAGGTTACTGACCACTCTCCTTAGTGGAGGTTGGTAGGCAGATGAGCATTGTTTGGAGGACATTTGAACATGCCTGTGCTGGTGAACTGAACAGGGTTAGGCTGTGGATCCAAGCAGTGGTAAATGAGTGTCCTTATTTTTTAACACTGGGATGTTCCCTGGAATGATTTTATTCTGCTACAAGTAGCTCTGTCACAGGTATTGCCCAGCCATAGTTTGTCTAGTTTGCATGTTCCCAATTGTTCCCAACAGGCAGTACTGATAAATCCCATAGGCTTATGGAAGGGAAGAGAGTTCAAACATTTGTGTGGTAACTATGTCTTGTTCTATTTTATTGACAAGTATAGGGGGCATTTTCAGAACAAACTTGCAGCAGAAATAGTACAGTAGTACTATTTAAAATCATGAAAGCTCCCTGCTTAGAGTCATGTTAATAAACATGATCATCCAGGAACTAATACCAGAGCAGTCATATTAAACATAATAAATGCTTATAAAAACCAAACCAAATAGCTACCTAATAGTTTTTTGAAAGGGAAGAATTCCTGTCTGAACAGGGGTTTTTCTTGTAATTTTGTTTGAAATAATAGGTCTCACAGTATTTGCACATGTGTAAGAACCTTCTACAGCTACTTTCTTTGCAGCTGCTGTTCTCTGCTTTCAACTGCTATGCTTTGTTTAGGGTGAGGTGACTTGTTCAATTAATTCTTTCAACAGATATTTTCTAAGCTTGGACTCTCTTTCCTCCGCCCTCTTTCACGTCATCTTCTGCTTCCAAGCACTTCTGGGGCTGCATGAACTTGACTTAAGCTGTTTGCCTGTCCTGCTGGTGCCATTTGCCATTTCCTTTTCAAAGGGCTATTGCTTCTACAGCTCTATTCTACGCAGGGAGTGTGAAACCTTTGAAACTGATGCAGCTTCATTGCAGAGACTATCAGAAGGAAGTAACATTAAAAGAAAATCACTTCATACCTGTTTAACTGCTATAGGATTTAACAAATTTTAAACAAATGAGAAGTAGATAGATGTTTCTAAATGCTTACTACTTGGCTGCAGAACCATGTTGATTTCAAAGGCATTTTCTCCCTGCACAGAATAGAGGGGCAGCAGAAACTGTTCTTTGAAGAGAAAATGCCACCATCAGGAAAGGAAGACAGCTCAGGCTGCTCAAAGAGTCCCAAAAGTGTTAGGGAGCCACGGAGGACATCTAAAGGGGAAAGTCCAGGCTGTGAGCAGCCTGAGGAATTAGTTTAAAAGAACCCCTTTTCCCCACAGAAATCCTTCAGATGAAGCGGCAACTGTTGGATTCTTTCACAGCTAACATAGAGGGATCAAGCTCAAACAGTTCTTTAAGTCCTACAAAACAGCAGAGGATAACTAAAAGGTCTAAGTAAAGAGCTGATCGTACATTAAGGCATTTTCCTCTCCTGGCATGTAAAGTGAAGGGGGGAGGGAGAGCAGAAAAATTGATAATAAGTCATAAGTAAGACTTGAGTTTGAACAACTGTGTTCTTTCTAACTACATGTAGCTTGTAGCTTTAATTAGATAATAGTGTTTTTCTTTTACTATTAAAAAGCTGCTACCTTTTACTTCAGAGGTGACTACATTTCAGTGGAGGTGAAGGATAAGCTGTTTGTACTTTGTTGTGTAATGCCCCCGAGCACCATATAAAGAAAATGACTATTGTACATGCTTTGTAGCTTGTAAAATCCTTTGAAATAAAATGTGGACTATAAACATTATATAAAAAAGGATGACTGATGAAGAACTATATATTCTTGATAAGTATGTGTTTATTGGTAGGTAATTAAAAGAAGTCATCAGATCAGGAAAAAGCTTTTATCCCAAGAATTTTATAACCATATTTAGGTCATTAGTTTTTGAGGTATTTGGATGATTAAAGATTGAGAGATACTAATGAACATAAAGGCTTTACTTGATTTCTGCATTAAGAGTATGCAAAAGGTGTATAAACAAAGATAATAGCAAGGAAGTAGTTTGTCAATACAACCTTTTTAATCTAAAAAAAATAATTGAAGGATGTGTCTCAGCAGGAAAACAACGGTTATTTAGCTATAACTTGTCTTTAAAATGTATTTTCAACATCTATATTCATGTTGTATGTGTAGAGGAGATACTTTGAGGGCAGGTAGCTGGTCTGATGGGGCCTATTAGAAGGACTTGCATGTACATCCAGTTGCACAGCTTCTTTATTAAAGTAGTGTGAATTTATATATGAGAGCATTTTGATTGCCCTTCATGCAATTTCTGTCAGTTACACTCACCTGTTCATAGCTCTAACCAGAGCACCAGCCAATTGTCTTTTGAACAGAGTCTTACAGTGCAAGTCCTTTTTTCTTGTCAGCTGCTAGAAACAGTCACAAATTAGAAGGCAGGAATAATGGCTTGTGAGTGGAGTTTTAGGCAAACAATTTCGAAGTAAACCTTTTTGACCCCTAAAGCAGTTGCCTGTTTACTCCTTCCAACTGTACATGACCCAAGCAATGCTCCTTACAGAACACCATCCAGTTAGAGTCACGACTGATGACTCAAACCTGAGAGACAATTCTCCTTTCCCCATTTGAATAGGCATCCCATTTGTTAGCTCGATACCCCGGCACTTAAACCATAATGCTGCAGCAACAGCAAGTATGAACATAAACATTTTCTACATAAAAGCTTGAAAGGCTCAAGCATGAAGATGTTTGTTGGTTAGATCCCTGGTTTCTTAGGTAAAGTGGCCTGAAATCAAAGCAGTAATTTTTCTAAGGTAGCCTTATAGAGCTGGCTACTCAATGAGAAGTGCTCTAAGTTTAGATCACTAGGCATGCAACCTAACTGCAAATGCAGGATGATGAAAAGCCAATGGCCTCTCTTAATGCATACACAAAAATGATGCATGCTGAAAATTAAAGGAGGAGAAAATGGTTTCAAATTTGAGGACATGAGACTGAGCTATTTCAAGGCACATTGGTCTGGATTCAAGATAAATTCTGATACTGCTTTAGGTGAATTACATGCTTCCCAAAGTTAGACTGCAAACAGAATCAACTATATAAACTAAATTCTCTCTTATATTCTTCTAGCTGTCAATATCACCATTTGAATGAATCTGAATGACAGAGAAATCAATGCACATTTTTTTCAAAAGGCTGCTCACCAGGTATTTAGTCCATTTATGATTAAAATTTCTGATGTAGATAATGACCAAAATATTTCATCAACTGCATGAAAGAAAATCAGCAATGCTTACTCCGAGGAAAAACACCAGGTAAATTTAAACAGAACCCACAGAATCATAGTCACAGATTCATCTAATGGCCTAGGTTGGAAGGGGCCTTAAAAATCACCTTATTCCAGCCCTCCTGCCATGGGCAGGGACACTTTCCACTAGACCAGGTTTCTCAGTGCTCCATCCAGCCTGGTCTTGAATGCCTCCAGGTATGGTGCATCCACAGCTTCTTTGGGCAACCTGCTCCAGTGCCTCACAGTAAGAAAATTCTTCCTGATACTTAATGTAAACCTGTTCTTTCAGTTTAAAGCCACTAAAGCCCTTGTACTGCCACTATGTGCTTTTGTAAATATTCTCTCTCCATCTTTCTTGTAGATTCCCTTCAGGTACTGGAAGGGTCACTCTGAAGCCTTTTCTTCTTCTGACTGAATAATCCCAATTCTCTTAACTTTTTGTCACAGGAAAACTATGGCTGTAGGAAGTGTAGGAACTTAAACAGACAAAACAATTGATTTTCTCACTTACTGGAAAATATAATCTATTTGACTGAATCTTTTGTGATGTTAGACTGTCAGAAATTATATAACCTAACTTAGGATCCCTCCACCATCCACAGGAGGAAGTGGAAAAAATTGACAGGTGATGTATCTGACCCAAAAAAGTCTAGAAATAGTAATGTAGTTGCTGTGTCTTGTACTGCAAGACTCACAAGATTTTAAACATGACTCTCTCATTTATTTTGGAGACAGGACCTAGAGTTGCCACATGCCAGCCTTTCCATTACCTCGATGAATTCAGACACAGAAGAAACTTGAAACTGGAATTTATCAATTACTCTGAGAAAAAAAAATCAAGACTACACATTTCTTTTTGAATTCTGTGAAAAAATAATTATCACCCATGGCATACTCCCATTCCTTGAAAGTATCTTTTAAGACATTATCTCATGTTTTATTTTCTTAAAGTCTGAACATAATACATTTTGAGGTATGGGCAGACAAATTGTGAGAAGTTGTTTCAATGAAGTCTATCAATAGAGTGACCATGTCCTTGCAATGTGGATGAGTTTCCATTCCATCTTACGTTTTGGTATAGAATATGTTCATGCTATCATCCGCTATTGTCTGCGTATGATGATGCCAATGCAAACATAAAATGCAGACTGATGAATTTCTGGCTGAGGGAGGGAAATGGTTGTCCATTCAACAAGATTGAACATCATGTCTCAGAATATTGTTGCATGCGTGTTTTAAAAGGATGATATACTCTGGATCAGATATTAAACTAGTGGGATTCAGTAAAGGTAAATCATGCTTGCCCAAACTGATGGCCTTCTATGATGAACAACTACCTGGCTGGGTGAGAGGAGAGCAGTGGATATTTTCTACCTTGACTTCAGCAAGGCTCTTTACACTGTCTCTCACAACATCCTCACAGGCAAACTCAGGAACTGCAGACTTGAGTGAACAGTGAGGTGAGTTGAGAGCTGGCTGAACAGCAGATCTCCGAGGGTTGGAATCAGTGGCACAGGGTCTAGTTAGAGGCCTTTGCAAGTTGTGTCCTCCAAAGTTTAAAAATGGGCCAAATATTTTTTAACTCCAGTGACTTGGATGAAGGGGCAGATGTCTCCTCAGGAGTTTCATTGTTGACACAAAGTTGGGAGCAGTGGGAAATAGCCCGGAGAGCTGTGCAGCACTTCAGAAGGACAGGACAAGTTGAAGAGATGGGCAGAGAAGAACCATCTGAAATTCAGCAAAGGCAAATGCAGGGTCCTGCACCTGGGAAGGAAAAACCCCAGGCACCAGTACAGGCTGGAGACTGATATGCTGGGAAAAAACTCTGCAGAGCAGGCCCAAGAGTCCTGGTGGACAGCAAGCAGTTCATGAGCCAGGAGTGTGTCCTTGTGGCCAGGAAGGCCAATGGTATCCTGGTGAGCATTTGGGAAAGCATTGCTGGGAGATCAAGGGGGATGATCCTACCCCTCTACTCAGTCCTGGTGCAATCACACTGGGAGTGCTGGGAGTCCATTTGTGGGCTCCAAGAGAGACATGGATCTCCTTGAGTGAGTGCAGCAGACAGTGAGTAACAAAGGTGATTAAGGGACTGGAGCATGTCTCTTAGTGAGGACAAGCTGAAGGAGCTGGGCCTGTTCCAGCTGGAGAAGAGATGACTGAGAGAGGACCTCATCAATGTCTCTCAGTGTCTGAAGGGAGAGTGTCAAGAGGATGGAGCCAGGCTCTGAAATGACTGATGCAGAGTGTTGTTCCTTGAGATGAACAGAAAAGCATATCCAAATGTTTTTTCAGTGTGGTTTTATAGAAAGCCCAGCCAAAGAAATACCAGAAGAATTTGGAGGTTGTAACTAAAATTTTGTTTTGTGTAGCTTTATTATAATTGCACTTATTCACCACTTGTCAAAGTGCTATTCCATGTGGAAGCATGATTATTTGTTCATTAAAAGATACAGAGCAGGAAAAGATGCTGGTGAGGAATGAAAGGCAATACCTCTTACTGCCTTTTCAATGGACCTTTCAGGCAGATCTTTTTCAGTGCTGACGAAAAGGGTGACAATGACCCTGAACCAGAAGGGTTTTTTGGTACAGAATATTTTTCCTTTAATTAGTATGAAAAGGTAAGAAAGCTGAAGGAAATTAGTCCACACAAAGCACTGATCATACTTTTGCCTTCTTTTGTTTGTCCAATAAAAGATTTACATTGATTGCAAAGTTGCACTTTAATGACTGCAGCACTTCATCACTGAATAGATTTTTTTACCCTCAGATAGAACATTTTCAGTTGTGGATTGGACCTCCTTTGGGAAACTAAAGCATTGAAACCATGATTACCTCTGTAACACAACAACGGTGAATGAAATAGTGGCATCCATTCTAGAGTATCAAATGGGAACACAATTCTTGTATTGTGAAACATTTTTTCAGCCATTAATACCTCAAAATATTTGCAAAACTCTCAAGATAAATTAGAAGATGAGAAGAATTGGTCAAGTATATCTTGACAAATGAACAAGATATGTGAAATTGGGGTATAATTACTTTTTGAAAGAGCTATTGTGCCTGTAGTTTCTAAGGACTAGCAGAGGACTTTTTGTGTATTCCTTGCTATCTGTTTCCATAGCTAGAGCTGTCACAAGTTATGATGGATCTGAGTATCCAGATATAAATTAGTATTTCTTTCATGACCTGGAATTTCCCTCAAACATGGCTGAATGATGATCCAGAGGAAGAGAACTTGGGAAAAAAAAAAAAGCTGTCAAGGTCTTAAGTTAATGACTATAAGAAAAGGATGACAAGGACTCAAAAGCCAGTAGGGCAGGAAGAAAATCCTGAACACCCATGCTCTAGTCAGCCTATTCTATGAATAAGACTTGAACAGCCTAATGCCAAAATCTGTTATCTTTGCTGCACCTTCCAAAGATTCAAAGTGGTTATTTTCAGAGAATTTCCAGGAGTACCATGGTATGGAAATAATTAGCATTTTTAAGAGAACTTGCTTCTTCCTACAGTGGGGACGTACAGATTTTCCAGGGTAAAAGCTGGAAGCAAGCCCTCTGCTGTGCCTCTCCTTTGCTGTGAGAGACTAAGAAGTCTTGGAATAAAAGGAATGGAAAAGGTATGGAAGTTTACTTTTAGTACTGTATAACACCACTAGTAAAACTTGAAATTTCATATAAGTTGCTCGCATGAGTAAATACTTGCTATTTTTTTTTTGGTCAGGAAAGTTAATGAGCATTTATTCCTTCTCCTTCAAATGATTGATAACAACTGAGATGTAGGTCTACTTGTAAGCCCAGCCACCTCTACATAATGCACAGAATGGTTGTTTTGCCCTGTTTTTTTTTTTTTTTTTTTTTTTCTTTGTTTACTTGTTTGTTTGGTTTGGATTGTTTTGTTTTGTTTATTTGAATTTTTCACTCTGGGAAAACCACATAAGGCAGGAGAGTCCATAGCTTTCTGCCAACCCCAGGATGTCAGTCTGCAAGGGAAAAGATTCTCAAACACAACAATATGTGAGAAACTGTTCACTGGAGGAAAGGCAGAATTTCCCCGAAAACTTGTATAAAGGAATTTCATTTGAAAAAATGCCTTATGCAAAGTAAAATGAGCCAGTCAAAAACATATTCTGAACTTTGTAAACTGGAATGCGAACAATTGCTCTCAGAAAGAAAATTGAAATGAGCAGGAAAGACTTTAAGAGAGCTCAAAATGCTGCTCATAGAATGAGGCCTGAAAGAAGCTGTTGAGGCAAAGTTACCCTCAGGCAATCAGCCCCAACCTGACATAGACACAGGCAAATTAGTTGCACAAGTGCTGTTAACTGAGCTCATTCTGCAGCAGAAACAGATGTATTCCAAGATGGAAAAACACAAGCTAGAAACAGCAAAGAGGAGGTAGGACACAGACAGGGTGGCAGTGAGAGCTGCTGATGCTGCTCATAAAGCTTCAGCAGCAAAATCTTGGGGCAGTTTGTACAGGTAGGGCAGCCACAGGCAGACAAAAGTGTGAGACTATGCACAAACAAGGCAAGAGTTCAAGGCTTCTATTTCTCAGTCCCCTCTCCATGGAGACCTGTCTCAGTACAACAGGTCTGTGCTGTGAAGAAGGAGGCTCTTATAGCAAAGAACTTGGGTTAATATGCCAGATTGTGACAGAGTGCATATGGTCATGTACTTGGGTAACCAAAGGGGTGTATAGGTTACTAAGCTTTTGTGTAATGCCTAAGATGAAATTTTCTTATCTTTAGCTTTAATGTTTAGTATCAGGTTTACAAAGCACATTTTGAAAACCTTAGCATTTTCTCTACCAATACTTCTTTAGGGAAAAAAAAAATTAAAATGGAGCTCCTGATATAATAACAGAAAAAAAATCAAAAAGAGCAAAATATTTTAATAATTTTATTTGTGAAAACAAAAATCATTAATTCTTTGATTTAATCCTTACATTTACCCCACAAATAGGGATGAGGGGAACAAAGTAAAAATATGAAGATGTGTTGCAAATAATAAGGTAATACACAATGCAACTTTTTTGAAACAAGAAATAAGTAGCTTAACACTTACATTGAAAAATATGCTTCAAAAATATGTTTGTAGTTTTTGCTTTGCATCTCATGCTGTAAAATAGAGCCATCTGCAATTAGCTTGCATTTTTGTGAGGCGATATTTTAGCATGCAAATAATAATTTTCAAATAAAACCACTGTCTGAAGTGACATACAGTAAAATTCTCCCTAAACTTGCTTAACTTATGAACTCTACATATGTGTGGTTTGTCAGCTGCTTTATGTATGGCTAGGGGGCTTTCAGTGCTATGAACATACAGTAAGTTCTTGTATTTTACTGCATTTAATGTAGCACTGCTCTTGTACCAAAGCTATTAAGCCTCTTGATCTTACAATCTCCTGCTGCTGCAACAACTTAGCAGAACGTTTCAGTACTAAGGAGGCATATTGCTCATCTCCTTCGGGGTCTCCAGAACTCCTGGTACGGTGATGAGTACAGAGACTTAACGCTGTCATAATATCCAGTATGGATAAATGCCACCATTTAATTAGCTGTGCAGTCCAGAATGTATTGCAGTCAGATATCTAGGGTTTTAAGGGTTCTATGTTACCTGTGTGGCTTAACGGAAATGCTCTGAATACAAAAATGTCAGGTGCCATATAACTGTCTTCTTCTGTAACTGGTGACATGTTTTCTCATAAAGTTCAGTTTAAGGTATTTGCTTTGATCCATTTTGATTTCTCTGATGTTATTTTCACATATCTGTAGGGATGCCACTGCCATTGTTCCAAACTTACTTCATAGATATATCATAACTAGCAAAAGTCAGGGTCCACTTACAGGCTCATGTGCTTTCTTCTATGCTTTCTTCATGGTTGATATATGCTCCCAGAGAATTCATGCTGCTGGGAAGCACTAAAAGAGGAAAGTATTCCTTGGAGCATTTATATATTCAATCTTAAGCATGCCTGAGTGAGATTCACTAGACCACCTAGAGCTAACCTATGGACGTGCACAGCTCATTTAGCTGGTCTGCTTATGTAATTTCTAGAGAGGACATACACTTCTGCAGTGTGATTCACCAAATATTTCCCTAAAAGTCCATTTTCTCCTCCACTGGTGACACACGGAGGCTGGGGAGATTAGCTCAGATGCAGACACTGAAGCCCTGGCTATCTACAGTCAAGGTGTTCCAGCAGCCACAGGGATGACTCCACCCACATGAGATATAACCACACTATTACAAGGCAAGGACAATCTGAGACTGGGCTCAACCATACTGCATCAGCCCTCACTATTTGAGACATCAGGGCTGAGGAAAGGAGCCTCAAGGTTTCTTGTAACTAACTACACCCAGTGAGTCCAAGCCCAATTCACTACTGCTGGGCAGGAGGACAGCGTGCATCATTTAGGCTGAGTGCCAGACACCCAACCTGTGCATATCAGGTCCAACAAAAAGAATAAAATAGTTAAAAAAAACTCTGAATTTTGCTTCAGAATTTTCCTCAACTCCTTGGTGGGGGACTCACGTCAGAAAAGACAAGATGTGAGATGGGTTTGGACATGAATCACCAGGGGGAAAAAAAATCAAAATATCCTATTCAAAGATATTAGGAATAGCATATTATCAGCCAAATCAATTGAGAGTAGGGATTTGAAAATAATAGAAGGTGGATCCTCCCTCACTTTTAACCCTTTGTTCAGCCAAAATCATGACCTATTTTATGTGGAGAGAGACAATTATATTTAGTGCTGCTTAGGAAACATTTTTGTACAAGAATATATTTGGAGGCTATGCAATGCACCAAGCATAATGATGTCCTCCAATGAGTACAATGTCAGATATTCTTATGCATATCTCTTTCCAGTGGGTATCCAGTGTGGATACAAACTTTTTATGCTATAATACAGATTTTGGAGATTCTCCAGTTAAATGACAGAGTAGTTTGGGTTTGGAGAAAAAATCTTGCAGTATCCTTCCTACTTAGGATTTTTGAATTCCATATGGTTACATTATGCATAACTGTGCAGTGGCAGGAAGTGGAACAGTTCACCACCAAGTCCTTTGCAGGCACAGAATGGTTCCTTTCTTGAAGTAATTAATGCAATTTTCCCTGCTAAGGAGGGCATAATCCATAGTAAAATGTGGAATACCAGTTTTATGATATTACTAATTAATTTAATTTTGCTTTAATTGGAATTTTTCAGTACACAGAAGGAAGTCATCCACCAGCCATCTGTTCTTATATATAGCAGTCATTGCTAAACTATCCTGTATTTAACTCCCGTTAATAAGGTTAACATGGGAGCTTTAGCTTAACACCATTGCTTCTCACTGTACTATGTCCATTTAAGAATGTAGTTCATTTCTACCCAAGATGACTTCATAGGCAGAATCAATTTCTCTTAGAGGGTAAAAACCTGACACTGTTTCTTACTAAAACTTTTTCTCAATCTTAGTTAAAATACCTTGGCAAGGAAGCAAGAGAACTGATAGTTGACAATTTGGAGAGTACATTAAGTAACAGACTTATAAAGCTGACATTCCATATCAGTGAATTTTGAATACTGTCAATCTCTACTTTTATACCCCTAGGGTATTTTGACAATTAATGAATATATGACTAAGTTTCTCACATGGGCTACAGAAGTTTTAAACTACTGTGGTAGCATAAAATCACAACCAGAGCTTGGGACCTGATACTGGAGAATTTTTCCTGTCATAGTTTTTTTGCAGAGGATCTCCTATCATCTTGAAGGAACAAACATTTCCCAAAGTCTTGACGTCATCTTGAAGAAATTGAGGGTAAGTCATTCTTCTGAAGTAGCAAACTACCATTCACAACAAAGCCCCAACAACCAAACCCCCGGCCAAAACCTACAAAACCCAATAAAACCACACCCCTCCCCCCCAAACTCCACCCAAACCTCAACTCATGCCATTTGTTGTGGTGATGAAAGCTGCTAAAATTACAGAATAGCTCAATTTCACACACCATCCCGCACTCAGATTGAAAACTGATATAAAAGAGAGGTGGCTGAAATCTACCTTAACTCTTCCTATATAGAGAGTTTAAAAGTATGACACGTCCAAAGTTACTTTTGCTTTATCTATAAAATGCATTTGCTTGTAACTATTTGCTTGTATAATATATATGTAACTATATATGTAACTACTTTGCTTGTATAAGCTTTGTAACTACCTTAGTTACAAAAGTTGTTTCCAGGGTGGATGAATAGCAAGTGTTAGGGAAAAAGTTTCTTCATAAAAAAACTGTTGAGATGGCTAGGACATTGAAATCACCCTGCAACTTGACTGAGGAGAGCTAACTTTGGCCTCTGGAAGTTCTGGGAAAATCTCATGGGAACAGATCATGCAAGGAAGAGGGGTCCAAGAGAGGTAGTTAATATTCAAGGATCACTTCCTCCAAGGTCAAAACCAATGCATCCTGATGAGCAAGATTTAGGCAAAAAGGTCAGGAGACCTATATGGATGAATAAGGAAATCCTATTATTATTCAAGCATAGCCAGGAAATACACAGGAGATGGAAGCAGGGCCAGGCCACTTGGAAAGAATATAGAGAGGTTGTAAGAGTAAGTACAAATGAGAGAAGGAAGGTCAAAACCCATCAGGAATTAGATCTGGCAAAGTACAACAGGGACAAAATGAAGGGTTTGTTCAAACACAACAATAACAAAAGGAAAACTAAGGATAGTTTGGGCCTGTTATGAAACAGAGGGGAGCCCTGGCAGCAGGACACAGAGAAGGCAATTACTGAACACCTTCTTTTGCACTGGGTTTCACTGATAAGACCAGCCCTCAGGGATCTCTGATCTAGGAGAGTAGGGCAAATGAATCTCGGAAGGAACACCTTCCTTTGGTCAAAGAGCTTTGGGTGAGAGAGCACCTGGTCAAATTTGACATCCACAAGTCTATGGGCCCTGAGGGGTTAAATACACTGGTGCTGAACAAACAGGTGAACACCAAAGCAAGGCTTCTCACCATCATCTTTGAAAGGTTGAGGCAATCAAAAGAGATGTCAAAGAACTGTAAAAACAATGTCACCCAAGTATTCAAAAAGGGCAAGAAGGATGACACAAGAAAGTACAGGACAGTCAGCCTCACCTGTGACCCTGGAAAGATGATGGCATGTCTGATTCTGAGGGCATCATTATCCACATGCCAACAACAAATTGATCAAGAGTAGTCATCAAGGATTCAGTAAAAGTAAATCATGCTTGCCCAAACTGATGGCCTTCTATGATGAACCAACTACCTGGCTGGATGAGGGGAGAGCAGTGGATATTTTCTACCTTGACTTCAGCAAGGCTCTTTGCACTGTCTCACACAACATCCTCACAGGCAAACTCAGAAACTGCAGACTTGAGTGAACAATGTTGACACAATGAATACTCTTCATTGTTGATACAAAGCTGGGAGCAGTGGGAAATAGCCCGGAGAGCTGTGCAGCGCTTCAGAAGGACAGGAAAAGTTGGAGAGATGGGCAGAGAAGAACCATCTGAAATTCAGCAAAGGCAAATGCAGGGTCCTGCACCTGGGAAGGAAAAACCCCAGGCACCAGTACAGGCTGGAGACTGATATGCTGGGAAAAAACTCTGCAGAGCAGGCCCAAGAGTCCTGGTGGACAGCAAGCAGTTCATGAGCCAGGAGTGTGTCCTTGTGGCCAGGAAGGCCAATGGTATCCTGGTGAGCATTTGGGAAAGCATTGCTGGGAGATCAAGGGGGATGATCCTACCCCTCTATTCAGTCCTGGTGCAATCACACTGGGAGTGCTGGGAGTCCAGTTGTGGGCTCCAAGAGAGACATGGATCTCCTTGAGTGAGTGCAGCAGACAGTGAGTGACAAAGGTGATTAAGGGACTGGAGCATGTCTCTTAGTGAGGACAAGCTGAAGGAGCTGGGCTTGTTCCAGCTGGAGAAGAGATGACTGAGAGAGGACCTCATCAATGTCTCTCAGTGTCTGAAGGAAGAGTGTCAAGAGGATGGAGCCAGGCTCTGCTCAGTGGTGCCAAGCCATAGGATAAGAGGCAATGGGGCAGGAAGTGATGCCCAGGAAGCTACACCTGAATATGAGGAAGAACGTTTTTATTGTGCAGATAACCAAGCAGTGGAACAGGTTGCCCAGGGAAATTATGGAGTCACCCACACTGAAGATATTCCAGAACCATCTGGACACAATCCTGTGCAATGTGCCCTAGGATGACCCTGCTTGAGCAGGGACCAAATAGCCCACTGTGGTTCTTTCCAACGTTACCCATTCTATGATTTTGTGATCATGAATTATCCAGATTATTGATTAAGCCCTCATACTTTTTAGATCTTGAGATGTTATGGGGCTTTGGTTCCCTTTTTTGTCCTTTAAAATATCATGAAACGACTGATGCAGAATGTTGTTCCTTGAGATGAACAGAGATGCATATCCAAATGTTTTTTCAGTGTGGTTTTATAGAAAGCCCATTGTCCAGGTTTAGAGCAATTTGGGAGAGAATCCCCCCAAAGGAGCTCCGGTAGGAAAGCTGATTCAATCAGCCCCTCCCCCCAACGGGTCCGGGAGAAAATATCTCCTTGGAGAAAGGTGGAAAAAACTGTTTATTAAACAATAAAATCTAAACAATATCAAACAATAAAATCCCTTGCCACTCCAAAGAGATGACAAACTGAGAAAAGTCCCTCCCCGGCTTGTGACTCAGCTCACTCAGTCTCTGATGAAGTCTGCCGGTGCTGGAATGTCGCAGGCCAGGCCTGGCCCGGTGGGCCACAGGTGTGAGCTGCTGGTGCTCCCCTTGATGTTCAGTCCAGAGCAGGTTTCAAGAGGTCCAAAGAAAAAGGAAAAAAAAACCAAAAAAAAAATCCAGGGAACTTCTTTGCCTCGGCTAGCTAAACTAACTCAAAGCAAAGGAGAACTCTGTCCCGTCGTCTGTCCAGCCGCAGACAACAGTCCAGGAGCAGGAATGTGGGGGAGTGAATGCAGTGTCTGAAAAAAAAAACCTGCTGCTTTCTTCTCTCCCCCCCTTCACTCTCCGGGGCACTCTTAAAGGTGCAAAACTCACCATTCAGAATGGGACGATTGGGGATAAAAGCATCATATAGTCAACCCAGGACATTCCACCCCTTATCCCCATATCGTCTGCTTACTACTAAAAACTAATATATATTCTAACTCTACAACTCTACAAGGACATACATTATACATCTATTATACAGCTATACACAGAGAATGGTAATAACATTCATCAAACAGTGATATTTACACATAACTTGACCTAACAATCAGATCTCCCTGAGGTACACATCGTGTTCCTCCATCTTTTTGCATTATCCACCATGTGCAACCTGGTCCCTGAGCAAAAACAACACCACGAATGGGTTTCTCTGTACTTGAGGCAGGATTAATCCAAACTGTCTTGCCTAACAAACCTCTGACATGTACTACTGGGACTTTGTCTCCATCTACTCTGTGCAAAGGCTCAGATTGGGCAGGGCCCACCCGGTTGGTGGAGCCTCGGGTGTTAACTAACCAGGTGGCTTTTGCCAGATGCTGCTCCCAGTTTTTGAAAGATCCCCCACCTAATGCTTTCAATGTGGTTTTTAACAGTCCATTATACCTCTCCACTTTGCCTGCAGCTGGTGCATGGTAGGGGATATGGTACACCCACTCAATGCCATGTTCTCTAGCCCAGGTGTTGATAAGGCTATTCTTGAAATGAGTCCCATTGTCTGATTCGATCCTCTCAGGGGTAGCATGCCTCCAAAGGACCTGCTTTTCCAGGCCCAGGATGGTGTTCCGGGCAGTAGCATGAGACACAGGGTAGGTTTCCAACCATCCCGTGGTGGCTTCCACCATGGTCAGCACATAGTGCTTGCCCTGGCGTGTCTGGGGCAGTGTGATATAGTCAATCTGCCAGGCCTCCCCATACTTGTACTTGACCACCGCCCACCATACCACAGGGGCTTCACTCGTTTGGCCTGCTTGATGGCAGCACACGTCTCACAGTCATGGATAACCTGTGAAATACTGTCCATGGTTAGATCCACCCCTCGGTCCCCGTGCCCACTTATAGGTGGCATCCCTGCCCTGGTGACCTGAGGCATCATGGGCCCATCGAGCTAGAAATATCTCTCCTTTATGTTGCCAATCTAAGTCTATCTTTGACACCTCTATCTTTGCAGCCTGGTCTACCTGTTCATTGTTTTGGTGCTCCTCATTGGCTCTGCTCTTGGGTACATGAGCATCCACATGGCGGACCTTCACAGGTAGCCTCCCTATCCTGGTAGCAATGTCTTTCCACTCTTCAGCAGCCCAAATTGGTTTTCCTCTACGCTGCCAGTTAGCCTCTTTCCACCTCTCCAGCCATCCCCATAGAGCATTGGCTACCATCCATGAATCAGTGTAGAGGTAGAGCTTTGGCCATTTCTCTCTTTCTGCAATGTCCAGGGCCAGTTGAACAGCTTTGAGTTCAGCAAGCTGGCTTGATCCACCTTCTCCTTCAGTGGCCTCTGCGACCTGTCGCGTGGGACTCCATACGGCTGCTTTCCACTTCCGGTTCATTCCCACAATGCGGCAAGAGCCATCAGTAAAAAGAGCGTATCGTGTATCTTCTGCTGGCAGTTGGTTGTATGGTGGAGCTTCTTCAGCCCGTGTCACTTCTTGTTCCCCATCATCAGCGAGACCAAAGTTTTCACCTTCCGGCCAGTTTGTAATTATTTCCAGAATCCCAGGGCGATTCAGTTTTCCAATACGGGCACGCTGTGTAATAACAGCAATCCATTTGCTCCATGTAGCACTGGTGGCATGGTGTGTAGAGGGAACCTTTGCTTTGAACATCCACCCCAGTACTGGTAGTCGGGGTGCCAGGAGGAGTTGTGCTTCAGTGCCTATTACCTCTGAGGCAGCCTGGACTCCTTCATAGGCAGCCAAGATTTCCTTCTCTGTTGGAGTATAGTTGGCTTCAGATCCTCTATAGCTTCGACTCCAAAATCCCAGTGGTCGGCCTCGAGTCTCCCCAGGCACCTTCTGCCAAAGGCTCCAGGACAAGCCATGGTTCCCGGCTGCAGAGTAGAGCACATTCTTCACCTCCGGTCCTGTCCTGACTGGGCCAAGGGCTACTGCATGAGCAATCTCCTGCTTGATCTGTGCAAAGGCTTGTTGCTGCTCAGGGCCCCAGTGGAAAGTGTTCTTCTTGCGGGTGACCAGGTAGAGAGGGCTCACGATCTGACTGTATTCGGGAATGTGCATCCTCCAAAAACCTATGGCGCCTAGGAAAGCTTGTGTTTCTTTCTTGCTGGATGGTGGAGACATTGCTGTGATCTTGTTGATGACATCGGTGGGAATCTGACGCCGTCCATCTTGCCACTTCACTCCCAGGAACTGGATCTCTTGAGCAGGTCCCTTGACTTTGCTCTTCTTGATGGCGAAGCCAGCTTTTAGGAGTATCTGGATGATTTTCTCCCCTTTCTCGAACACTTCTGCTGCTGTCTTTCCCCACACAATGATGTCATCAATATATTGCAGATGTTCTGGAGCCTCACCCTTTTCCAGTGCAGCCTGGATCAGTCCATGGCAGATGGTGGGGCTGTGCTTCCACCCCTGGGGCAGTCGGTTCCAGGTGTACTGCACGCCTCTCCAGGTGAAGGCAAACTGAGGCCTGCATTCTGCTGCCAGAGGAATGGAGAAAAATGCATTGGCAATGTCTATGGTGGCGTACCACCTTGCTGCCTTGGACTCCAGCTCATACTGGAGTTCCAGCATGTCCGGCACAGCAGCGCTCAGCGGTGGAGTCACTTCATTCAATGCACGATAGTCCACAGTCAATCTCCATTCTCCTTCAGATTTACGCACAGGCCAAATGGGGCTGTTGAAGGGTGAGTGGGTCTTGCTGACCACCCCTTGGCTCTCCAGCTCACGGATCATTTTGTGGATGGGGATCACAGCATCTCGATTCGTCCGGTACTGTCGGCGGTGCACTGTTGAGGTGGCAATTGGTACTTGTTGCTCTTCCACCTTCAGGAGACCTACTGCAGATGGGTTTTCTGACAGTCCAGGCAAGCTGTTCAACTGCTTGACACCCCCTGTCTCTACAGCAGCTATTCCAAAAGCCCATCTGAGTCCCTTTGGGTCTTTGAAATACCCACTTCGGAGGAAGTCTATGCCTAAAATGCATGGGGCCTCTGGGCCAGTCACAATAGGGTGTTTCTTCCACTCCTTTCCAGTCAGGCTCACCTCAGCTTCCACCAAAGTAAAATCCTGTGATCCCCCTGTCACACCAGCAATAGAAACAGACTCTGTCCCCACATGTCTTGATGGGATTAATGTACATTGCGCACCAGTGTCAACCAAAGCTTTGTATTCTTGTGGTTCAGATGTGCCAGGCCAATGAATCCACACAGTCCAAAAAACACGGTTTTCCCCAGCCTCTACCTGGCTAGAGGTAGGGCCCCTCTAAGCCTGGTTATCCTTCGTTACCTGGGCATATGTCTTGGAGGTTCCTTCAAGGGGATCAAAAATATTGTCATTTTCATCATGTGTGACAGTTCGGTTACTGGCCACTGGAGCTGCTTCCCTTTTGGAACTTCCCCTCTGAGTCTTCAGTTCGCGCACCCCGTTGTGCCAGAGCAGCAGTAGGTTTTCTATGCCATCTCCCCATGTTTTCTCCACAATCACGCAGGTAGAACCACAGCTCAGCTCGTGGGGTGTACCTTCTCTCACCATCTAGGTAACGTCTGCCTTGGGTACCAGAACCTTTGACCTGTACTGCCGAGATCTGGATAAGGTCTTCTTTAATCTGCTCCCTGAGCTTCTTATGATTCTCCTCGATCTTGTCTTCTAATTTTTGTAGACGTGTTTCCACGGCTGCAATTCTGGCGTGTGTTGGGCCATGCACAGCATCTGCATATGCTCGGAGCTTCTTTGCCATATCCAGCACAGTCTCCTCACCATCATCCCGCTTCATTATCGCTAAAGCAGAAGCATAATCTCGTGGCCCAAGCCGTACAAGTTTCCTCCACATCACAGATGTGCATGTCACCAAGTCTGGATTTACAGTGTTTGCATCATCTGAGAAGACAAGCTCCGCCACTGCCATTTCCCTCAAGCGTTGAATCCCTTGTTCTATGGTTTTCCACTGGGTTTGCTGCATATAGAGATCGTCTGCACACATGTATCTTTCTGCGACACTTCTCATGACCCGTGCCCAGAGGCTTTCAGGGTTAGCCCCGCTCATCATTTCGTGGTCAATGGCGGGATCCTGTGACAGGGATCCCAAATGCCTCGCCTCAGTGCCATCTAGAATTGTAGCCTCGCCTGCAGCATCCCAGAGACGGACTAACCAACTAATTATGGATTCATCAGGTCGTCGGGTGTAATCCTTCCTTAGGCCACGAAGGTCCTTCAGGGAATAAGACTCAATATTGGCTCCTGATGCTGGGTCAGTTGCCTTAACTCTGGCTTTTATATCAGGTGGTGTTGAGGGTCCTTCCTCTGGATCATCATCATCTGTTACGGGCCGATTAGTCTTGCTTGTGTGCTTTTTCACCGGAGCAACTGGCAGTGGCTTAGGCTCACTATCTGGTTTAGCTGCTGGCTTCGAGCCTGGGCTGTTGGCTGCAGCCTGAGTGACTGTGGTAGCTGCTGCCTTATCTCCCTGCCCCCCTGCCTCTGTCTGCTGCGCTACGGTATCTAACAGAGTGCGATAAGCATAGGCCAGGGTCCAGCTTATTGCAATTAACCTTTTCTCCCTAGAATCGTCAGAGCACTTCTCTTTTAGGTACTTTCCCACCTCAGATGGTTTCTGAATTTGTTCCCGTGGAAAATCCCAGTCTACAGGATCAGAAAATTCCTTCAGGGTTTGGCCTATATTTTCCCATTCTCCACACCACTCAGGATTTTTCACACCTGCATCTGCTTCTGGGTCAGGGGTCTCACCAACTCTTCTGGATATCTCAGCCCTCATTCTAGAGAAGCTGCAGACCATATAGAGGAAGCTTACCAGATATAATACCAGAAAGATGGTCTCTTTAGCAGTCAGGGGAAACTGAACCTTCTCAAAAAGTGACATAACAGATCCATAGGAAAAGAAGGAAAGGAAAGGCTGGAAAGCCTTATTCCCATCTCCTCCTCTAACAGACTGGGTGTAATTACTAATAAATTCCCAAAACACACTACTGGAATTGGGCTGCAGGCTAGGACGAAGAAACCATGAACCATAAATATCATAAACAGAGGCCAGCATCTTTGTAAACGCCTTATAAATCATTATCACCAAGGCCAGCACAACAGCTATTCCAATCCGTACCCTTCTGCCGTAAAAATTACGTGTTAGGGACAATATCCCTAGTGACCAGAAAGGTATTGTAACCTCAAAAAAGTCTAGAGCCCAGAGACACATGAAGGCTTCCACCCCAAGAGATATTACAAAATCAAGCAGCATGGCTACTATTGACCGGCACAACAAACACACAATCAATAGAGCTTTTTTCCACCCTCTCGAGCCCCGAGTTGGGCACCAAATGTCCAGGTTTAGAGCAAATTTGGGAGAGAATCCCCCCAAAGGAGCTCCGGTAGGAAAGCTGATTCAATCAGCCCCTCCCCCCAACGGGTCCGGGAGAAAATATCTCCTTGGAGAAAGGTGGAAAAAACTGTTTATTAAACAATAAAATCTAAACAATATCAAACAATAAAATCCCTTGCCACTCCAAAGAGATGACAAACTGAGAAAAGTCCCTCCCCGGCTTGTGACTCAGCTCACTCAGTCTCTGATGAAGTCTGCCGGTGCTGGAATGTCGCAGGCCAGGCCTGGCCCGGTGGGCCACAGGTGTGAGCTGCTGGTGCTCCCCTTGATGTTCAGTCCAGAGCAGGTTTCAAGAGGTCCAAAGAAAAAGGAAAAAAAAACCAAAAAAAAAAATCCAGGGAACTTCTTTGCCTCGGCTAGCTAAACTAACTCAAAGCAAAGGAGAACTCTGTCCCGTCGTCTGTCCAGCCGCAGACAACAGTCCAGGAGCAGGAATGTGGGGGAGTGAATGCAGTGTCTGAAAAAAAAAACCTGCTGCTTTCTTCTCTCCCCCCCTTCACTCTCCGGGGCACTCTTAAAGGTGCAAAACTCACCATTCAGAATGGGACGATTGGGGATAAAAGCATCATATAGTCAACCCAGGACACCCATCCAAAGAAATACCAGAAGAATTGGAGGTTGTAACTAAAATTTTGTTTAGTGTAGCTTTATTATAATTGCATTTATTCACCACTTGTCAAAGTGCTATTCCATGTGGAAGCATGACTATTTGTTCATTAAAAGACATAGAGCAAAAAAAACGGTTGTGGATTCTCAAGATCCACCTGGACATAATCCTATTTGAACTACTCTGGGACAAAACTGCTTTTGTGCGGAGGTTGTACCAGATGATCCACTGTTGTGCCTTCCAACCTGACCATTGTGTGATTTGGTGATTTTTGATTTTGTGGTTTATTTACATGGTTATGTTATCAAAGGTTTTTTTTTTCAAGTGTTTCAGAAACAGGCCAGTTTGCAAACTCAAGCATTCAAGTGGGAAAGGATTTGGCATGTTTTAATTGATGACTTGAATTTGGCCTGAGTTTATTTGGGTGGGGAAGAGGTGAGATAGAGGTCTCAAAGAAACACATGCTGTTTCTATTGCTATAATATACCCTAAATTTCCTTCAGCTCTAAATTTTATTTGGCATTGAAGCCAAACCACTCTACATGGAAAACTCATTAAAAAATCAAACTCTTCTGATTTCACTTCTAATTTAAAAAGCTTTTAAACTACAAAATTGTTCCTCAGAACCTCCATTATTGCTAAGACAGTTTCATTAAATAAATATGTATCACTGTAAGAAATAAATGAGAAGCAATAACTGCCTTGAAAGCCTAGATTCAGTATAGACCAAAACACATTATAGGTGTTCTGGGTCTTCTATTTTTACTTGTAACCAACAAAAAAATTCCCTAAGTAACATGAACATGTACATCAAAGGGATCTTTCAGGAAATTAGTAACTAAAGAAGGAGATAAATAGAAAGGGAATGTGTGTTCCCCCCCCCCCCCCCGCCCAAACACACTACATCTCCCCAACAATAAGCAAACAAAAAAATCCCTCAACAAACAAAGCAAAACACAAAACCACCCCAAACAGGAAAAACACCAGTTTTCTCACAGCAAATTTTCTTGTAATACGAGATGGCTTGTTCAAGTATCCTTATAAAAGGGGCTCGTAGAAGTGGGGCTTAGTATTGTATTTATTAACTCCTTTTCAATTTCCATGTCATGTTTGTTCAGGTTACTTAGCTGAAGATACTGCTTCTGTTACTATCATCTCTGCAAAGTCAATCCAGCAGATTAAATTAAACCTTCTTTCTTTCTGCCTCACACATCATAAAACAACAAGAAGAAAAAACTATTTCAGAAGGTACATGCTGTTTCTGCTATCAGCTGGTAGTGATGGATGAAACAGAAAGAATGGAGTTTGATTTAATCAGATAGCTTAACCTTGCAGGGAGAAGAAAGTCACCTATATAAAGTATTCCTGTGTATATTTTATTTTCAGACATATGTGTCCATGAATAAATATATATTCTAGACATACAAGTCTATCATGTCCCACTTTTTATATTACAGTGAACGAATATATAGAAAAGGTAAGGCTTACTGTATTTCATGCATAAACCTATCAATGTTTTATTCAGATGACATTTTGTTAATCTTACATTACACAAAGTAACTTCTCTGCCCAAAGAAATCTGCACAGGAAAATCTGGTCAACACATTACAGAGGGGGAGGGAGAAGGAGAGCTAAACATTTTGCTTTTCAAACAAGGCACAGGTCACAAACATTTAACAAAAGGGATTTCTCATCTCTTCACTATATTATTTTCTGCATCCTTTAGTAAGATAATGGTTTCATTTTAAAAAGACTTGTCTTTTCACAGTTCCCCCCCTCACCTTCTCATTCCATTATATATAATGGACCATATCCTGCAAAAATACACATAGAAAAATTAATCTCACAATTAGTTATTAGAATCAAACACATATAGAATTATTTTTAGTAAAAAATTCTCAGTATAGCACAATCAAAGCAATCACAGTATTTGTTGTCTCTTTTTCTTTTGTGAAAAGTTGCTTTACTCTCTGACTATAAATATTGTGTAGAGCTAAGCCCTGAGATTCACAGAAAAATGCATACTGTGTTCTTCCTTCATTTGTTTGAAAATGGAAAGGGGATTGCATCATGAGCAGGCTGTTTCAATTATATTTTGATATTTTTTGCCATTTGAAAGATAGCATGTTACAAATCATGTCAGAATATTCTTCCTACTGGACTTCTATATCTATCCAACAGTCAAAATATTATTTGTGAAGCATGAACATTTTAATAACTATTCTTCTGGTTTTGTGAGCTAGTTGACACTGTATAATAGCAGAAAAATGAAACCATGTTGAAGATTTATCAGAACAAAACACTGGAAATGATGAATCACAAGTAATGAAGCAGGACCTAAAGAAGAAAAAATGTGTAAGTTTTTGCTTGATTGAAGAAATGCTAATACATATTGGTATGTAAGTTGTGACACCCTGATACAGATGCACACATACAGCAGTATTTTATAATCGAAATAATGTGGCAGGGAACAATCCCTGGAAACAAAATTTGAAGACCTCATTATCTTTGTGGTGTTAACCGGATCAACATAGGCACAGAATGAGTGCCTGAGGTCGCAGCAGTGTCAGTTTAGGAATGAGAATTGCAGACTAGGTCTGGGCACTGCAACACATGGCTTGGAAGTGTGGCTGTTGGTGAAAAGGAGGAGAAGGCAGCATATAATTTACTGAGAAAGTTCAGGATTTGGTGGGAATTCATAAAATGGCAGTTGCAGTTGCTATAAGCTGATTGCCTAACTCTAAAGCACTGTGCAGCAATGAAATGGGCAGGTTTCTGCTCCCCTGCTACCAAATATCCTTTGAAATTGAAGATTGGGGTCAGAGCTGCAGAGGACAGACTGGAGGCATAAGTGGCTAACCCTGGGTAGGAGAATTTATTAGGGTCAGATATTCAAAGGGAATTAAATCCATCCATCCTCTTATGCACTCAGAAGAGAAGTAGTCTGACTCTCCACTATTTTATATAATAGTTACCATGTGCTTAGAAGGTGTGAAAGATCTAAGGGGAAAGAACTTCATTTATTTGCATTTTAAATCCACTTTTATGTGACATAGCAAATGTTACTATCTTCTCAGCATGAACACATACTCTGAACCAAAAAATTATGAGAATGTCCTAATGGATTTTATGTCCATCTTCTATTTTGAGACCTTATTTTGAAGTGGACATACAGGAAAAAGGACTGACAGCTTAAAAAATGAAACAAAATACACAAGCTGGAAGGTATTTGTCTCATTTCTGAGATATAGGACAACAAAAAAGATCAGAGAACAGATGGAACACCTCTCCTAGGTGGAAAGCCTGAGACTTTTGGGATTGTTCAGCCTGAAGAAGACTTTGGGAAGACAAGATTGTGGTGCTCCAATGCTCAAAGGGGGTTTATAAGAAAGAGGAGGACACAGCTTTTATCAGAGCCTGTTGTGATTGGACGAGAGGTAATGTTTTAAACTGAAAAAGGGTAGGTTTAGGCTACATCTAAGGGACAAGAATTTTATAATGAGTGTGGTGAAACACTCATTATAAACCGGTTGCCCAGAGAGGTGGTGGATGCTCCTTCTATGAAAATCTTCAAGGCCAGGTTGGACAGGGGTCTGAGCAAACTGATCTAATTGAAAATGTTCTAACTGAAATGCATTGCAGGGGCACTGGACTAGACGACTTTTAAACTTCACTTCCAGCCCAAACCATTCAATGATTCTATGATGCTATGAAATATGAAGACTCCATCTACTGTATAATTCCTTTCCAAATAAAACACTTTCCACCACCTAATCCTTAGGAGTATTGCATGTGCCAGGTGTGGTATGGTCCATTTGTTACTCTCAGGCATGTTTTTTTCATCTTCTGAATAATATTGGTCCACCTTTCCTGAAACAGAAAATTGTACCATAACTTCTCTTCCATACTATAGCAAAGACAAATGCAATTTAGTAGGATGGCTCAAGTGAACCCAGCAAAGCAATGTAGCAGTGTCAGTCATTACTGTAGCTGCCACTAGATCTGACCTTCAAGAGGCACAATAGTTCAGAAGTGGCTTGTATCTGCTGAATCTAAAACTTCCTTGCTGGTTGCAGTTACTAACTGAAACAATCAACTGAATAAAATTATAAGCATAGTTTTTTGAAAAATTTGAAATTCATTAAAATATCATAAGACAAATTAAATCAAACCCTGATTACTAGGGGATAGAGTTAAAAGAGAAAAAAATATTATATTAATTAAAACCCATGAAAAATATTCTGAAATCAAATTGTTTACCTGTAACTGAAGACCATGTCCCTCATCTTTATTATGAGACTTGAAGCATATAGACACCATATGCTTCAATGCAATGTAGGAAAGACAAAACTTACCTGAGGTCCAAGCATACTTTTTCCCTATTAAGGAAACTGATCATAGAATCACCCAGGCTGGAAAAGACCTTTAAGGTCATAGAGTCTGACTGCTGGCCTAACGCCACAAGTCCGATATTAAACCATGTCCCTAAGTGCCACATCTACATCTCTTATAAATTGTTGCATGGATGGTGATGCAACCACTTTCTCTGGCTCCTGTTTCCAATGCTTGACAACCTAGTTCTGTGAATAATTTTTTCCCTAATATCCCATCTAAACCTCCACTGGCACAGCTTGAGGCCAATTCCTCTTCTATTGTTTGTTACTTAGGAAAAGAGATTGATGCCCACTTTTCTATGCTCTGCTTTCAGGCAGTTGTAGAGGGTGAAAAGGTCCCCTTGAGTCTCCTTTTCTCCAGGCAAAACACTCCCAGCTCCCTCAGCTGCTCTTCATGAGACTTGTGCTCAAGATCCTTCGCCATCTCCATTTCTCTTCTCTGGACATGCTCCAGCATCTCAATGTCTTTCTTGTAGTGAGGGGCCCAAAACTCAATAGAGGGTTGGAGGTGCACAGTCACTAGTGGTGAGTACAGAGGGAGGATCACTTCCATAGTCCTACTGGCCATGCTATTTCTGATGCAGTATCATATAATTTCCACAAATTAACATCATAGGATAAGATGGGACAAAAGCTTAAAAAAACTCAGAGAATTTGATTTTTTACTCAATAATTTAACCTGCAATTTTCCATGAAAATTGCCAAATATAAAGTTGCAATAGTATATAATTGTTACAGATATATTCTTCTGTATCTGTTTGAGTGGGCTAGTTCTAAAGTATTACTGTAATCAGAATATAGTACACACAAATTTCATAATGTTAATCAATGCTTAATCAATGTCTAATAACTACTGTGCCATGTACTGTTGTTTCTGAAAGTTATTTTATTACCAGGGACTAGGCACAAAATAACACTACAGCTGTGAAGTGAGAAAACATTTCCTATTATACCAGTGGAAATGCTAGAATGACTAAGCAACACATTTTTCAAAATGACTCTTGGATTAATGTTTATGGTTTTCACATGTCTGACACTAAAATATGCCTGGGAAAATATCAGAAAAGTAGCAAATCTGATAGAAGTTTCAAGTTCTGAAAAACTTGTGCAGGAAGTTGTCATGATATCAGATGAGAGAAGCTTTTCTGCATCAAAACTATAAATCTGTGTTCTGATCCTCTATTGACTTCAGTATATGCAAACAACTTTTTTGATGAATATATTTATCCATTTAAATGTTACATCCTTCCAGTTGATTCTCTCTTACACATTTAATATATTAGCATGTTTGCTTGGCCTTAATAATGCCTACATAAGCCAGATGAAACTGGACCTTCAGCTATACACTTTTGAATTTATACTAGAGACAACTGAGCTCTACATACTCATTTACGGTCTGAATACACCCAAGAGATATGAGAAGGAATCACAGGGACGCAATGAAGAAGTAAGCCATTCCCAACCCTTTAGAAAGATAGTTATAGACCTGCAAAGAAAATTTGCCTTGTTTTTCCCAATACAGGAATCTGTTCTCTTAACTATTTGTCTTTTCATTCCACAGAATCATAAAATTGTTAAGGTTGGAAAAAGCCTTAAAGATCATAAAATCTAGCCATCAACCGAGTACCACTACCTAGTTCACTATCAAGCCATGCCCTCAAGTACCACATCCATGCTTTTATTTTTTAACACTTTCAGTGTTTCATTTGTTTTTCTAGAGAGCTTATTTAAGGAAAGGTTTTTGAAAAGAGATTGTTATACTTTCCAATACATTAAAAGAGCAAAGAATCAAAGTATGGAAAGCCACATTAGAATATGAGAGGTCTGCAAGTAAAAGATGAAAAAGTCATGATACGGCACAGAGTGATTTGTGTGATAATTGAATTTCATTCTTATGTAAACACATGCTGGTTTTGCCTTCACTGTTGAAAGAAAAGAGTATTCAACACTGCATTTTATGTCAACTGCGACTCCCATACTTCATGCTGGCCAAGCACTGCAATGAAAAAAAAAAATAGTATCTTTCTTAGATTTTCATTTGATGCTCCATTAGATTTTAGCATGTTTCATAAAGCTTTATATGCTACCTATTAAGAAAACCTGTTTAACCAAGGAGTATTATGAGCTCCCACTTTACTAATGAGTAACTGAAATGGAGAAATCTTTTCATCTTCCACAAAAGTTGCTGGCAAAGAAAGGGATAAAACCAGATGTCTATGAAAGTCATCTTTACCTTGCAGCTGATCCTACATCCATTCACTGCACACTATATACCTATTTCAGTACAAAAAGCAGTAGACATCACTCTGTTTCACAAGACATCATTCAGACATTACAAAGTGCAATACACAACACTTTATATCATGGCAATGCACTGTGCAGCTGAGACATAGACACCAAGTGTGTTCAGTGAACAAGGCAGTGATCCCACAAAAATAATACACAGTTGCTGCGCAATTAAGAATGCTACTGCAATGCACATACCACAGGTGACTGTATAAAATAACTAAAAGAACTTCAGTTTTGATATTTTCTGGCTTTTTGATGATTCATTTGAGTTATGTGTAAATATTACAATGAAGCAATATGTTAGACATCCCTGAGCAGGTAAGTTTACAATTACTTGGAGCAGTGTAACCTCTGAAGCATAGCACTGCACCTGGGCAATTAGCTCAGGCGTAACTTCAGTCTGAAGCAGCTTTATTACTTCCAGTTCCAGAGTTAGCTCATTTAGTGCCTGTTTGGAATTGCTCTGACAGGTACATGCTTACATTTTGTTTTCTGTGGAAGGGAGGAATGAAGAAAATACTCCTTTGTGCCAAACCTGATGTAGGTAGCTGGGTACTCTCACTTCCTTCTACAGACTTTGTAGGGAATCAGGACATCCCCAAAGCCCTGTCTCCTCAGAAGTTCATATTCCACCATTTCCTGTTAAAGCTAAAATTCCACTGAACCTTCCTGTATGTGCATATGCACATCTAGCAGAATCCTGAAACACCATGGATTCAGTGGAAATTTCCTGTCAGTTTATACATGCTGTCAGAGCCAGCTATAATAAAGAAACCACAAGTTACTTGCTTTAATCTTCAACAGAACACCAGGATTTTGGCAGGAGACACTTTCATCAGAAAGTTTATAACTAACAGTTGGGAATGTTTTCCGCTAACAGGCATACGTCAAAGGTAAGTACAGTTTAATTATAGCTTGTGTGTTTATTCTTTAATAATGAATTTGATTTTCACTAAACATATTTAGTAATCAGGGAAAAAATGTATTCCCCCAGTTTTCATCATCAACTTACAATTAATTCAGTTAGCTCTCAGCCTTCTTCCCTGGAAAATATTTTCCCAAGCTACTCACATCCATAACTTACTTTTTCAGAATAAAACACTGGAGTAAGCCGCTGACATCGAACATGCTTATTAAGTAATATACCTTAAAAATATTTTGCAAGGATAGGTTGTCTTTTCAAGTACCAGAGCTCTAACTTCCTTGGCTGTTTTCATGCTGCTTCTCCATCTTTGGTTTCTACTGCTTCTAATGCTACAAAACTTTTCTACCTTCGCAACACTTAATTCTATTAAAAAGAATGCGCCCTAAAAGTGAGATGTGCCCTGAAAGTGGGAATAGAAAATTACTTCAAAAATTCATAGAAGAACCTTGAAGCTCATATTGGAGATTCTTTCCTGACCATTTTCTTTCTTCCTTATGTTTCCAAAAGAAATTAGTTGCACCAGTGCACTGGTAGAATGACAAAAACAATGCTACATTCTGTGCCTTCTCAATTATCCTTTTGTCCTTTTATAAAGAACAAGCCAAAGAAAATTGATCCATACAAAAATAAAGGAAACTTTCAATCAGCAAAATAATTTGCCAAAGACAACAGTGTAGTCAGATCAGTTACAGCTTTTCAGACAACTGAAGATTTCAGTAATGTTATTTAAGTTTTAACATTAATGAAAAAGCTTAATTCAACCTTTTTTTTTTGGGTGGGCCAAGTGAGCTATTTTAACATATCTGAGTCATCTGCTTTGTGCCTTGATCTTGCTGCCTCAATCAAAATGTATATTTTTCTAGGAATTTTAAATTATAATAACTTGCATCAGTTTTATACAGGAAGGGACAATCTGGCTCATCGAATCAAGTCCTTGCTACCACAAAGAGATACGACCTTTTATCCCATTAATCTACTGGTATTTAGATGCTTCAGATGCTTGTGAATATTAGAAATCATCAGAATTTATCCAGACCGTTCTTGTTCAGGGTCAGTTAACACTGTTGACGCCAGTCATAACAGCTCCTCTGTCAGCCTTGTGTTTTAAACTTGTGATGTTTTTATGTCATGGTATCCTACAGTCAGCCTTCATTCTTCTAGGTTAAAAAATATCCAAGCTCTTTGGGCACCTCCTCTTTTCCTTCCCTTGATCGCTCTAGTAGTCTTCCTCTATACCTGATCCACTCAGAATTCTTCCCTGAACAGAAATTGATCCTCAGCAATTAGTTTTATAGATTTTTTAATGGTTTAGGTTCCTGTTTTAGCATGTAAAATCTTATTTTTTGTTTGTTTTTCAATAAGAGACTACCTTTTCTGATTTGTTATTAATTCTTTGATGGTACTTGTAGTTGTAGTTGCTACCTTTTCCATTGACTTCATGGTTTTCCAAATTTTCATTGTTTATTGACAAATACACCATAAGACTCCCAACTTCCTTGGAAGGTACTTCTGACCCAGGCAGTACAAAGACAGCAGATGAGGAGAGGAAAATACAAATCATTGTAAGGTGATATTTAAGGGAAGTGAAAGCTGCAGGATAAGCTAGCCATTGAAAAATACATACCATTTCTAAAAAGCTCTAAAATTGTGAAAATGCTGTCTGTTTACGTCTCATTTAGAGATTTCTGCAATCTTTTCTCCAGGGCAGGAGTACAGCACCTGCAGGAAGAGTAGCAGGTATTTTCTGGGAGGAGGGCCAGGCACAGAGACTTGGAAACAGGCTGAAAAAAGACTAAGCAGGAGGCAGACACTTCAGTGTAGCAAAGATACTCTCTCACATTTGTTTTTATAGGTTCAGGCATCTAACCTTTTTCAACTGGATCACAGCTGGCCTCTCTAAAACAACTTTAAATCAATGTATCGGTTAACAGGTTCAATGTCTTAGGGGGGTAGAAGTGCCTGAAGGTTTGGAAGGCAAGATCCATACAGCAATCCCAAAGCAGTGCAATCAAAATTCTTGCAGCACCGTACACTCTCACTGACACACCTTTCCCCCAATAACCTCTGCCTTTAAAACATTTATCCTTACATTTTCAAAGTCCAGCTAAGGATATTAGCCTCTCAGTAGACTGCCATTAAAATGTTGCATGCCTCTTTGAAAGCCTAAATGGTGGAGTTTTAGTGTCAATAACCAATTTTTATTTCTGTTAAGATGCCATTGCAGTAGTCTTTGGAATACAGCTGCACTATTTCCTACATCTTCATTAATTACTTGTTATAAATTTACAATTTATATTGTCACATTGTATGAAATATAGTCTGTAAAAACCTGCTGCTTTTAAATCCAGCTTCTGTCAATTTGTACTGTCGAATGCTTGAGTCTCAAAATGAATATATGCTTTATTTATAGGAAAAATCAATACTTTTCTAACTTGCAAATGTTGAGAATCACACTTTTTGCACAGTTAGTATTTTTATACAGTTATTGGCTTTTGTTTCCTAAAATAGGATCGGCCCAAATAAAGGAAAAAAAAAAAAAAGAAAGAATTCTATTTGTTCTTTTTATTTAATAAAAATTTAAAGCTAAAAGCTGCTTAGCCACAAGGGAAGCAATGCAGACCAGTGATAAATCCAGTAGTCTCTATTTTTAAAGCTGTCTTTTATTTCTGTAATGCTGATGGCCAAACTCAAGATTTAAGTAACACTTCCCCTTGTGACCAGGTTGCTTTCAACTTTTCCATTTTATTAAAAGAGCTAAATTGAGGGTATTCCGTGAGACTAATTTGGAGTTCAGCTGTTGTTGTTGCTTTTAAATAAAAAATGAAAGCCAGAACTGGTCTAGTCATCAGGGAAACAGTACACGAAGTTAAATTGGGAATAACCCATACCGTGCTGGGACTACAGAGTGTTTGTATAATGTTTGTGATGTGGGAAGTGTTTGATTATTGAAACCTGTCAGAAAGTGAGAATATGCATGACAGTAAATACTGGCTTTTATCTCTTTGCTTATTTAATTGTTATTACAAAACACTTATTTTAAAAAGTCATTAAAAGTAAAGTCTCAAAGTGTTGCTGAGATGTGTTCACTATCATCTGATTTGCCTTCTTCCTCCTCTTTGAAATACTGTAAATTATATTTTCATTGCAGCAATTTGGAACTAGCCATAAAAACATGTTCTCAAAGCTTCATAGTCACTTGGATAATTCTGTATAAGTATTAGTTCAGGAGATAAAACAGAGTTGTAAGTAACAGTTTTTTCATCATGTTATAATTTCAAAATATCTCCTTAAAACAGCGGACTTTGCAATGGTTTTAGGCTTCGGCTCACACATTGATTCTGAGCCAGAGAACACAGAAATGGATTTCAACCTCACCAAAGATGTATTGGAAGTAACTGTGCAGAGCAGTTCTACAGATCCCCCTGAAGTTCAGGAAAACACACACTTAAGAAGTAAGCAATAACTGTGATTTCTTTTACTTTCAATCTTTACCTATATTGTCTGCATACCTTGCTTGAAACATCTGTCATCAAACGTACAGTGAAGCCAGTGAAGATTTTGGTATAAACAATTGTTCCTAATAGATGCATTTTCCCCATGTAACAATTCATTGGTATCTAAAACAGCATACCAAGAAGAAGCTGCAAGCCCATTCTGTTAGACACAGGGGTGACATGAGTTAATTTCATTGCTGTCAGGAGATATCTTGATGGGTATATATTGTGCGTTATCATGAGTTACCACAGCTGCAAGGGATTATGTCTTCTACTAATAATGGCATAATAGAATACCATAACTTGTCACAAGATTTCAAGTCAGCTATGAAATTAGCCTATTTCATCACTGAAAAAAAGTCTGTACTGATTTTCTCCCCCTTTTTTGTAATGGGACTTTGGTGTTTTTGTAAATAGGAAAGTTTCAAGAAACTGTGGAATGGATTTATTTTTTGAATAAATTTTGCATGTAGATTCTAAAATTCACTCTTCCTATTCCGTATGCACAGATAATGTGAACCACAGCACAATTTCATAAAAAATTAACAATTAGTATCTTAAACCAATGACAATTAAAGAAGTAAAAATCTACCCTCTGGCCTGTCACATTCCCCACATAGCAAAAGGTAATGTCAATGTTTCCTGCAGCAACCTTTGGAGGCCATCAAACTTCACAACACTGAGGAATGAATTTATTAAGAAGTTCTGAAAACAGCATGTCAGACCCTAATTTATAGTTCTTAATTCCCTTTTAGGAAGAAACTTAAGAAGATAAAAATGCATCATCAAAGAGGCTCATTTTTAGGGAACGTGATGGTTTTCACTCCTGGATGAATTTTGTACCAGTTTAGAGAACCTAATCAGCTCAACAAATAACCAGAGATGTGCTATGGTACACACTAGGGAGGCTCTAGAATGTACCTGAGGGAAGGAGAGAGCACAACTGCTTCCTCCGGTGGCAGTAAGCCATTAGGCTGTGTCATCCCAGCTTGTCTAATCAGTGGCTGTTGAAAACAGAAGTGATTTTTGAAGTTGGATGGGTCCAAATTGCTACAGGCCACCAGGTGAGAAACTGAAAGAGCTCTGTCTGTAGCCACAGCTAAAAGGTGCAACACTGAAATTCCAGCATTGAAGAGGCACACCAGGTATTACCACAGTGAAGTCCCCCACTCAAAACGGTATTTGAAAACCACTTAAGAAAAGAATAACTGCTGCTGGCCATTTAAAAGTGCCCAGACCTTTAAACAGTAGGTCTTACTGTGAAAAGCAAGTTAAAAATATTGACATTAACAGAGAAATAGCTTATTCATCTCCTCCTAAGGTTTTTCAAGTAATTTGGCAGCAACAGCTCTGTTTTATCTGATTTGAACTATAGTTCCACTTTCACCATGTCCGTGACCGTACATTTCAGATCAGATCCAAAAGCAGTGTTTACAACATACTGCTGAATCTCTCTAACAATGCAGCATGTATATCAAATAGAAGGAACAGAGTATCTTGCATAAGACTACATCAAGGCAAAAGAGCAATCAGCAGCTACTACCCTCTGGTTGTTTCCTGAGGGAAAAGAATAGCTCGCTCAAGTGCCTCTCAATAATTCTTGCCAGGGTTTCCAGCAAGGTCAACAAAGCTTCATGGTCAATGGCTAGTGAGAGTGAAAGGATTAGCAAAAGCATTTAATTTTTGTCCATTGATGACAGCAGATCACTGAGCAATAAGATTTCCTTTCTTACTCTCAGGGTCATGTAGATGAGCTGTTCCTGCTGAAGTTGCAGGAATTAAACTTATAAAATATGCTTTGCAAAATTTAGAAGAGAAGTTAGATTTGATTTTAATTGTTTAGCAAACCCCAAGAGCTATAGTTCATAAATTAAAAGGTTTTGTGAGCACAAACATTAATTGAGTTATATGTACTTTCTGAAATGTACTGTCAGTTGGTTCTTGAAAAGATTAATGTTCTTGTGATATTTTTGTATGCATGTCTGAATTCTCTGCTTGTCCCTGTGGGTTCTATTTAGTGGCATTTAGGTCCTCTGATGGAGCAGATGACTTTTTGCAGCTGACAGTGTTGTAACAGGGATCAGAAAAAAGCTTATTGCTCTGACCCCCCAGTTTGAAAGAGGAACTAAAAATGCAGATAAGGGTAGAAATTGCTATTTAGTGTTTGTATTCTGTTGATAAAACAGGCTTATTATCTCAAATGAGAGAGGTCTGAGCCTTGCCAGAATCTCCTAATGCTTGTTGAAGGCACAGATTTCCCCAATGGGTTTTGTTTTCTTTCTTTGTTCAGCAGATAGAATATTTCTGGGGAGGGAGACAGACAGAGGTAGGGAAATGTTTCTTGTGGTGGGGGTGGTGGTGAATAGACATGTGATCTTTGTTTTCCCATCTTCCCATTTATAACCCAGAGCTCGCTCCAAAGTCATCACAGGAAGTCTCACCCAGCCCTTTCATTTGGTACTGAAAGGAATTTCTACCTTAGTAACACTGTTCTCTCCTCTGCCTCTTCATAAGCAGTCACCGACACAGCTTTTCATATTTTCATGATGTTTCTGTATTAACAATCTGGGAATTATAAATGCTTTATAGATTTCTCTGGCCAGGTCTTTGGAGGGAGCATCAACACTAACTTTATTTAGAAATCTCTCAGGAGACAGGATGAATGTTGTTCTTTTTAAGACTTGAGGGAAGTCTGAGCTATCATGAAAATGTTCTTGGTTTGGTTTTTTTTTTTAGGCAAAGAAATAGTGTCTCTTCACTTAAACTTCCTCTATGTCCCTTATTCCTCCCATTCAAAAGCTGCCCACAGAGAATTAGTTTGAAAGAGACAATTAAAATTTATGGTTTAAATTTCTAATTAATACGCATTAAAATTCTTTGTGTTTGTTTACAGGCAGCAAGTTGTGCTAACATATCTATTGTTTGGTCATTTTATTTTATTTTGTTTTAATAAGAGTTTTGAAATCAATTTTTTTTTCTCAATTGTATCAGTGGGGGATATCATTAAGAACAGATTTCAACATTCTAAGGACTTCTCCTGGGTAACTTAATTGAACTGAAAATCTTCAGCTGGGTTCCCAAAAGAGAAGGACTTCAGCTAGGTCAGTAAAAGAATTTGGGTGGAGAATTGTGGTCTGCAAGGCCTTCACGGGCTCAGTGGGACTGTGTTGGAAGCAGAAATTCCCTGGGCTCTGCCTTCTGTATTCAAACTGCAAGATAACCTTCTTCCCTAAACACATAAATTATAACAAGAGGGAGTGAGATCAACCTCAGATAATCCTAGGAGAAGAGAAGAAATGGGCCCTCCTGTGAGAAGCAAGAAGACTAATTGTGCCGTAAGTAAGCTAAAAGCTGCCTAACAGCAAAATTTAATAGAAAAGGTACAAAGGCCTATTTTACCCATCAATATGTGTTTAATCATAAAACAAAATATACAGGCAGGTTAGCTGCCAAGACAGAGCATTATCTAGAAATATAGGTCATGTGTATCCACATTTCTACTCAATGGACTTGTCGCATGTACAGAAGGCCCTTCGATTCACGCTGCTTGCCAAGTCTTTGAGCAGCTCACTTTCAGCAGAAACCAATCAATTTTATGAAAGCAAAATGCAAGTCATCCCAACTGAAAAGAGGCCTAATGGCAGACCATTTCCCTTTTCACTGGTAATAACAATATTCCCCAAATATTAGAGTTAAATTGAAATGCACACATGTCCAAATATGTAATTTCTCAGAGTTTAAGATGGTTAATACCTATGGTTAAGTACATAGGTCTCCATCAGTAACTGAGACCACACCCTTGGACACCATTTTAAAAGGCAGATTTTAATTATTAATGCAGAGTATATATAATTTATTATTACCACTGGCACTCCTAGAAGCCATTTCATTAAATTTCAGGTATCAACAACAAAATGAGTAACGACCTAATTAAATATAGTACAATACAAACTCTCAGTGGGTCTAAGTCATGTATGGCATCAAAGCTGAACAACAGAGCAGGCAAAGGAGTCCCTGAACATAATCATAAGATTGTAAGACTCAGAACTGTTAAGAAACTCAATATTATTTTCTAAAATGGATTAACCAAACTATATAATAATTTCCTTTCTCCCGTAAAGTTTAATATATTTTAATTGATCTAATTCTGCACGTGAATGTCCAAAGAGGACTTGAATATAGTTGCACTATTTTATTTAAAATATGTATCTTTAGTTGAATTCAGATTAAATGGCCTGAATGTCCCTCTTTCTCCCCTTAAGAAGCTTTAAATAAGCAATTTCTTAAACTGCATTTTGAGAAGGATAGGAAACAGCTTTGAGCAGCTCCCTTCCTCTTCTCTGTATCTGGTGCTGATGGGCCATTCGAGTACTTTCCTCCCTTTCCCATGCTAGGACCATTGTAGAGGGGTGTTAGAAGCTTTGCTGAAGCACAAGCAGAATCACCTGATTCCTCCTTGGGGTGTCAGATGAAGCCCATTGAAACAGCTTTTTTTTTTGTTTTTTTCCCTGTTGCGCTGTACCTGAAATATTGCAAAATTCTTAGGAGATGAGCTAAAGTTTGGGCCTGCTATTTTGTTTGAATTACTTCATCCCTTCCCAAGATTCAGCTTGTGCTGAAGTAATAAGAATGTACCCTTTCCCCTAATCCATTTGTGAAACAAAACACAAAACAGAATTATACCATTATCTAGATCATAATACATGTATTTCACATATTTCACCTCAGTCAAAGTGACTGAGAGAACAAAATAAAGAGCAATCTGCTTACAGATGCAGAAGCAATAGTGATGCTGCAAGATGACAGAGGAGGAATTTTTTTGTATACTATATGAAAAGGGATGACATTTGCAAGTTAAAAACCAAAAACATGATAATTTTCAGGTTTTTCTCAGACACTACAATGTGATTGGCAATCAAAGCAATGCATTCTCATTGATCGCCTGCCTGGTGGTGAAAGGCAGTTACACATATTTCTGGTCAGACAATTTTGTAATTTTGTAGATTAATCTCCCCTTATTTCTTCTATATTTTTTTTAATTTTCTTTTATTTCCAGGAGTTTATTTTTGTCAACAGTATGTTCTTCTGAGAAACCCTGATTCTAGATCAACCATTGCAACCTGAATGCATTTACAGTGAAAGCTGCGTGAGAATTCTCCCTGGGCTTCTGGGAATGCCAGATTGATTTGTGTTACTAGTGTTTAGTAGAGCAGTAGGTTACTACAAAAAGTGATTTTGAGATACGATCTCCAGTTGAATCCATAGCTGTAGGGAGTGATACTTTGAACTAGATATTTTTCCTGCATTTTGGGACCCTTGGACTGCCATCAATAGTCAAAAAGCACTAACTCCTAAAGTAATCTTAATATGTTTATACTAAGTAGATGTGGAAACTCAATGCAGGCAAGATATTAAATTAAACGTTCGAGCGTTTTAATTTTTTTAGTTATTATTTACTGAAACCTGGGGTAAGAGAATGCAGTGAACTGAAAATACCAAGCAAGGGACAAAAATCCATTTGACAAATCAGGTCACTAAGGAACTCTCTGAGGCTTTAGCTGTTGAAAAGACTTAATTTTTTAAGACAAGCTTTTTTTCCATCATGCTGCAACATAACCTTTTCTTTCTTTCTCCTCTGTCCCACTCAAGCTGCTATACTTTAGGATCAGTTCACTCTGTTGAAAACCCATTGTAAAAATGTCAGGGTTCATATAGCTCAGTGCTATAGATGACCTTGTAGTACTCTTTGCTCTTACATCACTTCTTTTAATTTCACCTTCCATTAATCATCCCTATTTCTCTCTAGTTACAATGCATCTATTATACTGTTGTTGGATTTTGTTTTTCTTTCCTCTGAAGCTTCCTGGTCTGCTGTTTTTCTTGGTCTTTCTAATATTTTCCTTTTCTTTTTCCCTTTTTTTTTGTTCTTATATCATTTACTCTTTTTATCTCAGACACAATTATGTTTTTTATAGACAATGCCTGTAACGTTGTCTTATAGACATTGCCAGTAGCAACGCCTGATTAAAATTTGTGCAAAACCTATTTATGTTCAACCTACAACACAGAGTAGTACTTGGCAATGTTATTGCTAGATAAATTGTACTTCATCCTAAATTAGTTATTTCCATGTAGATTCCACAATGTGAAACAGAATCCATTGCCGTACTCACCACACTTCCCACTTGGCCTTCTATTTCTAAAAGCCATTTTTATTTTTCCCATCCTGATACATGTACATTTTCAAAGTCAATTTGTATTCTTGAGGAAACCCTTTTGGACTTTTCTTTTCTAGTTAACCTAAAACACTCTTCCAAATCATATGCTTTTAAACATCTTTCTTTTTTCTGTTATTCTTTCACTGACATAAGATTTTACTAGGTATTTAAAAATTTATATCTACAATTTTGTTACGCTTTAAAGCTGTGTTTTTTTCTCCAATTCTAACTATCCCTTCTATCCTTAAATGCCATAGTTTGACATTTTCCTTGCCTTTTTAGTAGTAATTGTATCTCGGCTTTTAGCTAAACACAGTTTAATTTTTCCTTATAACTCTCTGGTAAAAGTTCACTGTGTTTGTCCTCAAAATCTGAAATAAAATGAAAATTTTTATTAATTTCCTAAGTTTCTAATTCATAGTTCTTCTGTATGATTAAATTGAATTCAAAGATATCTACCAGTAGACAAATACAAGTCAAAAAATAAAAGGAAGGAGTAAATTACATAAGATTATACATGTCTTTTTAAAGTGCTGCAATTCAGAGACTACCTAATCTGATTCGCATCCTTTTTTTTAGAAAATATTTTCATCAACTCTAAATTTACTTCAATATTAGGGCACAAAATCAGAAGAAACTTTAAGTGCAATTGGAAATATCTGCTGCCATTCCATTGTATAATGATCTTTAATTCAGATGATTTTGTTCCTATACTTACTATTTTCATTCCCCTTGAGCAACACATAACTATTTTTCCTTGTTAAACTCTTAAATATCAGTGTAAGATTTTGATCACAGTGACATAAAAACTCAGTGTACTATGTAATCTATTTTCCAATGTGAAATTGAGAAATTACTTTTAATGCTGATACTCTGACATATAAACTTATCACCTTGAAAGTACCTTGCAAACATTTTCTTCCTTCATATAGTCAGTCTTGTAAAATCAATTTGAATCTTTTGTTCAGTGAATAATAATAATGTCTGATTACAGAAAAGATTGCAGCACACATCTAATGCGGAGCTTAACCCAAGTGTTTTTCTTTCCTATTTGAAACTGTTAATTATCCTTGTCCTATTACAAGTCCAGTTATTCCCTGGTCTGCCTACAAGATTTAATTAATATCACCTTATATAAAAACATAAGCAGTTTCACTCTACTTTATGTTTGATGCTTTTCCTTCTTATTCTCCTGCCACATAACAGCAATTATTAATGATCACTTCTTCAGTGCCACATTTCCTGGAGATTTTAAAGTGGTTAATTTCTCAGCACCCTCCCTTAAGAAGCTTTTATGTGGTTCAAAATTCCATTGCTAGCTATCATGCTATTTCTAACCTTCTATTTCTTAGTAAAGTTCTTGAAAAGATGTTCTGGTTTTAACTTCCCATACACCTTGTTAATAATAATCTCTTTGATTGTTTCCAAGTAGAGTAGATTTTCATCTCCAGCACAGAATGAAACTGTTCTATTCCACTTACAAGAGTTGAAGATCTCTTGAAATCTTACCTAGTGATCATAGTTCTTTTCCCTCCTCATTATTTTAGATGACAGTATGGCATTTGGCAATAAGAACTTAATATTTTATTACAGTATTACATATCATGAGATATATCCAGTTCTTGACAACTTTATTTTAATGGCAGCAATCTTTTCCTCTAGTTGTTATTTGTCTCTTTTTTTTTTTTGTTTGCTGTTGTAATTTTATTTTATTCACTTTTGTAATATATTGTATCTGTTAATTTTTTTTATTTTCTTCATTTGCAATTACTGCAACAATATTATAATAGTAATAACACTGCACTTTGACATTTGAATTTTTAATTAAATTACTGATCAACTCCTAACTGCAGTTTTACCAAGTGCTACTTAGAGATGCTAAAGAAGTTCAGCCATTGATCTCAGAACTTAATTTTGTATAAGCTACTTTCATTTTCATACACTTCAGGAACAGCTTGTGTTCCTCAAAGAAAATTCTGCAAATTAACATACTGTACTTGCGTGTCAGCTCACTTGCACAGCTAATTAAATATTTCTCATGTGCATTACAGATGATGACTACTTCAGTTTATGTTTCAGAGATGTTTTCCAACATTCAGTGATTTATTTATAGGTATATCTGTGGCACTAATCATTGGAGTATTTGAGCACACAGAAATGATTAAAGATACATCAAAATTACTTCTGGAAGGTACCACTTTTCTTTCTCTGCTTTGAAGCTGTTTCTTTACCATAATCTTCTGGAGAATGATTCCTCCTGTGTTCAGTGTCATTACTACATACCTATTGGGGAATGCCATTTAATTCAGATATGCCTTGTAGTGAGCTTGAAAGTCATGTGAAAGAGGCTCCACTTGTTTGGGATCAGCTTTGTAGGAATTTATTTCTTATTATTGGCCTGTCACTGAGAATGCCCTGCTTTCCATTGTCACAAGATGAAAACCAGGGATCTATCAGCCAAGTATCCCAAATGAGTGCAGCAATCATGCTGGGAAATTGTGAAAGACAGTGCTTGAGATAAGTGGGCTTCAGCCTTTCATATGGTTGATGAGAGAAGAGAAGGGGGAGGAAGTAGCAGGACAAGGTTTTCAAGATACATACTTTTAGTATGAAGAACTCTAGTTTCTCTTTATTCACACTCACATAGACTTCAGTTCCCTTTTGAGGTAAAATTATTCTCTATTAATAATTAAATAATCAAGATTCTGGCCACGGTACTTGGGTAAAAGCAAAACCCACTTAAGGAAATTATAGACAATGTTAAAAACTAACTCCTCAGATAGGTCTTTTAATGATGATTGTCTACTTCTGAGAACATTGTCTTGAGGCAAAACAGAACTAAAACTCAAATATTTTTCCCCTCTCTGAAAAAGACTATATAAATTGTCAATTTTTTTAAAAAATTGTATTTATATCTATTTTAAAGTTCTCATATTTATGTTACCCTTCTGGAAAATCATACAGTAAAATTCTATCTCAATTATGGTCCCTCTGGAATTTCCATTTCCCAAAAAGGAAAACACAAAAATTCTTGATCAGCAGTTGAATTTTACTTGTGTACTGTGTTGCAATGTATTTGCAGAAGAGGAGGAAAAACCCCCAACCTGATGAAGTTTAAGTTTGGTTGTGTGTAAATTTATTTTGACTTAGAAGACTACAGGTTTTACACATGAGCTTCAAAAGACATGCAGGCATACCCATGACTTCATTCTAAAGTCTATAGGACCCCAAAATCTCCTCAAAATTTCCAGAATCCTATTTCAGCATGGCAGACATGAAAAAGAAGTGGTAAAGTGAAACAGATATTGCAGGTAGATTTGCAACAGTATTTCCTCCCACCATTTTCCCATGCCTCAGCTCACTGGACATAGATGCAAATTCCATAGTTTTAATAAACACTTAATATGCTAATGTCACAACAGATGAGCAGACCTTTTCAGGAGGCAATTACTGTAGAGGCCTCAAAAACTAAGGTAAATTTCAGCAACAAACTGTAGGTATGACATAAGCCATTAAAATTTAGAGGAACTCTAGACAACAAAGGTAAAACAACATGAACTCTTGTGAAGTTTATTATTGAAAAAACAAGTCAAACACAGATTTTTTTCAAACGTATAAAACATGGAATGACTTCAAGTGGATTGAAGTGGAGTTATGTTTGGTGGAACATCCAAAACATGGAATGACTTCAAGTGGATTGTTATGCTTCATTTTCAAAAGGGTAAAACCATCCTGATTTGAGATTTTGGTCCTTGTTTGGCTTTTTTTTTTCTTTTTTTCTTTTTCCTCTAGAAGCTTTAACAACATGAATAGGAAGTTATTTATACGTCTTATTCACAGGTGCCCCAAAAGGAAATAGCACTCTTTCCCTACTCCTTCGTCAAGAGCCATACAGCTCTTATCATTAATATAACAAAAACTATATGTAGGAATGTATAGCAAAACAGTTTATTTCTTGCAGCTCTACATATTAGACAAAAATAAATCACAGATTCACCACAGTAAAAATATGTTGAAAAGAATGTTGTATATCACTTTCAAGTTTGCATTATACATAAAAGGTATGACAGAATCAAATACACTGTTTGAATAATGAGCCTCTAACCTGAGCTAAAGGGAACACCTGAGCACCTGGAGTTCTGTTTGGTGGAACATCCAAAACCTCTTTCTTGTTGATTGTTCTGTGCCACAAGGTCCTTAGGAGGTTGATTCTTCATTAATTAGTCAAAATCTGCAGGGCCAAATTCAGTTTTGCATGGGTGAGAATGGGGAGAAGGGAGATGAGGAGAAGGCCAGTTCAGCCTGGGGTGCCTCCTGCTCGGATGTGTGCCCCTGCTCAGGCGGCAGAGCAACGGGAGCCTCTGCACAGCTGGCCTGAATGGCACTGGGTCAGATGACTGTGCTACTGCCACCACATTTCCTCCATCTGGAGCAGCCATTCTTTGTTTTATGGGCAACAGAGTATAGAACAAAGCTGGAAAGTACCTGATTACTGCAGAGAATGATTTAGAGTGATATATCAGGAGTAGGACTGGTAATAAAGCAGGCAACCTGGAAAGAATCTGGGTAAAGAAGTTTTATCAGAGCTTCAGTACCTGAAAAAATTTCTTTCTGGGATCAAGTATTTCAGGGGCAAGTGTTAACCTGGACAAGGCAAGCACAATTTAAGGGAAGGAGACAAGAAAAATGGCATGAAGTAGCAAACACAAATTATTATGCTCCATCCAGTACTTGGGGGAAAAGCAAGAAGCCAAGAAGCCTAAAGGATAAAGAGTTTTGTGTTATACTAAACACAGTAAGATAAAGGTCCATATGGCATGAGTGAGAGTAAAATTTTACAGGAAGAAAAGGATTACAAAATAGCTTGTCTAAAAATTTGAGAATTCTGTGAAATATTTGGACTGAGGGCAAGAGACATTTTTGTTTGCACTAGAATACTGGTGTACTAAGACTTGGAGGCTTTATGCATTTTTTTAATAATACAGGAAGGAGAAGAACATATGGTAGCTCACTCAGGGTAAATTCAGAAAGAATCAAATCAAACCCAAGGGAGTAAAATTTCTTTTTAAAATACAGGCACAGACATACACAAATACAGACACACACAGAGCATTGCCCAGAAAAAAAGACCTTACTGATATTTTACAATATTTTTTGGCACTGTTAGGTCTGATACACATATTTCAAAATTTATTGTGGCATAAGTGTACAAAAAGCAAAGATTTCTGCTAAACAGTCAGACCGAGAAAGTGCTAGATACCAAATATTTTCTGTAGGAGCACCCTTTGTTAGGAAAAAGATGAGGCTTTTGTATTGCATTTGCTATAGGAGATACTACCTGCACTTCGGTACGCTCAATTATCTGGTCTTAACAGCCGCATACTTTATTTTAATATCAACCTTTTACTACAGTCAGCAAATATTGTGTATTTTGTTTAAATTGACATGTCATATGTAATTATAAAATATGAAAAGGAATGATTAGGTTTTTTAGAGTTAGGCAGAATCATTTTACTGTGGTTTGGCTCAAATGAATAGCATATTTTCTTTTAGACAAGCCTCAAAAAAACCTATGAGAAAATAGAGCAACCAATAAAACAAACATTAAAACACGAAATATGAACTAATGATTAATTGTTTACATTTTTATTAAATTACTTACAGATCTGACTGCATCTTAACCTCCTCTTGGACTGGAAATTATAAATAATCTTTTTATGAGATGGTTGATAACTGAGATAATACAGGTATCAGTTTTCATGCATTTATACTAATCTCCTTTGCACTCTGTATACCACTTTATGTGTGCTAGCCAAAACTGGTTGTCAAGATTTGTGTTTAAAACAGTAAGAACCAAAAAAAAGTGGCATTCTTTAAGGGTCCTCATTGACTGTGTTTTATTATACAATTCTCTTAATGCTGATCTCAAGAGTAAATGTGAGTCAGCCATCACAATCTCCTCATGAAATTAAGACAGTGAGATTTAAGTTGAAAAATCTACTATACTGTTGAGAGTAGTTACTGATTATACCACAGAATCAACAATCAAAATACATTGCAAAAACAGGCAGAGATTTTAAGACAAGCAAAACTTCCAGTTGTCAGAATGCTGTTCTACTACTTCATTCCATTATCTGCTTTTGTTCAAATACTGGGTAAATATAGACATCGCTTGTGAAAATAGTAGCTGAAGAAATATTACTGAATTATTAATTGATGTGACATTTACTCTAATCCAATATCAAGAACATTTGCTTGTTTCACACTGGCAAAGCTGTATATATTTGTTATCGCTACAAGATGATTTGAAATTCTTTTACTTCCAACATTTATGTGCTAGAAAGATTGGTAGCTCACATTATCTTCCTAAAGATGAGACATCCTGCATTATCCAGTTACTTGCTCTTCTAGATATTTTAAAAAGCAGAGAAAATAAGAAGTGCTGTAGCAGGGAGCAGGCACAAGGACACAATGGTGATTGTTATGGAAAACACAAATCCATGATTTCTATATGAGGTAATATTCCCAAAGGACTGGGAAGTAGTAAGCAAAAAAAGTGAGAAGTCCTAAAAATAGGTGAAAATGTATCATTGTCTTTGAAAAAAAAAAAAGGAAAGGGAAGGGAAAGGAAAATAAAACATCTTTTGAACAGGAAGTTGGCAAAGAGTGCAAAATAATTCGTTCATGTATGCCTTCTTTGCTGTTTTAGCTTGTATGCTGTTTCTCCAAATTTTCAGTTATAATTGTTTAGTAGTTTTGAGCAGTTTATATTCTGGTACTCATCCATTAAAATTTCTGCATTCACTAACATATTAATAGGGTATCTTTCCAGACTGGACTGATCAGTTAGATAAAAATGATATTTTTCTAGAGACAGACACATATTTTCCAGTAGTATAAATTTAATTTTACTTCTGTAATAAAATAGATCATGTCCTCAAAAACACCATAGGCTTGTTGAGCTTGTCTCTTACTCACTACTTTAATTCTAATAGATCTCCTTTATCCCTTAAGAATTTGTTGTTGATAGGGATTTTGTTTGTAAAGAACTTCAGATAAGTGCATGGTGAAAGATGTTCCCATACAGAGTGTTCTCTTTAGGAAGCATTTTCATTTTAAGGATTATCACACCACTGGGAATTCTGAGCTTTGTACACTTATAATCAAATCAACCCTGCTTCCTCTGAAAGTTTTTATCTCTCAGAAATATCCCTTTTGAGATTCATATTAGTGATTTTATCCACAAAGATTTTTTGCAGTTAAATTAAATCTTCATGAAATTGTTTTTTCCTCACTGGAGAGAAGAACTTGACGGAACAGAAGACCTAATGCTCTTAGACATCCATTTCTGCCCATTTGAGTAGACAGTGCATGAAAACTGATTTTCCTACCAGCTTTTCATACAAGTGTGGTCCTCTGGAAATAGTTAGGAAGCACGTTGCCTTATTTTAATTTACTACTTCCAGTATAGTCTATTTACTGCCACTGATGGCCCAGAATTTCAGTCCAGATCTCAGTTAGTGAAAGTACTGCATTCAAGAATACCTTAAATCACAAGTACGGGATTTTTCCAACAAAAAAAACCACCACTCAAATCTCACCCCATCCCTCCCGAGGTACAGGTATTTGTAAAAACAGCTATTTCAAATACAGATGTAGTTTATGTTATTTTTTATACCATAGTATCTTAAAGATAACTCTACCATTAATTCTTGCACACTGCCCGAGAAATAATTTAGGCTGATGAAGATACTAATCAATAATGGGAAGGAAGGAAGGAAGTGGCGGAAGGAAGTGGCGGAAGGAAGTGGCGGAAGTGGCGGAAGTGGCGGAAGTGGCAGAAGGAAGGAAGGAAGGAAGGAAGGAAGGAAGGAAGGAAGGAAGGAAGGAAGGAAGGAAGGAAGGAAGGAAGGAAGGAAGGAAGGAAGGAAGGAAGGAAGGAAGGAAGGAAGGAAGGAAGGAAGGAAGGAAGGAAGGAAGGAAGGAAGGAAGGAAGGAAGGAAGGAAGGAAGGAAGGAAGGACAGGACATACAGATTCTTTGGTAGCTGGGAGACTGCAATGCTGACATTAACATTTTAAAATCTTTATTTATCCAACAAATTGGAGTGTAATCTTTAGACAAGAAATTGTCACTTTAAAACAGTTTAAATTCTTACATTATCTGACAAAATATTAAGTATTTTGTTATCAAAAATGTCTCATAAAGCAGACTAAAACCATTGCTTGTGATTTGAAGTGAAATCAGGCTTTTTCCCACATCTGACACCATCACGAGTCATGTTGCATTATTTAAGTTGCTAGTTGTGTCTATGCATATCAAGCTGCATTGTAATTAATTTCCCATCATAAGCACAAACTATGATTTTACTAGCCCTTTATAATTCAACTCACTGTTCATTCAACTAATTTTTTTGCAAAGTATTTTTCTGTTCTACAATACACTCTTACCACTCCGAAATATCAACAAATATTACATTGTCTTTTTTTCAAATTCCAGCTTCTCTCAAGTATAAAATTAGCTACATTGCTTCATAATTTCCTAAGAATGCTGAGAACCTCCAGTTGTTATGAGATGTAAAGGAACAGAGAAGATTCAGCCTATTGGAAAAATAAGTCCTCTAAATGTATTTGAAGTTATATTGGATATGAATTTTCCTGTTGTGCCATCAATTGATCAGTGAATATAAAAAAAAACAACAAACCAAAAAAAAAGGCATATATCTTCTTGATGTTATTTTCTCAGGTTCTCAACATTGATATAATTTCATTGCACATCTTAATCAGAATAACAAGCACTGGAAAAACTTGCACTGTCCACTTCCCTAATTGAAATTTTGTTAAATTTTCTAGAGATGCTTTCTGTAGATGAAATCCTGCTTAGACTTCTGCAGTGCTGATTAGTTTGTTGCAGTAGAGCTACTCTGATTTTCAAAGTCCCCCCACAGAGAATTGAGTAGAACCTACCATGACTCTCTTCTCAAATATCTCACATGGAACAAAGAAGCAGAACAAGATCAAATGCCATAAACATATTATGATCAGTTTTTATTTTGCCCACCACATCCCAGCCTGATTTACTGCATAATACAGACAGATAGTCTGTCCAAATAAAATCCAACAAACCCAGGGTGTGTTTAATATCTATTTTTACCCTTGCCATTGGCTTCTCACCTGATATAAGCCAAATCCAACACTGAATATAAAATTATTGGCGATATTATGGCCTTCTCTACGGTGTTCCTCCCCACAAAACTAAAATACTGTATGCATGGGATCTTATCTTCCCAGCATGCAGGAAATAAACTGCTATCCTCATTTTGTAACATCAAGTGCAAAAAGGAGCATCAAAAAAACCCACTAAGTTTGGGTCCTGTACCTGACAGGTTGAGGTTTTAGCAACAATAGCAATTGTCTAAAATATCATGTTCTCACAACACAATTCCTCCTAAAATTACTTGCAGCTAAAAGATCTCTTAGTTCTGAAGACAGGAGCAAAAGTTTCTTAGATTAGATAAACTCAATTGACAGCCAGCTGTAAAAGGTTTTTCTTTAAGGAAGTACTCAGAAAAACTTAATTATTTTGTAGTGAATCAAATCCTACAGAGGCCTTAACGCTGAGACCACTTTTTCTTTTCCTAGATTGTCCAATTTTGTTCTTATTTCTTGCAGCGAAGAAGGCAGATTTTTGCCTCTATATAGGGCAAGATCCATAAATATGTTTTTTACACTATTTGTAAAAAATAGTGTAAAAAATATGAGTTTGTTTGGCTATATGTGTTTTCAAAATTTGCCTGGAATGAAAATAAAAACAATAGTAAAAACAGAAGTCCTCCATTTCTAACGGGTAATCTATTTCAACATGATGCATCTATGATATTGGAGCGCTTGATTTATAGTACCCTGACGAATATTTCATTTTCCCAAAACATGATGGGGGAAATGACATTTTTCCTTTAGAGTCAGTATCAGCCTCAGCATAAGTAAAAACAAATTGTTAGGTGATTAGAGTGATGAGTAACTAGATTTGGCCATGTGTTTCTATTGATTAAAGAAACTATGTTCTAGAATCATGAAGAAAGAATCAGATTCATTAAAAAATATCAAAGAAGACCACAGCAGTGGTTTTCTACCAATCATATGAAGTTCAACAAGGGAAAGTGCTGAATTCTCCACCTGAGATTGGGCAACCCTGGATGGATGTGCAGACTGGGGAATGAGAGGCTGGAGAGCAGTGCAACAGAAAGGCATCTGAGGGTCCTGGTCAGCAGAAAGTTGAATCTGAGCCAGCAGTGCCCTGGCGGCCAGGAGGGCCAACCCTGTCCTGGGGGGATCAGGGGAAGAATGGCTAGCTGGGCAAGGGAGGGGATTGTCCCACTCTGCTCTGCACTGGGGTGGCTTCACCTTGAGTGCTGGGGGCAGCTTTGGGGTGCCACAATAGAAAAAAAGCATTAAGGTATTAGAAGGTATCAGAGAGTATCCAAAGGAGGGCAACAAGGAGGGTGAAGTGCCCTGAGGGGAAGCCGTGTGAGGAGTGGCTGAGGTCCCTTGGTCTGTCCAGCCTGGAGAAGAAGGAACTTGGAGGGAGGCTTCATTGCAGTTACAGCTTCCTCATGAGGAGGAGGGGAGGGGCAGGCACTGATCTCTTCTACCACTTGACAGGACAAGAGGGAATGGCCTGAGGCCACGCCAGGAGAGGTTTAGGCTCCATATTAGAAAAAGGTTCTTCCCCCAGAGGGTGTTTGGGCACTGGAACAGGCTACCCAGGGAAGTGGTCAAGCACCAGCCTGGCAGAGTTCAAGAGGTGCTTGGACAGTGCTCTTGGGCACATGGTGTGACTCTTGGTGATGGTGCTGTGCATGGACAGGAGTTGGATTTGATGATTCTTGTGGGTCCCTTCCAACTCAGGATATTCTGTGGTTCTATGATTCCGTGATTCCGCAAAACACAAATAAAGAGCAGCAGGAACAAAAACTTTATATAAAGAAAAAAGATGCATGCATACATAAAAGTTACATCCTGACCTTTTCAATGATCAGTTTATGTCCAGAAGCATAAGAGCTGATAAAACTTATTTTTGCAATATAACTAGAGATGTTGTTATTGGCCATAAATTAATCTGCCCTTTTGAAAAATTCAGCTATGATGTCTATATTCTATACTGTATAAGCTTTGCAAGTTTTAAAAAAGCAAAATGGCATACAACTGATGAGCTGTGCAGTCATATTTTTCATAACGTTGTATTCCCAACATGACTTATTTATCATTGCTTTACTACTGTGTAGAATAACAGAGTATAATGCTTGCTAAAGTGTAAGTACTTAGATAAACTCATGTATGCAGGACTTGCTTCTCCAATAAGTATATTACTAATACTATATTAATTCCAGTATGCTGCTAAAATGATATCAGGATAGTAATTTGGAAATTTCAAGTAGCACTCATAATGTTTCAAAGATATTTTCAGTGCTATCTGTCATTCATTTTAGCCTAGTAATAATGGGCTGGGAAGTATCATCTGACACTAAAAATCTTCATGGAAGTGAAATTATGAATATAATGTCTTAAGCAGTTAGCCTTGGTATTTAAACACACATTTCAAGTTAAATTTTGTGCATGAGTAGCAGGGGTTCTTTTCAATTTTTATTTTATACACTTCAAGAAACTTCTGGTCACTGTCCTGCTGCTCAGGTGTATCATCTCCTTTTTCTTCTCTCGATTGTGTAGAAAATGTCAGTTTCTGGGGATGCTTGTCTAAATTTGAATAGCCAACTTAGCTCACCTAAACTTCAAAACAATAGCATCAGAAAATCTTTTAAGACAGTCAGGGACATCTGGAGAGCATCTAGTTTGTGGAAGAGTCAGAATGTCTTCTCTAAGCCCTTGATTCAGGAATACAGCAGTAAGTTGTCTTTGTAAGGCTGAACCAAGCCAGTTGTCTCAGCCAGTTCAGCTGATGACTGCTTTGGTAGGCCACTGCTACACTCAGGCCAGCTTGTGGATCCATTCCTTGTACTCACAGTTCTGGATTTTAATTTAGTTCATATGTATCCAAATTCTCTGTTAGTCGCATCTATTGCCTTAATTTGCAATAACCTAGATGGCAATGGTCAAAGCAGCTGCATTAGAGTTACTTTGGACAACAGAGTTAATAGGTGCTTTTAGGGAAAACACACCAATACTTTGCTGTAGTGCTCTTGTTCCAACATTAAATTTTGTCTTGCTCCCTAAACACAAAGTATTGGATATCCACATACAGAATATGTCCAGTTGCAGCAAAGACATAAGGGAAACAGATCAATAGCCAGGAAAAAAAAAATAAAGAAAGTGGCAGGCTTGGTTCAAGCTCTTCATAAAATGCTGGAGGCACATCTTATACATCATTCAGGACAAAATCCCTACAATTTAGAGAACTGTATGTTTCTTATTCAGCAACATAAGCATTATAACCTTGCAAGCATAGACTATTCACCTATTGTACAATAGTCATATTCAAGCAAGCAATTAATTAGCTTTTGCCTGGAAAGGGAAAGAATGTACTGTGCAAAGCTCTACATAGAGCTCCATCAATGACAAATGCAAGGATCACATTCTGTGTTTTGGTGCATTTTTGTGATGGTATATAATAAACATCTTCTAGATACTCATATCAGGTTCCTTCATTAACATTAGACCACCTTAATTTATGGACTGAATAAGTACTGTAATCAAAAGCAGGTGTTTTATGATTAATACAAATGAAAACTAAAGAGAATTAATTTGTGACATGAGCTATATTGACTTCTCAGGCAAACTATTTTAAATAATACCTCTTCTATGATTTTTAAGTAGATACAGAAAGACAGGGATAAATCTACAGTTCTTTCTTTTAGTCCATTTTGAACTCTTGTGGCAGTGAAACTCAAGTGGGGCACGTGAACAGCAGCAGCACAATAGTAAGTTAAAATCCTTCAACTTCACCCACTCTTGGGGCCAAAAATTGTATTTTTTATATGTAAATAGAAGTTCTATGCAAATGAGTAATGTGCCTTATTCCTAGGCAGCTTCTTTAAAACAATGCAGGAATTAATATCAAGGCAGTTTGTAACATGGCAATGGGTGGAGTCACAGAATGATGGTGAATTCCTCTTTCTGATTCAGTATTTCTTCTCAGGAATCAGGATTTTTTTCAATAAATCTATACCTATGCATGATTTCTAGACCACCTACTGACTGAAGACATGGGTTTGCCATAATGGCAGCAATGACAGGCTCTAGAGCTACCTGGAGCAAAGTCAAATTGAGAGTGGGGGGCATCTGCATTAATTGAATAGATGGCAACATGAGAGATTAAAATTTCATTTTTGATTAGGAGTATAATCTGAAATTATTTGTAACAGCATAAGGTCTTGCAGTGGGAAGTAATTTCATAATATTTTCATATTTTGTGTTAGTTTCAACTGTATGCAGTTGTTTACACAGAAGAGTCATAAGTAATGCTTAGCACAGGGCTTAGAGAGTTGATGGTAAAGCCTGATTTTGATGTTCCTTAACTGCTTTGCAAACCATTTTTAAAATCTGGCTTCAGAGATGCTTATGTAACTATGTACAAGGACCAATACCATCAGCATGCCATAAGAACATGTCATTGTGGTTTGATTTCAAATTCTGCTGCACATTTAATAGCTTCCTGGATACTTTGGTTTTTTTGTCCTAACAATGTATTTTAGAGCACAAATTACTGGACTATTATTGATAGTTGATTTGCTCAATAAAAAATATTCATATTTCTTGAGACTTCAAAGTAAAATTTTTCTTTCCTCTGAAAAGCAGACCACAATATCTAAAAAACACGCCCAGAAAATGTAGTTTATAGTCAGTCCAACTCTGTTGATGTTAAGATCATCATTTTTCCTTCGCTGCTTCCCTGACACTTTCATGTCAGGCTGTATTCTCACAACAATAGGATTTTTGATTAGGGATTTCTAAACTGTATGTAGAAAAAAAAATCTAGGTTTCAAAATGGTACTGGTTCCTTGTTTTTATTTATTATAAGTCAATCTTTTATAGTAGCTTGTATGAGGTATTATAAAGGACAAATAAGATGAAAAAAAATATGTAACATGAATGCTAAAAACATTTGTCCAGAATATTTTTTTAAAGAATAGGAATAAACAAGATTTCTAGTAGGAAATGCTACTATAAAGTGTAAAGCGTTTATGAAAGTTTTAATTTTTGCTTTACTTCATACTCTCATATAGTTTTAATTTCGTGACCTTAGCTATGATAAACAGAAATAAATTTCATTCTTTTATTAAAGTTTCAGTTGCATTTGCTTTTACATATTGAAAAATAATCAACAGAAATTATAGTCCTCTGGCATGAAGTAGATGGTGGACAAAATCTGTTACATGTATTATAAAACCAGCAAAAAGTCTATATGAAACATCTTGAAAGTTAAGCTCCAAAGGGAACAATAAGGCTACCTACTCCCCATGTTTCAATTTCAATATATTAGTGTAAAGTATCCTATGAGGATTCAAAGGCATTGGCTTCTTTTGCATTTTCAATTATTATCCATAAACACACAAAAAGGGGGTTATACTTGATTTGATCTAGAGTGGATATAGATTAAAAAGTATGAAAACCTTTAGTTCTCTCTTCTATGTTAACTTAAAAATGTCTTCTATATTCCAGTTCTAGGCGATTTTACCTTCTCTTAACCATGCAAAAGCTATAGTGTTTCAAAGCTGCAGATTAGTGATGGTGGCAGCTTATTCCTTTTGGTTATCTACAGCACCATCTTAGTGTCTTGAGGCATAAAAGAATATTATCTGTGTGACAGTTATGGCTAGAGCCATCTATACTGTTCATGCTATCAGCTCTCAAAGAGCTCAGAATAGAAATCATTCAGTTTAAGACATCTTCTGTAGTTTCATTAAAAGCTTAAAATCATGAGGTACCACAAGTTATGACTAAGGTTATATGAAAATTTCCGTAAATCTACGATGTGGAAAAGTATATATGCATTTGGGGTGGTTAGCGTAGAATTGCTAATCTTTTGTAAAGGCAGTTGACCATAAGCAAGACAACCTATAAATCTGCTTTCCTTCTTTACTTAATTTTCATCACAAATAATGTGCCACTCTGATTGCATGAAATCATCAGGAGTGTCTTCAATTACTGTGTGCAGCCTCTGATCAAAATGACTTCCTCTATTCTCAATCCGGGGGATGATGGGGAAGAAAACGGGAGGAGGGGGGTGAGAAATGCACAGCTAGTTATGTATTACAAATGTCAGGTTACTGTGAAAGTGTATATATTCATATTTAATAATTTCTGAGCTGGAGTTGTGATTGCAATAATGGCTCATTCATATCTGCATTTCATTTAAATGCACTGTTTTGACTCACCGAACATTTGTCATAGATATTATAGCTAAACTTTTTCACATGACCACTGAGGTAATGACAGCATTACATTACCAGAAAACTGCATGACTTGCTGATACTTCCATTTTCCTCAGCAGCTTATGAAATAATCAAAATGTGTGCATGAAATGGCGGCCTGTTCTGAATTTATTTTAATACAGATAGGCTTATACAGAGAAATGAAGAAGAGTGTAGGACCTCAGACACAAGAGACAATGACTACGCACAAAGCTGAATTTTACTAGCAGGAAAGATGGATATATGGGTATTAGACTTTTCATAGCTATAGGAAGGATAATCTTTCAATCAGATTAATGAGAAAATATATTGCATGGGCCCTACAGCACTTTTTGCTTTCCAGGCTAATACGTGATTTAAATCCCAAAAGTACATTTTCAGCATTACAATATCCTTTGATAATAATGTCGCTTGCACAAAGACAGATAAAAATAAAACAGTCCCCCTTGATTTCCCATTTTAGATTTGAAGTATATTTTCTGTTCTTTGCCTGCAATGAAGTGAATTCTATTGAGAAGAGTCACATTTAATAAGACAAAGGGAATTTTCTAATTATGCTACCTGTCAAGATTTGAATCTATGGGATTGCAACTGCAATTGAAGAAACAGAGGAAGCAATTGCATATAGTCCAGTTTACTTTGGTGTATGATTACTATTTGCACTTAGATATTGCTAAATGTAAATCAAGCACACACACAGAAGCATGCTTTGAAGTAAACACCAAAAGGCAAGTCTCAAAATGGATTTTATAGTCCTTATTTCAATTTTCAGTATGCAATTTCCCAAGCTTTTCTAATTTATCTATAGAAAAACTGTGGAGACTGTGAAAATGAAACACTTCTAAATAACTCTGAGTCACGCAAATATACCGTGATCCAAATGGTAGATATAATTAAAGCACAAATTACTAATGGTAAGAATGTATACACATAATTATGCTAGGTTAAGCATTTATGTATCTTTTTGGAGGAAAGCAAGTATTGTAGTGGTGAAGAAAAACAAAAACCAATTAAAACTAATGCAATATGAAAAATAATCTTTCCATACATTTTCTTTTAATTTTTGCATAGTTCATATAAGAAACATGCAAACATTAAGGTAAATCTTGCTGTTATAAATGGAAGCCTGAAAGTTATCATGCACTGTCCTTTCAGGGTCCCTGGGGAACTGTTCAATGTGCCCCATCAGACATTACTCTTATTTGCAGCTTTGCAGTCTTGGAAACACTATGGCACTTTAGACAAGGAAAATAAACACTGTGTTCTTGATGGTTTTCTTCATATTACAAGTTTACACAAATTTGTGATGCACAATCAATTATTATAAACATTTAATACAAATAATAAATTAGTTATTTTAGTGGCTACATCAATTGCTTTTCTCTATTATTAAAGCAACGTCTAGTAGAAAAATGCAGATTATGATCATGGGTGAAAAAGTTGGCATAATCAGCAAGCCTGTTTGAGGATTTTTTAATCATTTGTGTATGTGTTTATATGTATATGTGTATGTGTTTTTGTGTGCATACACATATATGCATATGTAAATATTCATATGGGCACAAACACATATAAATATATATGCAAAAACACACACACATATATAAAATCTCCTATTGCAAAATGTGCTTTATTTGGTACTGAAACACAATTGGATCTTATTTTACCTCATCTGGTTTTATGCAAGTTGCAAACCGACTTTTTGACTATTTGGTTTACATCTCTATTTAGCTGCTTCTATGGTATTTATTCAGAGAGGGAAGAAAGATGGCCACATCACTTTTTTTCCATAAAAACATTTAGGCTCTGTAGATGTTTTTTAATAACTCCCAAGTGGTATCTTTTTGAGCACTACTATCAAATATCTTATTACTAAGCTGCAGCTTTAAACATTTACAGTAGGAAGACTACTAAAAATTCATAAATGATTTCAGCATTCTAGTCTGGCTCAGGTTTCTGAATACATAAATATGCAGCATACTCAGTTCCAGACCAAATATTTGGTGTCATCATCCACCCATATGACAAGAGCAAAGCATTAAATTCATAAGGCTGCAATCTCCTTTCACATCCATACCATAGGAAATTCAAAATTTTGAATTATAGATGTGTTAGTCAGGCTGCTGGTCTGCCAAGGCTCTTCCACCCTATAAATGGAGTTAACATTTCCACGTCTTCTACGTTTGTAATTGGTTATTCAAACAGGAGATGATGGGACCAAAGGTAGATTAATCCAGGTAAGTGCCTTTTGTGGGCCAAATTTTTCAAAAGCAGGCATGTTAAGTCACAGCAGAAAAGTTGTGTTGACCCTGTGATCCTGATATAGGGTAGATCTTTTCCATCTTCAGCATTGTCCTTTCAAAGGAACACAGAAGGTTCATGTACTGAGCTTCTTGCCCTCTGTCACTTCTGAAGCCTCCTCTCCTTCATGCAGAGATCAGAGAGGTTTTTGTACCTTGCTGTACGAAAACACCCATGAAGTGACCTTAAAAGGAAACATTGAGAGCAGGGTTGCAGAGGCTTAGAGCTTCACAAAAGTATGAGAGAAGGAGAAGGTGCTTTTTAATGTGCTTCCCCAATACTAGTTGTTCATGGAAGAGGATCTCTTTTGTCTTTTTTTTTCCCAACTATCGCTTGATTGCTGTGGCTGATATATCCATGTATTTCCATTCAGGGGACAGGAAAACCATTCAGTTCCTTCAGTATTTATGAGCTGGCCTCTCAAGAGGACTGGTAAGAGGTACTCCTGTCATCTGCAACACCACGAAAAAGTAGAATGAAGTAACTCATTCAGTGAACTGCTGCTTTTTCCATGAGAATTCCCTTGTATTCTATGAAATAGAAAATTTGAGCATAGTCAAGATTAGTCCCATGATTATCAGTGTCTGTGCTTCTGCAAATACAAAACACACCCTCAATGCAGCTGAAAATGTCTTAGCCCTTCTCTTTAATTACATATGGAGATATGTTTTTAAATACAGTTTGCCTCAAATTCACAATTTTCTAGGAAATACCACTTAGTGCCTTGCAGAGGAACATCTTCAAAAGCAGCCATGAAGATGTCACAATTTATATAAATGTGAGGACAACTGATGGCTATAACCAATATTTTATTTCTTAAAGAAATGCTGCGCTGATTGCACGACAGCGTAATCCCAAGTATATAATTTGCATATATTGAAAAAAATTATACAGCATTTTACGAATTATTAAGATTAAAGGCAATATAAAATGCAAAATATTATTAAAAAGTATGAAAAAAGTGAAGGACAGAAACACTGAAGCAGGTCCTGTAGTAATTTCTAGCTAAGCAAAAGGAAAGGGCATTGAGCAGATTACCTCACACTAAGCCTGCCTTTCAGGTCTTGTGTCCTGGATGTATTCAGGGTTAATTCTCTACTTCAAAAGGGGTGGTACTATTTGCATAGCAAGGCATTTCCTTCCTGCTCTCTGTCTATCCACTTTTATACGTGTGGGACTCTGTGCAGATGGCTTGATATCCCTGTCCAGAGTCAGTGCAAAAGAGTCATCGGAGTAAATGTAGCTGCCTTTCCTCACATAATCAGCTCCCTCAGCCTCATGGTTGCAGAGAGATTTTCAGTCTCTCTTCTTCAACCTCACATGCAAAAGTGAATGCTGTTTCCTACTCTTGAAAATATTCAATATCACAAAAGTTTGGAGTGATCCTTTCGACCATGGCTCCAGAGATGCAAGGAGCTGAAATTTTCCATCCTTGAACTAGCTGTTGAGTATGTTGTTTGAACCTCCCAGTTGTCTTTACTCCTCCTTTACTTCTCCACCATGAAACTCACCCAGACTGAAGACTTCAGTGTCCACCTCTGATCCTTGTAGGAAAAACCCCTTTGTGTACTATAGTCCTGATCTCTCATGCTTCCTTAGTGTCATAAAGTAAGAGGAGCTATTCTCAAAAGTAACTGCCCAGAGCTGCAGGTGTCTGTTCTGGGAAGGAAAGCCCTGTAATGCACCAGCATGGTTTTGATTCACACACAAAGCAGCAACCAAAGCCTTCAGCGCTGGCAGTGGTGAAGAATAACTACACCAGTTTCTCACTGAACTGTTTTTTATGTTTCTTGCAGAGAATTAAACATTAGAGATCTTTTCTGACTAAGGTGATCAGAAATCTTAAAATAAAATTTCTTTTTCTTCACCGTAATTCTCTTTTGTCATTTTGTGGCTTGCAGCTTACCTTTAATTTGGTAGCTTTTTTTGGTTCCTTCAGTAAAGGTATCTTCATTATGCCTTTCAAAACAGAAATTTTTTTGAAATTCAGGTGTTTCAACAGGACCTAACATCAAATTTCTTATGGAACTAAACACTCAAACCAAATGTAAAATGAAAGAATTGCAAACTATAACACTTGGATAGGGAAAATCAGGATTTTCAATTCAGTTGCAAAGAGGAGACAAGGTATTCTTCCATTTGGATTCTTTTGTAGAACTTTAGGAGGCTGTGTATCAAGAAAAAGTATTGCATGAAACCTTTTTAGGTTCCAATATCCAGGATATTTTCCCCAGGTAATGGAATTGAAATATGTTTTTAGTGTTGACATTGTTTGCAAATTACTTTGTGGGAGAGAAACAAAATGAAGAAAAATATTAATTTTCATGCCCAACTTGTTGACTCTGTTTATTATATCTTCAGGACGGCAGAGCATGCCTGTGGAAATGATGGTTGAAAGGCAGCCCTCACCAGAGCAGGAACATACTTTGAAGTTTGTTCTCAGGAAAATCACCTAAGACAAGTTTTCTACAGTAAAGAAAGCTGTTCAGTAAAGAAAGCTGCCATACATGGCAGCTATTCAAATCACCTAAGAAGTGACCTGGGATTAATTTTAGTGTAAGGTCTCAATGCTAATTTCAATTATTGTTTTTTACATGACAAATGCAGTATTTAACTATTTTGCTGATGAAGGCATTTTTGGAAACCTAAAGACATTTATGTATTTGGGCTTTGATTGAGTAAATTTTCTTCGTAGTAGCTTGTATGGTGCTGTGTTTCATATTTGTGATCAAAATGACATGGATACCATAGGAATGTCTCAGTTATTGCTGGACAGTATACAATGTCCAGGCCTTTTCTGCTTCTCAGCAAGCAGCTGGGGATGCACAAAGAGTTATGAGGAGACACAGCTGGGATAGCTGACCCCAGCTGACCAAAGGGACATTCCATGCTAAATAGCTTCATACTCAGCAATAAAAGCTGTGGGGAGGAATTGTTGAAAATCTGATGGCATTTGTCTAACCATTACATGTGATGGTTAAAAATCTGGGAAGATGTGAATTAATTTTTTATTTTGCTTTGCCTACATATGCAGCTTTTACTTTTTATCTATTAAACTACAGTGTTTTGAATGATATTTCTATTTTGCCCATCTGATACTGTCCCCCATCCCATGGAGGGCAGTGGAAGAGTGGCTGGATGAGGCTGAACCACCCACCAGAGTGAAACCTCCACACAGCACTTCACTGGTCAGGTACTGTGCTCTGGCTCTTTACTGTCAGGCTCCTTGCTCCAATGGCAGATGCTGTGACATGATTCCATGGCAACTGACTTGTGAGTTAGTTACTAGCGCTGTATGAGAACATTTCTGGAACCAAGCTTACTAAATTTCTGTGGAGAACATACTAGAAGGTAAGGATGTTCAGCTCTTCCCAAGGAACACAACACATTGCAAGAAAAACTTTAGCAAAACAAGGTCATGATGCACCCTCCCAAAGCCATAAGTATGTTCATACAAACCAAAATACACAATCCAACTTCTCAAGCACATTTAATTTTCATGAGTAAAGTGATTTCTCTATAGACAAATATCAAAGAAGAAATCCCAAACCTCCAGAAGGATGCAAGCTGTAGTTCTGGCATATACTAGGATTTCTTGCCAATAGTGATTTGGAAGCAGCATGTGGCTACTTCTAATTGAGGACCAAATATTTTTCAAAAAGCATTCATAAAAAATGAATGGTTGATATATCTGAAGCAGCAGACTACCTCCTGCTCTCTTCCCTCCTATCCGTACCCCCACATTATGCTAGCACTTCATAAAACAGCAATGTAACAAGTCCTTTTTGACAACGAAACTGCTTTTGTGAAGAAACACATTCATTTGCAATCATAATGAACTGAAAATGCTGATTCCACAAATCTGGGAAGTGCTGTGTATCCGTCGCAAGAATTTAAAATAGTAAGAAATGACCCTTACTATGGCAACAACTAATTGGTTTATTGCCCTGATGGGCTAGTGACAAGAAAAGCAGTTGGTAGCAGTGCTTTCATCACAGGGTATTCTAAGAAATAACTAATTTAAACCTTCTCAAGCACAGGCATAACCTGCTCCACATGGGAGCATATCTCCAGAGGGTTCATTAAGTTACTGGCAGTCTAGGTTTTGGAAGCAACAACTAAACACTACATCTCTGTTCTAGTCTTTCCTGATTGCTTGAAGACCTATAGGCTCAATGAATTACGGTGGGGTGGTGGAAAGAATTGCCAACTGTTCCTGAATATAAACAAATAAAGAAAGTACAAAACTATATTCATCAGAGCTTTTCTGTTTAAATGCAGTAGCTGAGAAAATATGTTTCCTGTAATAATTTTAGAACAGTTCCATATTAAATTTTGGAAAAATGTTGCTTTTCTATAGAGGAATAAATGATCATTATTGAGAAGTAAGTGAAGTCAGCACTGCTATATTATATCAGGAAATAATAGGGCCTTTGCAAATTTCTCTCATGCTCCTTTTTGTTTCTGAGTCCTGTGAAAAATTCTCAGTCCTGAAAAATTCCTTTTGATCCTTGTGTCTTTCTTAAAAAGAGAGGAGAGTAAGCAACTTGCCTTTTACCTTTACCTGCTGGTCTTTGTGACTATCCTCTCTATTGGGCCTGCAAAGGAAGTGCATGAGGTAGCTATGCCGTGTTTTCATTCCATGTTGGGACATGCCTTGCTGACTTGTTTCACATAATTTCATTTCTTCCTGGTATTGCTTTGTGATTTTTCAGTTCAAACTAACTCCCTCAAAAAGCAAATCTTAGCCAGAATTGCAATTTTGGGTCTTTTAAAATAAAAGCTCCAAAGCATTTGCAGCTTTTAGGTGGTTTCCACCCAAACCCATAAATTAGATGTTATATTCAATCCAGAGTCATGAATCTGTGGTTTGCAGTGACACTTGAAACCAGGAAAATGTATCTGTTTCTGGGCTTTTAAGTTTTGTACAGCTCTCTATAATACCGTTGACAGCTATTTAGGTATCACTGGATTTAAATGTTTGCTTTAGAAAATCACATTGGGAGAATTTGGTTGGTAAATGAAAGCTAGTTTAGAGCTCTGTCCTATTTTGCTAAAGTTCAAAAGGGGAAGGATAAATTGTTCTAGTTTTAAGCCATTTCAACAGCTAATGGAACAGTACAAATGGAAAAGGCCCGTGTTGTTGGAGCAGAAGGGTCTGAGTTACATTCCCAGTATAGCCTGTGTGCAGATTACATGACAGCTGTGGCATCTGCATTTACACAGTCACAAATCATTTATGAGACTGACAGTTGTGCCACAGTTTGTGGTTTTCTCTGCCACCAATTGAACTAAAATATCTCAAAGGGAAAGGTTAATGCACTATACTACTGTGCTTGGCATCCATTTGAATATTGAAAAGTCTCTTCTATACTAATGCATAAAAATCAGCCAAACTGAAGTACAGTAAAGAGCAGAAAACTGTTCTTGAGGTTGAATCCTGTAAAAGTGCTGGTCTGTATTACTTGCTGTTGATCTATACTGTCCAGGAATGAGGGGGAAAATTATGTCTTCTAAGTATTTATTTCACTATTTTACTGCAAATGAAGGACAAAGGGGTCCTGAAGGTTATGCATAGCTGCCCTCTATTCCTATCCAACTGGCCAAAACATCCCATGTTTATAATATTGAGTGCAATGAGTGTACAGAGAATACTGGGTGTTTGAAACTTTGGGAAAGGAGGTGACTCTCCATCCCAGGAGCAGGAAATTGCCTTCAGTGAAGCAGGGAGAAAGTGTTGCTCTGGAGAGACACTATGTCAGTAACGATTTTTTCACCTCTCCCTTCTTCCTCTTACGTTCATGAAGTCCCTAGGAAGTACAAGGTTTTTTCCTAGTGGTGTTGCTTCTGTTATGTTGGTATTTTCACCAAGGTCAGGAAAGGTAACACTGAGAGCTCCAATTGAATGATGAAGTGGCAGTGGCTTCAAGCAACTTACCTGAGGCCTTTGTTTCTTTGGGAAATTTCCTTTTGTGCCTCAAGAGGTACAATGGCATCACTCTACAGGGGCTTCCGTGAAGAAAACTCTGTGAGTTATTTGAAGCATTGAGTGATGGATACAGATACATCCATCTGATATATATAAATTTAATTTACAGTTTCTAATTGTGTGTTCAATTCAAAGTGATGCCTTTTGCTATGGACAATGGACATGCTTAGTCACGTCGTTTTTTTCATATTACAAGGTATTTCGACATTGCTGGCATGGTATTGGTAAATATTTTAGAAATACTTGTTTGTTGGGTATGTACCTTGGGTTTTCAAAAACATTCAAATCACTTTCAGAGTTAATGGGACTTAGTCTCATAGGGAATTATAAAGGTTTTGAAAAAGGTATTCTATAATTGTAAGAATATGTTTAATACTTCAAATGGAAATATTTTTTCTCCATTTAACCACCATAAAAATTCTTGACCAATATTCCCTTCTTCTGACCCTCTCTCAACTGAATGTATTGATAAATTTCACTCAATTCCATGGGACCCTTCTGATCCAGATCCTGATTCAGTGATACCCAAACCCAAATCCTGAGTAGATGGTCTTAGGGGAACTTTGCCCCTTTTTCTTCTAACAAAGTGAGTTGCCTCCCATTCCCTTCTATCCTAGACACATTCTTAATTCCTTAGAAACATGTTTCTTAAATTAGATATAAACGCAATGTTGTTCATTCATATGTAATGTAAATGCATAAATGTTAAGAAAATGCTTTCTATGATAATTGATTTAGCAAAAAATGTTGTTTTTCTTATGCAACTATTCTAATGTAAGTAACTGAATTAACAATCCACGAGGAGAATATGCATTAAAATATTTACTGTCTACAATTACCTAATTCTTTCTGACTTAACAATGCAATCTATTATTAAAACTACATGTTTGATATGCTTTCTTATTCCACTTCTATTATTTTGAATGTTTTAATGATTGTTTTACAAGGAATAAAAATATACTCAATGAGGAAAATGAAATTAGTTTGATTCCTAAATGAATTAAAAGCAAAAAATTTATAGACTTTTCACCTAATGCATTATGCATGAGCTATCTTTTCCAGCATTTCAAGAGTTAGAGGATGGCAGAGAACCAGAAATGTTGAAAAGGACTTCTTATAACAAAGTTTACATTTGAAGTTCAAGAAGAGAGATCAGACATGAAATTCAGACCATGGGTTTTTTTTTTATTTTCTTCTAAAATTTGAGATGGTAGTATTAGTGCATCAGAATATGATGATAACCCTTTGGACAGACAGGAAAAAGCTTGGATTTCCAAACAAAATGCATTAAATTTTCCATTCTTCATCACAACACATTCTCTAATCCTCATAAAGAGACTCTGAGGACAAACTGTTGAGAACATACCCTTCACATTTCCTCAGATGGCCAGCTGAGTGCTGCTTCTTTCCTTTATTTGTATTTGAGAAGTGAGGTTCAAGCAGTGACTTTCCAGGTTCCAGAATCTCAGGTGAATGCCACAGTCCTTGTGTTTGACTGCATCTACCCTGAGTATTTCTTTTGGGAGTGTTCTGTTCTTCACAAACATTTGTTACAGCAGAATTCAAAGTTGGAATTCCTAAGTGAAAATAACATACAATCACCTTAATCCTGTGGTTGTGGAGTTAATAATTCATTTTCTGGCACAATGCCTGCTTTGTCAAATGGAACATTTTCTCATAAAAGCATATATGAGAACTGAGGACATAAAGGGGCCATTTATCTGTTCAGGTTCAAGTCACTGGATCCAACAAAAAAAAATTGATTGCAATCAGTATTTCTATGCTCCTGATGAACAACATATTATTGGCTAAATTAGGATATACATTCTGTCTCTTATGTATTGACCAGAACCCAACATTATGCATAGGAAAATCTTTCCAGATACAAGTTTATCAAAGCAGGCACCAAGAGTGAAAGGAAGCAAAGAAATTCTTGAGCAGTTGAGGTTCAAGAATTGAACCTATCTCAGCTTGGCTGGGCCTTGGGAGTTGTGCTACCAGGGAGCGGGAGGAGGAGGCTGCTTTGCAAAGGGCCTGGAGCCAGGGTCCATGGGTGATGGTCAGGCTGACCCCTGGCTCATGGGCTGCCATCCTATTGTTCCCAGTGATGTGTATATGGCAGGATCAGTGACAGGGACCAGAGTCAGCGTCCATCCAGGGATAACAGATAAGTCCCCACTGATGGGCCTGGTTCAGTCAAGGCAAAATATCAGGTCAGTGGGTCAGGGTCAGGATCAGAACAGTAAAAATACTGGCTACAGCAGAGATCCAGGGGGAGCGTCTCAGGTGGAGGAAGGTGGGAGACCCCGTCAAGGCTCTTCCTTCTGCAGCTCTGACCAAGGTCCCACAAGAAAAGGCAGTCAAAGCCCGAGGGGAAGGGGAAGAAGTGGCAGAGCCTGTGGGGGCACTTTGGGCCAGCAGGTACCTGGCTTTCTCTGGATAGCAGAAATGCTAACAATGCAAGTGTGTACATGCTAGCAGAATAGTGAATCAATGTAGGGTGAGGCTGGGTCTGATGGGACTTTAGTGAAATACTGCAGTTGGCCCAAATACATTAATGTATAGATCTTTTGCCTTAATAAATTGAGATCTCTATTCCAAAAATATTTTAAGCTGTCATATAGATGAACAACATTTTACAATGGCTGTTTCAATGCCTAGAGATAGATTTTCAAAGTACTAGCACTTTCTTTCACAAAATAATCACTTGTGTTTATGGATTATAATACCTAATGATAGATGTTCTTTTGATAGCTATTAAGCTGCCCTGAAAACTAATTTAATCTCTGGTCATTCACATAGTTACCATGACTTGTTCCACCCACATTTCCAAGGACATTTCTTTATTGAGTCTTAATTTGTGTAAAAATGTGAAATACTGATCCTGGGGGAGTCACTGGCGGAACTCCCATTGGCAGCACTGATTTCAAGATCTGGTTTCCTGGGATTTTCATATTCTTCAAGGGTTTGTAGATTCAAAAATGTGTCAAAAAACACAACCAAAAACAACCAACCAAACAACTAAACAAACAAATAAACCACACCACAAAAAAATGCCCCCTGATAAACAAAGCCACAACTGACCAACCAACCAAAATATATTGAACAAAAAATCCCCAACCAAACATATTGCAATTGAAAATTCTCTTTCCACAGATGTGAGATGTTTGTGAGTGAAAATATTTTGACCTGATGGATTTTTTACAGAATTAAGGGTAGTAAAGGACGAATACAGTAGACTCCTAGTCAGTCATCGAAGAAAAAATGTGTACTTTCAGAGAGCAATTCTGATTCTGTTCTGGAGGGGCAAACCTTTCCCAATGAATTATTTAAGGACCTAAAGACAACTTGGCTGTTTAGGTAGGTGTCCTGGTGAGATTCCTAAAACTATCAAGTGAAAATGAGCCTCATGCAAAGTACCTGAAATATTCAACTGTGTTGAATGTTTTGCATTCAATCTCACATTCTCATCTTCAGCAATTCTTTAAGTGCCTTCCTGTCTGAGAAAGAAAATTAACATATTTCCACTTCATAGTAGAAGGAAGAACCCACAGATATCCAAAGCGCAAAATATTCTTCTTTATTAGGAGGAGTTGAGAGAAATTTGGCTACGAGTAAGATGTAAAAGTAAAAGAGAGCTAAAGAAGTCCCCATCATGTGATCTATTTGTTAATGCAGATTGCAGTAAATTTTATACTGTCTTTTTCAATAGAAAATGGACATTGGTTAAAGCAGTGACTGAAGTGTGTTATATGGGGTACCTTTGAGATACACTGCACTTTCATAATGGAACACCAGACACAATGCATAAATAATAAGAATTTTTACACTTTTTATATTTTGTGGAGAAAAAGGGTTTCAAGACAGCTGAGATATTTCTCCATTTCTCTCTGCTCATTTAATGAACCTTGTGTTTCAAAACACTGCCTTTCTCTTTCTTCATTTTAAAGAAAATAAAGCTATCATGGAGCAGAAAGAATTTTAAAAAAATTGTTTGTACATTTTCAATAAAAGATTGATGCCAGTTTCTGAAGCATTACCATTGTTTTCAGCATTATACTAGCTCTGTAATTACAGAAATGTAACAAAAGGGGGACTGTGCATGAAAAATTGCGAGTGTGAACATGGGATCCATCCTGCCATGGACAAAAAAGAGACATTTCCTTGTATTTGCATTCAATTTCTATGTGCATCTACAGTTTCCTCACATCCCCTACAAATACATCTGTGCAGTTATTCCTTTTCTTTAGGCACAGAAGATAATAACACCATGGGAAAATAATAAAAAAAAGCACGCTTCACGATTCTTGCTGAGCGGTTATATGATTTAAGATCAAAGTCAAAAGAAAAGCCAGGTAACAGCTAAGCTCAAAAATTAAATAATGAAGAGAATTGTGCATTAAATGACCAATTTGAAATATTCCATATGTTAGCATAATTAAAGTTTTACATATAATGATAGAACCAAAATCCTTCAGCACTCCTTTTTGCTCATTGTGAAAAAAAATAAGATGGATTAGGAAAAAAAAATAAGATGGAACTGGCTATCTTGTTTTTAAAACATCAACAAGAAAAAAGCCTTTCACTCATTTATGGAACACTTCAAGACAGGAATAAATGAAAATGAATTAAAATGTATATATCATCTGCTGTTCTTTCCATCATGAGAAAATTTTCAGGTAGCCAACTGTTTTGAAATAAATTTCCCTGCAGTTGCTATAGTGATGATAATAAAGTTCCTGCCTCAATTTACGTGATAGAGGTTCCTAGCAGAACACTTGAAAAGGTAAGCTAATCATAATGAAGACACTGTTAGTTCTTATGCTCAGAGCAGCCTCCTTGAATTTAGTTCAAAATTACAGGACTCCTCCGTTGTTGTCAATTTTGTTATATGTACATTATCATAATCTTTCTCAAAGTGGCAGTAACAAATTATGCAGCAGAGACAGTACTACTCTTTTTCTAGGTTAAGTCAGTGGACAAAGAATATGCAGGTTTGCTACAATAAGCAATGACTGAGTCAAAGATATTTCCCTATTAGCTGTTTTTTCCCATTACAAATCTTTGTTTTTTCTAACCATGTATGACAGTATATTTTTTTCTTCTTTGGTACATATTGTTCAAGTCTCGTTTTATCTCAGTGTTGATGCAAACTAAATAGCTTTTAAAGCAGTTACCTGTCAAAATGGATGAGTCATCAAAGCAATGTCAAAGATAAAACATTATTGCTCAAATGTATGTTCTACTGCAATAATTTTGTAAAATAACATAATTTACTTTAAAACATTTGTGAAGCTAAAATAGCTCCCATAATAGCTGGTTTAGAAGTAAAATATGCAAAATAGCTGACAAAAAATACAATGTCATTAAATATTATTTCGATAAATAAGATAAAACAGAAATATTAAATCTGCCAAAAACTAGGACTAATCATCATGAAAACAATGTTTTAGCTAGGCACTTCTAAAAATACCATTATTTGCAACTGTGATGTAACTGTATATACAAGAATGTTTCTGTTGAGAATCTGTATGTGTTTTGATGTCTATGTCTCGCTGTCATTAAAGGTCTATGAGCTCCCCTCCTTCTGCTACTTTATTGCTTGCATATGTATCATGGCCACCAATAAGGAAAATATTTTATTTCTTTAAAAAAATAAAGCATTTGATATAAAAATAGAAAAGGCTAAGCTCAAATTAAAAGCCAATAAGATCTCAAGTTTGATGTACAAAGGCACAAACGCTATGATGGGGATATGTCATGTAATAAGAGACCTCAAATAAATTAATGAAAGAGCCTGCCAAAGTTAATGGCCATGATGTCAGTAAGCTTTTAATTAATAACTTTCATTATTTTTAAAGTCCTTTACAGCTGGACTCTAAGGAGCCAAGGCTCCAACAACCAAAGAGCAAAGCCAGTTATGATGATTTTTTTTTTCCATGTCCTAAAATCCCCATTCTATCTAGAGCCACATTCTCAGTAACAGCATATGTTCTTTGGTCAAATGTGTGAAGCCTTAATCTGACCAGTGACATTCAGGTCAGGAGTACACATATGGTGTGCCATACTGACTCAATTAACCATCCATCAATTTAATTGCATAATATATCAGAAGATGTATTCCACTACTACTTACAGTTAGGTGCCAGCAAGGAAATAAATAAGACAAAACAACAATTTTCTGTTGTTTGTTTACCTTAACAGGAATACTAAGTAGAAACAATAATATATTTTATAAGGTAATTTTGTTCTTGGAAAAAAATAATTTTTGACAGCTAAACTGATCAGAGGCTGCTAGTTTTAGAAATGATACTTCTTGTAATAAGCAAGCGTAGGTGGAAAGCACACGTTACAAGAAAATTATAGCGCTTCCACTGATTCTAATCACATTAATGTAGGGGTAAGGGAAAAAGAAGGTATATTATTTAAACATTATGTAAATTATGAAGAGAGTTAACATATTGCAAACTTATAAGTAGTGACATAGTTGAGTTGATTTATGCAATCACTCAGACATCAAATCCTTCTGGAATAATATACATGACAAAAAATGACAACATAGTGACAAGATTAAAAAAAAAAAGGAAAAAAGAAGAGGAGAAAGAAGAAGGAAAAGAAAAGAAGAAGAAAATTAAGCTTACCTTCTAAGTATTCTAGGGGAAATCTTGAAAAAAACACAAGTCAAACAGAAAATCTTTCTATCTGGAATTCACTGAAAGACAGAGACCTCAAGCTCTGGCTGCTAACAGCGTTACCTAACATGATGTCTTCAGAAATTGTGTTACTTTTAGTGTGTTCATTTCAAAACTAGGCCTTAAAAATGCATTCCAAAACATTTGTAATATTTATAATTTCATAAGCAGAAGCTGATTTTTTTCCAGCTTGGTCTGCATACCTGATTTGTAGCCATGGTAAACCCTGATTCTCATTTACAAAGATTGTGGATATCACAACTGGTATATGGACCAGTCGTCAGCCACAGATATAATACTGGTCTGAGCTTCTTTCTGATGTCCAAATCAGGGGCATACTGATGAAATCCCTTCTTTTCTGTTTTCTTCTTTGGGGTTGGAAAACATTCTCGTGTGATGCGTCTTTACAGACCAGCAGTTGCCTAGAACTGGATCTTGCTTTTCCTGTAATTTCCTCTTATGGAGTTTGGAGTATTTTGCTTCTTATTCCCAGAATATTTAGAGATCTTTCCATAGTCACTTCTTTCTATAAAGAAACAGAAATATAGTGTAGTTGGGACACTCCTAAAGTCTAAAATAATGTGATATTGTCACAACTAAAAGTTCAGCAGCAGCAATATTAAATCACTTTTTAATATAGCACTTTGCAAAGAGACAAGGAAAAGAGCTTCTAAAGCTCGGATTTTTTTTTTTAGCAAGAACATAGTTTTCCAACGTAGTATTTTAGATTCTGAGAGTCATAACAAGCATAAGGTAAATAATGTAGCTCTCGCAGAATGAAAAAAAAATCAGAGTAAACACAAGCTACCACTTTTTATTCAGCATTTCAGATACTTAGTGACTTGGGTTTATGTTCACTTTTCATGTGATTTGCATAGTGATTTTGCATAGATTTTTTTGGATGTGATTTTGCAATTTTCTTATAGCTGCTCTCCATAACTAGTTCTCCATAACTAGTGAATTTTCCATTTCCCCCCCCATGATTCTTGAAATTATGGAAATCTTTTCTGATTGTTTTTAAGCTCTCCAAAGAGTGAAATTGATTGAAAAATTTCTTTCAAGGATCTGGCCCCTGAGAGCAAAATGATAACTACTGCCTCTGAGGATCCAAGCAGCGATACACTCATTAAAAATAAATCCTAAAATTTTCATATTGCCAATTACTGGACATTCCTGCACATGGTGGTGTGTCTATGTCACACAGATGTTTCCACCCCCTACGCCTGACATATGTCTCTGCTCCTTTTTTCTTTTCTCACATACCCAGGCCATTTCAGAGGTTTCCTTTCTCTGATCCCATGTCTTGGTTAGGAAAATCTGGGCTCTGTCTGTCCTGGGTCACAGAGACAGAGAGATGGTGCCAGACAATATTGCAGTACACTGGGACTCAGGCCTTCCCAGGATTGGAAGTCCCACTAAAAGGCACAGCCCCCAGCTACAGCCAGATAACCAGAGTCCCCCCCCATTTCATGAGTCACACATTTATCTTCAAGGTCTTACATATTGCAGAAAGCTTACAGTTGGGTATCATGCATGCATATATCTGGAAACAAGAAATTGATCTGAAATGAAAAAATACCTGGCTTTTTTCTCAAAGATTTGGGGAAGTATCATTCTTCTTTGAAGATGTTTTCAGTCTTCGTTGCCAGCACAGCAGTCAGGAATGATGGTTTGTTCCTGACAAAAGCTTAATCAAGCAGTAGCAAAACCTAGCTTGATACTGAAGGTGCTAGCTCACATCTGTCAGTAAATTGGAAAGGCAACTACTCCAGACATTTCTGTTGCCTTTTTCTGAGGATAGAGTCTTCATTGTGGCACATTTTAGCTCTTGCTAGACTCTGCAGCCTAGACTTAAACTGAATGGGGAAATCAGCCTGGGCTTAAATTTAGTTGGTGACTCCAGTGGTTTAGATGTTACAGGTTATCTGTGACTTGGGGACAACTTACAGGGCAGCCTGAAGTAGCAGCTGACAAAAGGACTATTTTGTCATACCTACGCAGAGAAATGAATAACATAGCTTTAAATCACACACATCTAACAGCCAGATTAATATTTTTATCCAAGAATATCTAGAAAACTCAGAGGTTATAGTATATCTTCATTAAAGAGCCATTTGATGAAGTAAACATACTTATTAAAAACCACAAATTATTCACGGTCAGCTCAGAATCAGAAATAGAATATCCTTTTCTCAAGACTTACTGTAGCAAATAATTCCCTTTCTTTTATTGCTACTCCGATTTTAATACAGCTCATGGATTTAATTATCCAGCTCAGGATATATTTGTAAAGTTATAAAAAATTTGAAAGTACTATAAAATTAATAGTTATTACAACTAATCCATGATTAATACAGTAGCTGATAGTTTTTACATGTCCCAGAATAGTAGTTTAGAGAATATAATTTCTGAAAATCTCGTTACAGATTGAGCCAATTTTCTGACAAAGCCACCAACTTGCCAATTCTTTCTCCATGGAACACATACTACTGGGGTGGTCATGGTTGCAACCTTAAAATCACAGCATCAGTCAGCCAGTAAATTCAGTCATCCTTTTACCTCAAAAATCATGGCGTCACCTAACGTGGGAAGGGCCTCCATTACAGTTGCCAAGGCCAAAGGGCCTGATGTAGCACAGAAAACCCAAATTAAATTCTTTCCATATCATACTGCTGTGTGACAATCTCCATTTTAAACCATGTCTTAAGGAAGCCCAGACTTTGTACTGGTATTAGATGCTGTCATAGTATAAGATGATATGACAGGAGCACATATTGATTAAGAATTGCCTGCTCTCCTTTTAAAACGTAGAAGCCGACTAAAATGAGCAAAAAAAGACATTGTACAAATAAACAACACATGTTCTGGGTCATGAGATACTCTTGAGAACCAAAGACAGTATTTTAAGGTTTTGTCTGTTAAGAAAAATAAATCTGGTGCAAGGACAAGAAAAGACTATATACTAGGAAACACATTAATTGGGATATAAATTAGAATTACTACATCTAACAGAGCAAACTGCTCCTCAGAAAAGGGAGATGTAATCTGGTTTATAATAAGACACTCATCAAAATGGACCCAACAAACAGAGGCAAACAAACAGTCTGCAGATAGACCTACAAGATCACTCTTTAAATAACTCATCCACACACAAGGCAGCTCATGTGGGGGTTTTTTTGTAGCATTTTTGCTTGGCTTGGCTCTGGGTTTCTTATTTTCAACAAAAGACTGATGCATTGCAAACAGGCAAGAGTCTGGATAAATGAGATCTGATGTTTATTCATGACAATTTCAAAAAAATGTTCAGATAGTAAACAAAACTTAATTACTTTAGAAAGACATAAAATCTGCTGATATAGGATATAATGCTAAATAATAATCACCAGAAAGCCATCTCATTACTATTGGTTTTGTGTTTGATATGGGTTTGGCCCAAGGCAAAGCCCAGGGCTTTATTTATTTTAAAAGGGTAGGAAAACAAGACAATATGCATGTTTCATATTAAATATTGTGATGGCAATACACTATGTGAAATGCAATGAGAAAGAAACATTGTGAAGCACCGAGGAGAATTTAAAAAATTTATATTTTGTTGTACTTTTTCTCAGACATAAGCAGACTTTCTGAGGGATTATGGGAATACAATAGCCACCATAGAGTGGGAATTTATTATAATCTTGCAGCAAGAAAGAGCACATATACACATGTATATACACACACCTTCCACATATATAGCCATGTCTGATTTTCCTATTAAGTTATCTGGGTTTTTTTTAATTGCAGACTCTGATGAGTTTAAGTCAACATATTTCCTTACTGCTCCTTCTGCTTGTCAGCTGTAGCTGGATTGATAAAATGCAAATGAACAAATCATTAACGAGTACTGGTTATGAATCTCTCAGGCAGTTCAGGACCCTATCAAATCCTGCACCTATTACTTTGTGTGATTGATGTACTATTGTAAGTGATTGTTCCTGATCTTATTAAATCTTATTGATTTTTTCCCAGTTTCTATTTTATGCAGGACCAGGCTTGGACTATTATGAATGTTGCTGAACACTGTTAATCAAGCTTACACAGCTATTTTGATGGCAAACAATTAGAACTCTGAAGCAATACCTTGCAATTAGCTTCAGGGATATGGACCTCAGCACCATAATAATGAAAGAGACCTTCTCCTTCAAGCAAGGTAATGAGATTTACAATTATGACCCCAAATAACCTCTGAGAAATAACCAATCTGCAAACATAGATGTGTTTATCAATAATTTGTGCCCTTTTTATGAAAATGTATTTTAATTTTTTTTTCACCTATGAATCATTGTTTCTACTGAAGCACAGTGTACAAAGCCTTATAAAATGACAAAAATATAAATTGAAGGTCTGTATATATAATTTGATTCCACCAGAGGGGCCTACAGAATGATATGCATCAAAAATGTTAAAATGTTGTGGGAAAATAACACTGAAAACTTGCGAGAAAATACTGACATTATGCAAAAACTTGGGTGGTTATAATCACTTGAAAATGCTTATTTACACGTTTAGTCAACATATACAAATATATATAAATGTATAAATTCAGGTACATTATTCAGTAGATCAGTAGACACAGACATCCATAAGCATACATCTTTCTAAATCCAGTGTATGTATTTTTGAGTGACACAGGCAATAAAAATAACCCAAATTTACTCCTTTAAAAACTAAAGTGATTAACATGGTTTTTGGAATTGTAATAGTCTATTGAACATCACAGGTCAAATTTTTGTTACATCTAAAGGCATTAAATATAAAACTAATACATAGATAAAATACAATGAAAAAATTTACCTTGGGAGTGAAATAGTATATTTCCAAAGTTCTTAACTTCCAGTATGTATATTTTACACTTGCAACCTAAGCACATTTTTTGATGATTATTTAGTAATGCCGAAAATTCTTCCTATCACAGGCACTTGAAGATTAACTTACATACATTTACCAGTTAGTATGCTTGCTAATTTCTCCAGCATCTTTTTTGCTAAAAAGATGTTATCCAACATTTGTAAAATATATTTATGTATAAGAAGGGAACGCCTTAAAATTCTGAAAATTTTACAGTGTTCCTTTGTTTCTATGAATTTATTACATTGAAAGCAAGGCATTTAGACTTTGGTTTAACTGAGGAGATGAAGAAGTGTACCAGGCCCAAATGCAAGAAAGGACAATTTTCAAATACAAAAAGTTTGTCATTCTTACTGTTCCTTGACAATAATTACTTGCCAATTTCTCTCCTGTATTTGGCTATTTTATCAGGATGGAATTAGTGTGCTAAACACACCTCTAATTCTGCTGTGCTCCCTTTAATTTCTCATCCAAATTCTGAAAGTCCTCTCAAGCCCATTTCTGAAACAGCCTCTGAAACAGTGTGGGTTTAGAAGCAGAGACTAAAACTGTGTCCTAGCTGGAGATCTGTAGCTGAAAAGGTGATGATAAGAATGAGAATTTTTTTTTATTCAATACCCAGATTCTGAATAGTATTCTGAGTGAAGGAGAGGATGAAGAAAAACCAAGATTTCTTAGAACTGTGAGTTAAAAATATGTCTACTTCAAGGTAGTGTCAAATTAGAAACAGACTTATATTTTTAAGCACAAAATTAGCAAGATAAACTCTTAACCCACGGAATACATGTGAGAAGTTCATACAGAAAGGCAAAAATTGGGATGTGTCTATGGATGTATGCAATATACACTACGCTCACAAGTCTAGAAAGCAGGAGGAAATTTCTGTACATTTCCAAAGCAGCATTTAAAGGATTAAATGGGAGAGCTTAGCAAACATGATAAAATTATTAAAAGGTTCATAAGCTAATTCACCATGCAAATTTTTCCTGATTCTCTTTACTTTGAACCCAACCAATAACTGTGAGCTATTTTAATGCCAATTTCAATTTTTATCATATAAATATACATTTATTGCTGGATGTAACTGTTAATGAAATGCACATAATATGTAAAATCTATAAAAATGTTGTAGTTATACATTACTTTCTGACTGTTGTACAACCTTTGTAAACAAAGTATAGTATATCAACTTTCTCATGGCAATAAGCAGATTTGTCATCTTGGGGACAGCTAAATGAATTATTAAATCAATAACAGACTACATCACTGGTGATAAGACAAGCTTAGACAAATTAAAAAGTGAATCAGGTAAAAGTATGTCACAAGCAAGATACACAGGTAGTGTAACATATCTTTAATATTAAGCAGAATAACTTAAAAAAAATAAACCCCAAACAACCAATCAACCAACTAACCAACTAAAAACTCACAAACAAACCACCATAAGTCCCCTCCACCACTTCTGGAGAACTTAAACCCCCAAAACCAAAACATAAAGCCACAGTTTGTTTCAGGAGGTTGGGGGTGGGGATGGGGGTGGAGGAAATGTGTTCCTGCTTTGCAGTAAAACAAGATAACTTCTAAAAACCAAACTCTTAAAGAAATGAAGCTGCAAGATACTTCATGAATTCATAAATGCAATATTTTCAGAACAGTTTTGTACAAAATGGATGGTGGTAAGACACCGGAGGTCCGAGTGTTTCTAGTTTGGGCCTTTTAAGTGTAACACCTGTATTGAACTAGCTAAACCTATGGAAGGACGGAAGTGGCAGAAGTGAGGAAGGAAGGGAGGAACGGAGGGAGGGAGGGAGGGAGGGACGGGAGGGGGGAGGAAGGAAGGAAGGAAGGAAGGAAGGAAGGAAGGAAGGAAGGAAGGAAGGAAGGAAGGAAGGAAGGAAGGAAGGAAGGAAGGAAGGAAGGAAGGAAGGAAGGAAGGAAGGAAGGAAGGAAGGAAGGAAGGAAGGAAGGAAGGAAGGAAGGAAGGAAGGAAGGAAGGAAGGAAGGAAGGAAGGAAGGGAAGGAAGGAAGGAAGGAAGGAAGGAAGGAAGGAAGGAAGGAAGGAAGGAAGGAAGGAAGGAAGGAAGGAAGGAAGGAGAAGGAAGGAAGGAAGGAAGGAAGGAAGGAAGGAAGGAAGGAAGGAAGGAAGGAAGGAAGGAAGGAAGGAAGGAAGGAAGAGGAAGGAAGGAAGGAAGGAAGGAAGGAAGGAAGGAAGGAAGGAAGGAAGGAAGGAAGGAAGGAAGGAAGGAAGGAAGGAAGGAAGGAAGGAAGGAAGGAAGGAAGGAAGGAAGGAAGGAAGGAAGGAAGTGAAGGAAGATTAGTGAATTTTTCCCTAAGAATGTTTCCCTAACTGTTCATAAAGTTTGGTCTCTACAGCATTTGACAGTGCTGCTCACACCTTTTGTTTTCCTCCTATCCACAGTGAAAGTCACAATTTGTGTGGTGATTATCTGGGCAGGCACAGACACAGAGCAAACATCCAGACTGAGCTACCAAAGACAGTTCCTGCAAGTTTGCAAGTTATGCCACAAGCAAGCCCCCCTGTTGAAGGTCTCCAGGCTGTTCTTAGACTACATGATATTCCTATGTGTTAGACATACCACCTACCCGGGTGTGGATAGTATCCGCCTGAATTCCCAAACTGGGTTGGACCATGTCCTGCTTCTGATCTTCATGAAAACCTACCAAAAAAAAAAAAAGAATATGGCAATCACACAGTGAAAATTTGCTTGGTAATTTTAACATTGTGCAAAAAGAGAAATTGGTACATCTACTTTCCCAGATCTTCTAGAATTATGGGCAAAGAGGGATATTTTTCTTTCCATAAAATTTTAAACAGGACTTTAAGAACTTTAGAAATCCATACAAATCCTTGTGGCTTCCCATATCTGAAGCCATTTCACAAGCTGCATTTATATTATTTCTAAGGAAGAGTCTGACAGTTCTAAAATTGCATAAACAGAGCCAAGCTGTCTGTTTTAAAACTGAATGGCATACAGAATAGTAAGAGCAGCTGAAAATTCTATATGTGCAATTTTAAAAGGTTTCCAGCTTTTTTTTCTCCAATGAATATGCATCTTATAACAAAGGATGCAGCTCCTAGAGTTTACTGTTTTCCTTTATGTTTCTCTTTCTACTGTTCTCAGATCTTTTGAATAGCTGAAATCCTTTTTAAGCAGGGAAGAAATTCTCACTTCTCTCTCTCTTCCTCTGCTTCTTTATACAGTATGCATAAATCTCATGGAAATAAGTCTAGAATAATGTACATGTTTAGTGATATGAGCACTTAGTGTAGCTATAAAGGCTAAGTGTTATTTTGATATGCAGGATTAAGTTTGAAACACATAAGCTGTATAAAACATTGAAAGAAATAAGAATTTTGTGGTGGAGGACACAAATAGATAGAGATTTGCTTCTGTCCCGTATATGTCCATGTATTAATATAGGGTAATTATAGCTATAAGCCTCTGAATGCTAGTGGTAGTGATGTGTCTCATTGCTGCCATTGGATTCATGACAGCAAATTCCAATTCATCAAAGCAAACGCCTCTGCATTGCACATCAGGCATGATAAGTCTCTAATAACAGTGTATCATCTCCAAGTTATATGTTTTAAAGACATATGCATCAAAGTGCAATATCACACTTTATAAGTTGCGATCATGTGAGAATTCAGTGACTCTAAGGAATTCTTTTTGTCTTGTACTTCTGTACATTTGCTCTTCTATTCTTTCATAACCTTTTTAGGATATTCATGTCATTCAGGTATTTATTTGTGTGGTGCAGTTACCCCTTACACAATACTGATCTTACGTCTGATGTAACTCCCCCACCATGACACTTATTCATGTAACTTATGTCAAAACTGCCTGCACTCACCTCTTAAGCCCTTCTGAAATGAAGTCCATAGTTGGGGCAACTGTAATGAAAAGAAGTGACTTGAAATAAAATCATCCATCCATGAAAGCTCAATTCACAGCTTTAGGATGGTCAGACACAGATCTTCTTCAGCTTAATTTGTAACAAGTAGCAATTTGAGCTTCATTTTATATGTAGTACGTGACATACAGCAAGCTATAAGGAGAAAAAAATCTAGGGAGTGAGTATGCTGAAAAAAAAATCAAACCTCAATCAAACCCCAAGATTCTTTGCTTAAAGCTCATGTACATAAAGAAAGTAGTTTCATGTTATGATGTGCATTCCCCATGGTGCACTTTCTCCATTAGCATTTATATCTTCATGCTATTTTATCTTGGACAGTGCTAAACAGATCTGATACACTCAGAAAATTACAGTCACATGCCATCAGGGAAAGATATTAACAAACAGTATTAGCATCTAGCTGGAGGTGGATGCATCACGGACAGGCAAACACCAATAAAATGTCTAATTTTTACTCACTAACATTGAATATATAAATCTCAACTGGTTAGTTAGTTTGCAGACATAAAAAAAAAACAAACAAAAAAAACAAAACAAAACCAAAAATCCAATTCCTTTTATTTATCTCCAAAAATTCTAGTGCTTTTTCTATCAGATCACCTCTTGTTCTCCTTCATTGCCCCTCCATAGCTTTTCACACATTTGTATTTATGATCTCCAAGCTGTCCTCTCTGGTTGTGATGCTCACAGATTTGTCCTTCCCTCCCTAACCTCCCTCTCCCCTGCTGTCACTGTGGTCCCTAATTTCAGCTATATCCTTCACTTCTTTGCCCCTCTTTGATATCATTCTGTCTGCTCTTTGTTATCATTCTGTCTGCTCCTCTGCACCTCAGACTACTCTAAGCATTCATCATCTGTCTGTCTGTCTCTGTCTACCAAAGGGAACCTAGGGAATGCTCCAGTCTTCCCTCTCTGTCTTTGTACCCTTTTTAGTCCTATATTTCTTAAAAGATAACATCTAGGATAGGACTTTCGCTCCTAATTACTACATCTTTAACATTCTTTAACTTTCCTTCAAACTTTCTATTGATTTACTATGTTTGATTTTGTAGATTTTCAATTCCTTCATTTCTTGAGACTGTATTTTTGTTCTATCCTCAGCATTTCACATTCTGCAGCTCTTGAATTCCAAATCTCCAAACCCCAATTTTTTCTAGTTCTGATCAGCTTTCAGTTTTCCTCATTGTTAGATTCTCTACCACACATTTTTCTCTTTAGTTTTTTCATATTCCAAGTTTTAATCAAGTTTCCTCTGCTACCTGCTATTGACAATCAAAAACATAGAATACTTCTGAAAAGACTCCTCCTTTTCAGACGTGCTTACCTAACACATTAAATCCTCCACCTGCCACTCCACTTATTTTTGTATTCTTTAGCATAGGTCAGATGGTTCAAAAGCATCCTCCTATTTTATCTCACATCATTTGCTCCATTTTTTCCATTAGCTGTCTTTACTTACCCAAAATGCTTGCTAAGGAACAGCTATCTTATTCCTCTAAAAATCTTTATACATACCAATGGCAAATATTATAACTGTGTATAAGTACCCATTGTGCCCAGGTCTCCTCATGAACTCAGGAAGAAGAATACAAATGCAACGTCTCTGTTTTCTGCAGGTCAAATCAGATCCACCAGATTCCCTCGTAGCCACATTATCATTCACCCACTGGCTTCTGGAATAAGCTCACAACTGAACATAGAAATATTTCACTATTTGATTGTGTTTTCAGTTTTAAAAACAAAAGCTTCAAGTAGCTCTCTGCATCTTTTCTCAGAAGTCCTTTCAATGCTTCATCTCTCTTGAAAAGGAACTTAGCACATAATACTTCATTCAGGGCTTCACCACCAAAGGGAAACTTTTTGCACAAAATCTTTACTCTTCCCTGAAAAAACAAACTCCTTCACAATCCAAACAGATTTTTTCAAACCTTCTTGCTCACAGAGTCTTTACTGCCCACTGTGATGTTTCACAGCTGGAGTGACTTTTTGTCCTTGAATCACAACTGCCCAGATTTTACCTGCATGAGCATTTAATTCACTCTCATTAAATAAATTGTGTTGTTGTTACTGTAAGCTCTAAAGTTATAAAAGAGTTGTGCAATTTTTTCTGAACTTCTCATTAACTTGCCCAAAAAGGCAATCTATCCAAAGGAACACCATTTCTTCCAGAAGCCCTCGCACCAGTAGGAATCCTGCAGGAGTTGGTTTTCTCCCTCCCTCAACACCAAAAGAGGTTGCTCATAAGTGTTAGGAACTTCAAAGCCTTCTGTATTCCAGACTGACTTCTAAAATAAAAAGTAACTATTATCAAGTAAAAAGTAGCAATTTCTGGCTTATGTTACTAGAGAATAAAAATGTTATGACCTGGATTTTCCTGTTTTCCTATTCCTTTTTGAACTTCTGGAAAAAAAAAAAAAAACAATTACTGGAATAGTTTCCCGTTTAGAGAGCTTGGTTCCCTGTCAGGAACCAAGCTCCTGTTCTCAGAAGAGGAGAAGCCTGGAATCATATCAGCCCACCAATATTATTCCTCTCCCAAAGGGCAGAGGAAAGGAACATTGTTATCACTCTAGAAAGAAAAATTAATATGTACACTCTATTGGCTGCCTGTCATCAGTTGCATTTTTGTCTGTTTCTAATTGCAATCTCCAGGCTCCTTTCTACATTGCTGAATTGTCTTTCAAAACATCTGCTCTTCATATTACCTTCCTACTTTATATTTCAGTGTTTGTAACTTTTCCCTCTTCGTACTTTCTGCTCAGGAGCATTGATGGCATGCTTTTCCCATTTGCTTGAAGTGAGACGCGCCTTGGTGTTCAGGTGCTATTCAATGGCAACTTTTTGTAAATATTAAGAAGCAAAGCATTGCAATTTGAGCAAGCCTTATTGGGATGTTCAGGGGCAATTTCAGTTAGCATGTGTAAAGCCAAGGAATCACAACATTGATTATGTAATTTTTTTCTTATTGTTCATGTTGTAAAGTTGGAGTCAGAATTACTGACATTAGAATGTAGGCAATGCAAAGTTTCCTCTTTGGTACAATACAATCTATCAAGGCAAGAGAGCTGCAGATGGGAATACAATGATACTGATTATTTGTTTACTTTGTTTTCCTATTAAAACAGAAAAGTTTCCTGATCAGTATTATAAGGAAAACAGGAAAAAAACCTTCTCAAACTTACTTTTCTGGGAAGGACTATGTATTTATTTAATAAATATGCTGAGTACAGCACAGCATTCAATTCCTATAAATTAAATGATTAAGAAGCTGGAGGGCTTCTGTCCTGAGATTTTTTAATAAATATCCACAGGTCTGAATTTTCTCATTTATTTTTAGTTAAGGGAACATTACAAAAAGTGAAGTAAAAAAAAAAAATCATTTAACATTATAATATATATTTACATTATATATAATATATTTACTTTTATAAATTTTAAAAAAAGGGTGAAATTGCTGAACACATCTCTGAACTCTGAAATAAATTATTTCTCTTTGTATACAGCCTATAAGAATATATATATTTCCTTCTAGAGTGTACATTCGATTTGAAGAGGTTGCTCAGTTCAGAAATTAATTAATGAAAGAAACTTTACATTGGGCATTCACTATACCTGCATGTATTTCCAGGGAATACAGGATGTGAATTGTGACACTCAGACAAGAGAAAGACCCCTTTCTATAATCTTCGGTGTCCATTCTCTCATACTAACACAGAAAAGGCTTGTTGCCTGCATATTACTAGCTGCCTTCTACTATAGCGGCAGTATGATGATGGTTAGTGTCACAAGTTCAGGAACTATGCACAGACAGAGACACAAGGCAAGGAAATTGAGCAAGGAAGACAGCTGGCGCTGTTAAGAAAAAGAAAGCCATAGCTTGGTGTTACTTTGAGCAACAGGTGATTTAAAAGAACAGAAGCGCTCATCAAATCACAGTAAACAAATACAGGGACTTCAATGACTAAAATGGATAACTCAGACCTTGGAAGGAAATCTACCTAACCCTTAATCTTTAACAGCAATTTTAACTTCAGATCTTTCAAACTAGCATTTCATTGCATTTTTCTGAAGGAACTATCACTGTAGAATTCAGAAAATGATAAATGTCTTCTATGTATTTAATTGATCAGTATGGAAAAAGAGCTTGATTAAAAATCACTTGTGATAGTTCATAAATTTGAAATTATTAATTAACTCTTCAGTCAAGTGTATTTATTTAGGGGAAATATAAACATGAGATAAAAGAGAAAAACTTTCATGCACTTTCTCCATTTCCCTATCTCTTATATATGAGAAGTTAATGAATTTATGTTGCCATCTCATTTTTGAGTGGGTTTTCAAAATTGAATGGACCTGGAAAGATCTGCATCAGAACTACCATCTTTTGGCAGCAAATTAGAGAAGTTAAGAAGGTAATTGAAGTCCTTTTAAGCCATGAAAAAGATTCTTTGAAAGCAAGCCTTAAGTTTTAGGAATATATGGACGATATCTTGTGAAAGATATGGACAAGTCAGAAAGGATAGTCACAGTATTGTTTCACTGTAATTACACAGTCTGTTAGTGCAGAGAACTGTTCATGCCATCTAAAACCTCTCATGCCAAATTCATGATTTTCCTCTCTTCTGTGTCCTCCCAGAGGAATCTTACTTCCCTACTGCTATTTGGGCTGCACTGAAAATCATAAAGCATCAGCTAACTCTGAATTCCCATGAAGACTTGCTGTATTTGCATTTAAAAAAATTATTTTTGTTTATATTGTACCTCTACATTTTTTTTGCACAAGAGTTTAGTGGAGCCTGATCTCTTGTCAAATTTCAAAGTACAATGACTCTGAAGAAGGAAGGGAAGCTCATTTTTCTTCACATTCCTGAAATGTGTAGGTATCAAAATCAAGGCCACATCTTCTGTAGGAATGTCTAATACATGATTAGGGTCAGAATAAGTCCAGAAGAGTTTTGTCAAGAATAGAAACACTTGTGAACGGCAAAATCTACACATAGGAGAACAACTATAGTTTCTGTGATTCTGGAATGCTCTTTTTACAATAAGTGTGGTTCCCTGGACTTCTGCTGCTGTGATGAAAAAGCATTTCAGAGAAAGCAAACTTCTGGTAATGTTCTAATATCAAGAAATACAAATCCACAGTGCAGAACTCATTACATAAACATTACCAGTAAATAACAGTATTTTTCTATGTCAAAAACATTTAGCTTATGTTCCCAAATACCATTTTAATGCTTTGAAAATAGTCCTTAAGAATTTTCAGTGGATAATTGAGCCATGTGTGTATTTTAGGACAAATATTGGGAAAAGTCATGTTCAATACCAATGTCTATACCATTTAAACAATGAAAGCATCAGGTAAGTAACAACATTTGGACAGCAAGTCAATATGACTATGAAAGGTCTCCAATAATGAGCAAACTCAAACCAATACACTGTTTGAGTATTTGGCCTTCCTATTGACAAAGGTTGCTTTCAATCACACTGTATCTATTACCATATCAATCATCACTCTAAATGAATACAACATGAACATTGACGAAGACATCACTTAGGCAAAGAAACTAAAGGTTCTATTAAAACAAATAATGAAAGTTTGGTTCATCACAGCATGAAAATTAGACCTAATCCTTAGTCAGTCTTATTTTGTAAAACAAATAAATTGAAACTAAAAATGTTAGCTCTATTTCTTTCCAGGAACTTAAAATATATGGAAATTGATATCACATTCTTAATTATTAAACATAATGCAATCCAATACTTTGTTTGCTACACAAATTAAGATATGGAATTGAACTGATGAAAATGATTTACGTGCAGGATTAAAATATTGGCAGCTTTATAGAGTGAAATGTCACTATACTGCTGTACCTTCAAGTTTTACATTTCCTCCTTTGAATCCCTGTCAGCCTTCATGAACACTGGAGAGTTTAATCAATGCTTGCTGTAGCCATAGCATAACACTGAATATTTTACCTGTGTAATAATCATTGTGCAGTTTAGTACAAGTCAAAAGCAGGAATTACAAACAGATATATTGCACTTGACAAGGTTACATGTTAAAACTAATTTTTACACATTTCTATGATTCGTTTCTTTTTGTGAAGGCAACCTGTTTTGCAACAGTTCAATGCACCCTAAGGCAATCAAATTGTATTTAGGATGACTCAGAGGTCATAAAATTCAAACACTTATGAGTTCATGTATTTGAATTACTTTAATTTATATGATACAAAACTCTTGTGAAACAAGCATTTTATTTGCTTTATGTACTCCAAAGGGTGGAATTCAGATTTTAATTTGAGATGCATTTTTTCAAGGTAGTCAATATCGACAATATCAAAACTGGAGAGGGAGAAAGAGATTATCATCTTGGTGTTGTGGAAGTCTGTTTTCCTTAAAAAAAAAAACTTGTGTGAAGCTAAAATATAGGCAAGAGTGAGGGAATAAAGACAGAGACATAGGATGAAATTTAGGAAACTAAGTAGAAAACTGAGTAGATATAAAGGTTGTCAAATACATGGAATTTATTTCCAAATTTTCAAATCAAAGTCATTAGTACAGCTAATTTAAAAGATAGCTTAAGTGTTTTATTTTAATAAAATTGAAAACATTAGGATATTTAATATAATGACATCAAGCAAAGAAGAAAGACCAAGATATGTTTGAAATACATTAGAAATAATTTGTCTTTAAATAAGTTTTATTGCTATATTTTTTACTTTATTTCAATAAATGAAGTTAGGTTTCCAGCCAATTTTCCCAAAGACATTAATCTAGAGAATAGTCCCAATACTTGTAAATTAAATACCACTTTAATAACATTGCAAGGAAGGAATAGAAAAAATAATTTTGATTAAAGAGTTCTTAATTTCTATTTAAAGAGTATCCTCTTATGGGTACTTTAATAAACAGATGCAGTGCAAGAAATGCATTATGTCATAGATATTTATTCAAAATTATGTAGAAAAACCCCACTTCTACTGTCAATAATGTTCTTTGTTGCATTATTCCTTCAGCACTGAAATCGATCCAGTAGGTATCTATTGAATAAATATTTTGCCTAGAAATTTATTTTGCCTTGATACATGTTACAAGCATATGGATATTTAAGAACATAGAAAGTGCTCTGGTCTACCTAGTCAATCCTCTTGCTATAACACTCAGCAAGAAGGCTTTATTTTTCCAGCAGGTGTATCAGGCTATATCATATATTTAATCCACCTATGCAAGATTGTCAATTTTAGAGCATATATTCATGGAAGAAATTTGCTTTGCTCTCTCCAGTTCTGTGTCTGATGACACGCAGAGTGTCAGTTTTATAAGACAAAAATATGCAGTATTTCAGAGGGGCTCATTAAGCTAACTCCTGTTATGAAGATAATTTACATTTACTCTATTCAGGCCATTAAGGGTGTAATCACTTTAGGCAAACATGAATAGAAAGCTGTAATTTTTATCCCAACTTGATCTTCATTTTTCTCACAGCCAGCATTCAACAGGGCTGAAAGGGCAGTAGGAATGACTCTACCACATGCCATTCCTTGTCTCAGATCCCAACAGGAAGACTAACATTGAGCATTTTGCCTTCAGCCCCCTCAACCACATGTTGAAAAAAGATAGTTTTAAGACTCCAGCATTTTGTTTCAGTTTCTTTCATCCTTTAAGCCAAATAAAGCCAAATCTTGTTCAGAATCTTTAACCTGAAATTTTACTGTCATTTATATGACAACTGCCCTCCCAGTGTAGTTCCCATACATTGATCTGTCTAGGCATATGGGATATATCTCAAATGGAACCATATTGCCAATACATTCAAATCAGAGGGATGATCTGATTGGTGAGGGGTGATCACCAATAGTATGACATTTAATAAGTCCTAGATTTTGCCTCTGGGATGGGGCAACCCTGGATATATGGACAGACTGGGGAATGAGGTGCTGGAAAGCAGTGACGTGGAAAGGGACCTGGGGGTACTGTTCAATGGTAAGTTGAATCAGAGTCAGCAGTGCCCTGGCAGCCAGGAGGGCCAACCCTGTCCTGGGGGGCATCAGGGACAGCATGGCCAGCCAGGCAAGGGAGGGAATTGTTCCATTCTGCTCTGCACTGGGGCAGCCTCACCTCGAGTGCTGAGGGCAGTTTTGGGTGCCACAATGTAATGATAATAAACTACTAAATAGTGCCCAAAGGAGGGCTAGGAAGACAGTGGAAGGGCCTTGATGGGAAACTGTACAAGAAGAGGCTTAGGTATTTCAGTCTTTGCAGCCTAGAGAAGAGGAGACTGAGGAAACAAGACCTCTTATCTATTTACAACTTCTTTTTGAGAGGAAGCAGAGGGGCAAGCACTGATGTCTTCTCTCTGGTGACCAGTGATAAGACATAAGAGAATGGGCTGAAGATGTATCAAGAGAGGTTTAGGTTGGACATTAAAAGATTTTTCTCCCAGAGCATGGTTGGGCACTGGAACAGGCACCCCAAGGAACCGCTCAAGACACAAAGCTGGCTGGAGTTCAAGAAGCATTTGGACACCACTTACAGACATATCGTGTGATTTTTTCAATTCTGTACAGGGACAAGAGTTGGACTTGATCATTGTGGATCCCTTCCAACTCAGGATATTCTATGAACCCATGATCCTATATTCCTGCTTGTAATTCTGGCCCTATCCAGCTCTGAGAAGACAAACCCCCGCAACAACAGAGAGGGCAAAAGAAATGTCTTACTTCCATGTTGAAGATGCAGAAAAGCTGGACATGATGAATACTTCTTCATTTTTTGGCCCCAACACTCTACGTGATGCACCTGAAATAATAACATGTTTTTTTCAGTAACATATCAGGAATGGAGCAGGGATTTCAGAACCTAGGGCAATAGTGCAAAGAACTGCCTGTTGCCAACCAAGCTGATGCAGTTTAAAGCAACATTGCTTCTATAGCTCTGCCTGAGTTCTTTGAAAGGAAGATTTTTAATGCAGTAGAGGTTTATTTGTACATTTCCTTAACATTGGCATATTAATCTAAAAGGAAAATTAAGGGTCATTTATGAAGAGAAGGCTATAGAAGAAGGACTGGTAGAATTAATCACTGATACATAAAGCCATTGATGGAGGCTGAGCAGCTTGAGAAAGCTGTGGCAGTTTTTTTGGGTTTTGTGATTAGTATATTAGTGTAAGATGAGTTCTGAGGAAGTCAGGGTTACCAGAAGGTGGATTTTGCTGAGTATAAAGTACTACATGGTACTGCCTGAAACAAAGTGCTGAATAGGTGATTGGGATATTCATAAGGAAGGTGACAGGCATTCTGAAATGCTGTTTCCAGCTCTCAGCACATACTGGAGCATGTCCTGTGTCCTGTTCTACTTCTGCCCATTCAGAACTCACCTCTGCTTGGCAGCAGGTTGGTAGCTCCTCAAGACTTCATTCACACCAGTGACAATCTTTTGCGTTGCATCAAAACTTCTGAATGATATTCCCTACCCAGTTGAGCACATCATATTTTCCACTCCCCTCTTGAATGAGAGGCAATCTCTCCCTTATCAGCCTTCTCCAAAATAAAGAGCCATTTAAAAAATATATGGCCATAGTACTTCAGAATCTGTCCAGACTTCAATATGCAATTGACATTACAAACCAATCCAATTTCAGGTATTTCTTTACTACAACTTGCCAGAAAAATAATTTTGTTAGTATGTCCATTAAAATAGCCCCTTCCATCAATTTTTTATTGTAATCCTCTGATTGGTCCAGCTTTTTACTAAAGTAATGCAGATTATATCAACATCTTGACAGACAAATACGACCTGGTTGTTTTAAATGGGCATTTCAATTTTGCCTCCATTTATACAGAATGGGGCATGTAATTTACTGTGGGAGACATGGAGATTCTTTTATCTCTTTTTATAATCCCAAAACCCTGCAGACTTACAGCAGTGAGTGGACTTGGCCGTGTGAATTCCATTAAACTCAATGAAACTCTCATGCCATGATATCCCACACAACCACTGAAAATTAATTATTCATAATAATAACACATTTCTCTTTCCATCTGAGCATTGCAAACATCCTTTCCAAGATAAATAATTATGGTTCAAAAGACACCCGGTACTAATAAGGCAGGCGGTTTATACCTATTTTTGTATTTGTGTACATAGACACAAAATGAGACAATTCTAGGTCTGTTTAAGGAAGTTTCAAACAAGCTCCCTGTGCTGAGAATTTCACTGGTTTTGATGAACTCCTCCTAGAATCAGTGGGAACAACTACAGTATAAAATTACACCGGAGTCTTACAGACATTTTTCTCCACAGGAGTTAAGGGATAAAAAGCAGATCTTGGTATAAAATTTATTTAGGGCTAGGGTTCTTTTAAGATTTTCTTTTACACAGCACACAAACTCAAAGAGATCTGAGGAGAATCAAAGTGTTTGTGGTGAAGTCTGAAACAGAATCCACTAATCTACTCAAATCCACACTCTTCATATTAAAAGATAGTCCTTCCCATTGTAAATACCGTTATCAATTCAGACTGGTCAGTTCAGCTCCAGACTTCACATCTGCCTTTTGTTATTCTCCATCTTTGACTGTCATCTAAAATACAGACCTATCTTTGGATTGATTTTATGGAATTCCAATAATTTTGTATCAAATATTGCCTGACTGAAGCACTAAGCTATAAGCTGTGTACTCACAGAAACAATACTGGTTTCATCCTTTGATCTGTGCAGATATCCTCTATGTAAATACTGCTGGCTTTATAAAAGTGCAAATTTCTACATATCTGGTTCCTCAGTTCTACTCATCTCAAAATCACTCTACAGCCTCCAGAGAGAATTATGCATTGAATTAAGATTGGGATTTGAAACAACCAAAGCAGGCCCATGATAAATATTCGAAAACATTAGAGAGAGCTGAATCTTAAACCCCAATTCACCCATGGTTTTAGCCCTTCTGACTAGATGCCTGATTTAGGTTTCCATGGCAAAGTTTTGGTAGCCAGGGGAGCTAAAGGGGTGTCTTCTGTGTGAAGCTGCTGGAAGATTTCCCTGATGCCTGCCATATTCAAGATGGGCCTGCTCCTGCTCAAGACTGACCCCATCAACCATCAGCACCAGTGGTAGCACTCCTGGGATGGCAATTTCAAGAAGAGAAGTAAAAACTTGCACAACTCCAGCTGCCAGAGCAGAGGTCCCCCGTGCTGAAGACCACAATGAGGCAGGAGTGGAGACACACAGTGAAGCAGAGATCCATCTTCAGCGCCTGGAGGACCCAGCACTGGATCAGGTGAATGCCCAAAGGAGGCAGTGAACCTATGGGAAGCCCACACTCTGTCCCCATGGAGGGAGGAGCCCATATTGACAGAAGTTTGCTGGCAGGAATGGTGACCCTATTGAAGACCCATGCTGGTACAACCTATTGCTGAAGGACTGTACTCCATGGAAAAAAAGAACCCATGCTGGAGCAGGGGAAGAGTGTGAGGAGTCCTCTTTTGAGAAAGAAGGAGTGGCAGAGACAGCATGTGATGGCTAAGCACAGCCTGCTTTCACCATCCCCATTGGTCACTGTGGGGAAGTGGTACAGAATCAGTGATAAATTTAAGCCTGTGAGGAAGTATGGGTAGTGGGAAGGGCTTTGTTAGATTTGGCTTCATTCCTCATTTCCCTACTCTGATTTGATTGCTAATAAATTAAATTAATGTCCCCAGATTGGATGTGCTTTATCCATGTTAAACCAGTGAGTTATCTCTCCCTGTCCTTGTCTTGACCTATGGGCCTTTCTTTATATTTTCTTTCCTCTGATCAGTGGGAATGGGAATGATACAGTGGTGGGCACCTGGTGTCCAGCCAGAGTCGACTCACAGCAAGGCCTAACACAAAGCCTTGTATTAGGCATCAGTGACCACATTTTCCCTTCAAGAATGGATGATTGGCTATTTTCTTTTTTAAACACAGGTGGAGGGAAATGTGAAGGTGACAGCAATATATTGTTTCTGACAGCTGTTTAATGGAAAACACATAAACAGTCCTAGGAAGTATGAGGTCTCCCAAAGAACAGTGTCCTATTAGCCACTGGAGCAACAGCACTTCCTCTGGAGCTTGCCCTTCCAGGCCCAGGAGTCCCACATTCATTTACTTCTTTTATTCACCAGCGACTTCTCTTCAAATGAATGACAGAAAACCAGTCCTGTTCAAGGTTGTTTTGCTATTATGGTGTCACTTTTAGAAGGTAAGAAATGATGGTTATGTCTTCTCAAGCTGAAGAGGACCTAGAACCTGTTACCTGCTTCCTATAAATGAAACCTGATTATTGGTGACTTTACAGTGTAGTCTTTCACTCCATCAAATGGTTTTGAATGACAACAGCTGTGATTCTTTTGTTTCATGTTGTAGTCTGGGTAAAACATTAGGCCATATTAGACCATTAGACTAATAAACCAGAATCATAAAGGGACATAGCCTCTCAGACACCTCATCTATAATTTCCAAACAGACTTCAATATTTAGAAGGTTGCAGTTCTCTAAAGGTATGCAATAATCATTTTCTGCATGACCAGAATAATTTTATTAGCTAAAAAAAAGAAATCTCCAGGTGGTTTCTGGCAGTTTCTGAAACTTATCTCTCACATGTTTGTGTCTTATATTCCTTCTACCTTTTAGAGAAATGAGATAGCATTCAGGAAATCAGGTTTCCCTCGTGAGAGACAACCTGGCCTTTAGTGCCTACACAAGCTGGTCGCTGCGGATTTATCCGAAACATAAATAATACCTTGACTCTCTGGAGACCACACTTCCTAGTTGCTACAAAAGTCAGATGTATTTCCTTGCTGATGGAGTATAATCACATACATTTCCTTGCTTTCATTGTATAAACACCTATATTTCACTTTAACACTAATCTATGTTCCTAAGACCTGTAGTCAAAATTCTCAGGCAGTAAATTTATAGAAGAGTAAAACTTAGAACTCAAGTAAAGGCAACCCCAACCTTTTTGCCATCTAGAACATGAGCCCTCTTCAGTCACCAACACAAGAAAATGGACTATTCTCTTGAAAGAATTTTTTTTTTTTTGTTTCAGCTCTCCATGTGATCAATTGCAAATATCTACTCTAAATTCCAGATCATCTTCCTCAGAGTTGGTTAGGGAATATTTTCATGCTATTTCTTCACTTTCAAAAGACCTTACACTAGGAGTAGTCTTCATTCCAAATACTTTCTAATGAAAACGGAATAAGATTCATAGTGTGGACTGGGCTTTAGTTTGGATGTAATGAAGGAACAACTGTTGCAGAAAGACATAATTTCTTTTTAAAAACATTATAATAACTTTGCCCATCCTTTAGAAATAAGGTAAATAATTAAAAATGTATGCACTCTTACAATAACTTAGGTTATTATGTCAATCAAATCAACAACCTGCACAATTTTTACTACATATCCTCTCCTAGAGTAATAAGGAATTCTGCCTAGCACTTTGGATTGACAATAAATTTGTGACAAATAAGGCATATTTTAAAAAGTTGATCTCAGTCTTTTCTGGTGAATAAACAGCAGTGTCACTGTGGGTTGGCAAAACTTCAGCTTGTCTTAAACACTACACTATTTACCTCTTCAGCTACCTAATCAAACTTGCAATTCAGGGAGTTTTTGATGCAAGGCCTGAGATTATCTTTCACATGCAGTTGCAAAGCCAGAAACACAAATTACACCAGCATAAACAAAGGCTAAGCTTCAGAAGGCTGTGGGAAGGACTTGCTAGCAATATATGATTTTGTCTCTACTCATGCTTCTGTGCCTCAGAACATATCATGCATTCACAACAGACTAACTTCAAGGCAGTACATCACTCTAAATAACAATTCTCTTTTTTATTATCAGTTCAAGTCACAAACATAACATTAAACTTTTTTTGTCTCTGCATTGTTAGATTTAGAGTGTTGGTGCGCCAGTTCAAGGTAACTAAACAGCTTTATTATATCATCAATAGCCTTGCAAGATATCCTCATTGTATTCTGCAGGACTTAATTTAAGGAGAAGATATTGTGAAACATACTATTTTTCTCTATTTTAGAGAGCCATAATCAGATAAATAGTGAGAAGACACAAAAGGAGAAGTCTGAGATCATGTGGGAGCAAGAGCAGGAGCCATACTCTTAATCTAATGGGATGTATTTCAGTATAGCATACAAAAAATAGGTATCTCTTTGTACTAACAATACAGCAATCTCAGGAGCACTTGTCCATGTAGAATGCTGAATATTTATCCTTATTTGTCAAGAGTTTTTAAGCAGCATATTGTTATTGCACATGTGCAGAGCAGTTTATCAAATAGAAGAGGAATGATCTTCTAAATGAACCACCTTTGAATTGAACTTTTAAAACACCATATCCTGTCTTCAAAGGAAGCACAAGATCCACTTTAATAACTAATATTAAGTGATAGCATGTAGAACACAGCAAAAACAAAGGAACTAAATCTTCTACTCTTTCCATTTTATGGCTTTTTAAAATAGAGACTAAACCCATAATTTTGTTGTTGGTAGAGTCAGAAAACTCACAGCTCTAGGTGCAAAATGAGAGGAAGCTGTACTGCAATCAAAAATGAACAATGGACTTAAATAGCACTGAAGGCATGAAAATAGCTGGCTATGAGCCCAGAATCTATAAATAGTACCAAACTTCTTCATCATAACTCCACTGATGATGACAACATCATCAGGAAATGAAAACAGAAAAAGCAGGAAAAGAATAAAAGCAATGGACCTCAGGAATGAAAGGCCAAGCTATTTACAGAGCAAGCTGCTCAAGTTTGACAGTAATCCTAGGGTGGGAAAGCAGCAATGGCAACTAATAATGCTGTGAGTCCTACCACTTAACTGCGCTAGGGAAGGAGGACAGTAAAAGAAAAGGAACCAGTCCACTGAGGAATTAGTGCTATTGGTGCAGATTCCTAATTTTTATGAGAATGCTGAAATGAAATGTTTATCATTTGTCTTGAGCATGATGAATGCAGTATGTGATTTATACAAACAAAACCTTTTACTTAGCATAGAAGTTATGACATACCCTTCCTTCCCTTTTCCATGTAAATCCCTTTAACTTTTAAACAAAACCAGAAATAACATCAATACTACACACATTTTTTGTTATTATTATTTTTTAATTTCTTTTTAGGTTCTCTTCATCAAGCTTAAGAATTCAAAACTATAAACTCTGGAACTATGTGATCACTTACACAAATAAAAATAGCTAAAAGTTACAGCAATCTATTGGGTAAGAACTGACTGCAGAGAAAAAACTGTCCTGTAAAAATACAATGTGACACAAAGAAGAGCTAGAGAGAAAATTCAGTTCACATTGATGAAAGACAGACTGCACAAAATATGTTCAAAATAAAACAAAACAGGAACAAGTTCCAAGGCTATGCTGCTCAGATCTGATCTCAAATCCAGACAGGGAACATGAAGACTTATCATATACACTCATAAATTTGAGCATGTTATTTAATTTTTTTATCATTCCCAATCAATTTCTTAAATCTTGCTCCCTTTGATTAGAAATTTATTCTACAATATTTTTGGGGTTGGGGGTGGGGGGGTGCTGTTTTCAAAGTGAGCCATTGCTTAACATGAAAAAAGGTGACAGATTCTGGATGTTGGTATTCAAATAACCATGGTCTGCATGACTGAAACCTTCTCCCCACCAAACGCTTCTACTGGCAAAAAATCAGACCTCAGACTCTAAAAGATGTACACGCAGTCCCCAAAAAGATGTTCCCCATTACTTTGAGCACTCATCCTTTAAACCAGAACTTAGATGTATGGTATTTACCCTATATATTTGGCAGCATCAGCAGCTTGGTGCGCAGCTGCTGAAGGGCTAAGCTGAACACTGGTATATCCCCCCTTTATACACACCTATAGACCCAAGCTGGAGAAGGCAAAAATGAGATGTTGAGGGGGAAGCAAAGATGAAAGCTTAGCAGACTCATGGTGGGAAACTTAGAAGATGCCAGCATTTTGGACAGTTGAGATTACCTAGTTATGGTAGATGTTGAGGGGGAAGCAAAGATGAAAGCTTAGCAGACTCATGGTGGGAAACTTAGAAGATGCCAGCATTTTGGACAGTTGAGATTACCTAGTTATGGTAGACATCCTTATTAATTAACCCATTCCATCAAAAGGGATGGGTTTTGGCTTTCTAGAGTATTAGTTTCAGACTGCAAAAAGCTGAAAGAGCATGTAAACAGAAGCAGACTTTCAAATGAGAGTTGAAGATAATATTTCTTTTATTTATAGTAAATAATTATTTTTTATAATTTCAGAAGACCCACTACTACCAACCATGCTACTCTTTTATGAAACATTACTGTAGGAGACTTTTGGATGAGATGTAGCCAGGTAGACATTATATTCTCAAGGAACTTTCTCTTCTGTGTACCTTTGCTCTGAAGTCACCTACTAGGGTTGACCCTGGAACAGGAAGACTTTTTGCCTGAAATTATCAGCTCTAGACATTTTTTAACTCAGAGAGCTTCATCAGAAGTGTGTGTTGTAGGTGTGCATTGTAATACCAAATCAATATTATAAAGCTACTAAAATTAAAAACCCGATGAAATGTCAAATGAAAAAGTTTGGAACAGTTGGTAGCCCACATTTGAAAATATAGTATCAAAAAGTATAATTTGTCTAAAAATGGATGTTAACCTCACATAATAAAATAATTTTATTATGCTCTTCCCTATTTTTAAGAATAATAATTACATTAATAACAATTTAGATATTACCAAAAAACTGTTTTGAAAGGGACTTAAAATACTGGTGGCATGTGCATACCAATGCAGTGAAGTGGAGTTTGACTTTCCTACCAGGTGAGGTGCAAGACAGACTGCACAAAATAGTTTGGTCTGGGTGGTGACCAGATTTCCTGGTCTGCAGCAGCGTTCTTGAGGAAAACATAGTAAAACAGACTGAGAAGCATATTCATTTTTGTAAATTTCTGAAGGTGGTGGCATAGTTGAAAGGAGATTTTAGTGAGGTGGAAGTTGGTCTCCTTGAGTTAAAAAGGGACAAGAAGACAGGAAATGGCAATAGAAGTTGCACAAGGGAGGGTTTAGCTTAGATACTAGGAAAAATTTCTTCACTGAAAGGGTAGTCAGCCACTGGAACAAAATATCCAAGGAAGTGGTGGTATCACCATCCCTGCAAGTCTTCAAAAATGTGTGGACATGGAACTTGGGGATATGGTTTAGCAGTGATCACAGCAGCGCTGAGTTAACAGTTAAACTCAACAGTTGTGGAGGTCTGCTCTAAGCTTAGCAATTGTATGATTCAATGGCTCAGTTTCACTTCTGAGCCAATACAGAGTGCTCACAGAGTTGCTGTTAGTAATAACCAAGGTTGAAGAGGTTAAAATTACTGCTCTAACTACTGGAAATCAGCTGAGCATGTGCACTCCTACACCTGGTTGCCAGCAGAAGCTGAGGGAACTCAGGCAAGTATCTTAAAGTCATTAAACTTACTGCTAGTGGTTGGGTAAAAGTGTTCATCAATTACTTGGGTAGTAAAGTGTCCTTGAGGGAATAGAGAGTGGATTTAAATAGCAAAACAAGAGTGTGTGTCTATGCAGTTAGAGATACAAACACATTTTACTTTCAAAAAATATTCCAGAAATGTACAATCTAATTATTACCCATAAATACTTCTTTTAAGGAAATTGGCATGATATCAAGTGCCAAGTTGTGAAAGTTAGAAATCTATATCTTGCTACTATCATTCCATCATTTACGTCAAAACAATACTGATACAATGCACTAACAGCAATACAGTGTCATTGGGTTATCAAGACTGCAAATATTTTCCAGGACATTGATTTTCCTATGGTGAAAAAAAAAATATATATATATAGAAAATAAAATCTTCCAGTGTTTTGGTATCAATTTGACAGAGCCAGACAATCTTGCAACTAGTATGAACAGTTTAGGAACCTTTAATTCCCCGCACCCCCCAGAAAAGATGGCGGCCTGCCAAAGAGGAGCAGGTTTTGTGTTAAGCCTCTGCTTTGACTGCATTCCTGCTACCAGATCTTCCTGCCAGAGGCATCAGTAGGATTTGAAAGGGAGGGCTGTGGGCCACAGATAGAAATTCAATATTTTTTTGGAGAAAAAGATAAGCCCCGGGAGTTCTGTGTTTTACTGCTCTCTTCACTGTGGAGAGTGGCACTTGATGTGATCCTCACTGTTGAGCATGACACAATACATTTCAGAGCTGAAACTATTGGACTGTAGCTAGATTTTGCTTTAGGGTGGAAATAGGTAGTGTTCTAGAATCAAGAAAATGCAAAAAAAAATGATGGGCATGTTGAGTCCTCACAAAGCAAATAAACTAAACATAATATAATAGAGCTGGAGGCATGCTGCACTACCCCCACTTTTATGCACACTCACACACACGCATAGACACACACAAACATACTTTCTCTACTTTAATTTTCTTAATATAAAATACAGAGCATTTCTTGGCACGCAGAGCCCTGTCACTAGTTTCAGAATTGCATTAAGTCATCTCACCTGGGGCATAATATTCTCCACCTGTAGGTATGCAAATCAAATATTAAAAAAAAAAAATTAAAAAAATAATAATAACCCCCCCTGGAGCCTGTTTATATAATTTAGCATCCCATGCTGAACTGTGTTCTGCACTGAATCAGGTACAAATTTACAGTCAAGTTAATTACATCATGTCGTATAAGAGATAGGTGCAGAAATAAAAACTGCTTAGCAGGTTTAGGGTAATCACACTCAGTGCTGTGTCTTCATGACTTCTCTTATAGGAAAGAATCCTGCCTGCACAGAGAAACACACAGTTCTGAGCAGAAAAGCTGCAACTGCATGGTACTTTTAGGTATTCACTGACTAGTTACTTGAAGGGCTAAAAACACCTGCAAATGGGGCTTAAGAGCCTTGCCTGTTGATTCAAAGAGTTGTAGGGGGAAGGAGCCTTTGTATACACTGTAAAATTCTCAGAAGTCTGAAGTTAAAGGGAGGGAAATAAATATTATTCTCAAAATTAAGTGTCTAAGGAAAAAAGCAAGCCCTGCAACGTGTAAATATGGCACACAGGATTGCAGAAAATACATAAATACATATAACTTTAACATAAATGGAAGAAAGTGTTATTGAAAAGCTGCTCCCTTCTCCTAAATGAAGAAGTTCACCATGGCTTAATAAAATAGGATATGAGGCTTCATTTCAGAACTCCACAAATATTTGCAAAAATTTTCTGAGGTATTTGCCCAGCTGTCATGATGACTAAGAGGGAAAAGTAACAGTCTACAAATATTTGAGGGGAATAAACAGCAATGATGAAGGAGTAAAATACCATTAGTATAATGACTGATTCTGTAGTTTAAATATGAGTAATGGGATGCTAATAAGATCTGGAAAATGTATATTGGCAATTTAGAAATCTTCTTAACAATTGTATTGAATGCCTTCAGAACAGCAACCTGGAAAGAGCTCATCGTCTGGGTCACTTTAAGACTCTCATCTCTCCTGCTAAGGTTTTTCTAACTTGTGCAGATCATTTCAGCTTCTAGTCAGTCCTGCATCAGAAAAAAAAAAAGAAAAGGGGCTTAGTGTTACCATTTCTACATGGAGAAGCAGAATAATTTTAAAATTAGTGAAGCTGAGGAGTTAACCTAATGTCCAAGCTCATATATTTTACCTTTTATAACTTCTTGAACTGTATCAAGCTTAAATGTGCAGCTGAATCCAAATTTTCAAAGCAACATTCTTTGGAAATGAAACATTACCCTCTTTCTTTCAATGCCAGATTTCCATTCTGTTTTAACATTTAATTATACTAGAAGTTGTTATTTCAAGAAGCTGTGGGTTTGAAACTGCTTTATTTGTATAAAACTGATATTTGTCATAATTTTTAAAGAAGACTATGTACCCTACTTTTCTGACTAATTTTTCAGTAGAGATGTGGCATAGTAACGCTTTCTCCCTGATAAATATTTTTATTAGCTTTATAAACACACTAAAAAAGTTGTTGAAAATGGCAAAAATCAAACCAATTCTAGTGAATTATAACAAAGCTACACTATGGTAATAGAAAACATCTGCTAGTGATTCGTCATTTTTAGGAAAAGTTTATTGTATAAAGCACTAACGGCCAAATTCAGAAACCCCTGATTTCATAAAAGCCTGACATATGTTTCTTTAAAAAAGTCTAGGAATGTAGCTGACATACAGCTTAAGGTATTAAAAATTATTTTTAAAGTTTGTCATTATTTTCTTGATTTAATTTTCTTTGAAGGGAGATGACTTTCAGCACAGACAAAAATGAGCCCTTTTTTAATGGTGCCAAGGGGAATCGTAGAGATTCCATCTTGTCACAAATGTAAAACTAGAGCAGAGAAGAAGGCCTGCATCCCCACTCCTGGACTAAGTGGGGTGGATGACAGTTCTGGTGTCCTGGGCTGTCCTGGAATACTCCCAACCTGGTGGGGTGGCAGAAGGTTAAATACAGATATTGTAATTTTGGAGGCAATTAATTTACATCATCTGTGTAGATGCCCAGAAAGTTTTTACACTTGGATAACTGGAATGTGATGTAAGTATGTATCAGCCCATTCTCTGAATGCTCCAGGAAGAGGGAAACCAGCCCTAAACTGACCTCCATAACATGACTATAGAAAATCCTGGATTCAACTTCTCTCAGTTCTGGCAAAGTCTTAGCGCAGGAACATCATATTTTCATTGTGATTCTCAGAAGTTAATACTGATGTCCAGATATTAAGAAGTAAAGAGCAAATATGTTCTTGAACACCAAATCCTCAGCTCAAGATCCAGCTGTTGGTAGTAAAAAAAAAAAAAAAAAAAAAAAAAACAACAAAAAAACAAAAAAACCCCAACAAAACAATCTGAGAACTTCAAGCAATATTTCACATACATATATATAGGGAAATCATGCAGCTGTGGTTGTTTTGACCTGTTGGGGTTAATGCATTTAATGTGTGCTTTTTTTTGGTCAGGAAAAGCAGTACTACTGGTTAGGAAGAATTTCCAAGGCAAGGCTAACTTCACATACACTCTGTGTCTCATTTCTAAACACCTCTGTCTCTGTTGAAGACAGAAGAATAGCTCAGATATTTCTCCAGATTCCAGGACCCCTTTTTATTTCAATTGCTTAGGAAAGTCATAAGATGTTCTTCATAGGTCATTCTTGATGTTGTTTTAATTTGTGACTTCACTACATAGAGATGTGGTGGATTTGGAACACTTTTCTCTTTAATCTACCCCAAATGAAGTACAGATCCTTTTCCCTGCAAGTCAGCTCCCTTACAGTAGTCCTTCTATCCAGTCTTTACTACTCATTTGGACTGAGCTATTACATACAATAAGTCATCAGCTTGAATTTAAGGCGCCCCACTGCCTTCTGAGAGAAACTCAGGCTTAAAAATTGAAGTTAAAAGACTAGTGAGAACCCTTCAGCTAACATCAGAAACACTGTATACATTGTGGTCAAACACTAATTAAACAGTAACTGAAGCAGTAATTAAACAGTTACAGCTAGAGGCTTTGACATTGAGTTTCGTGCGTCTGTTTTTTACTGGCATCATCATGGGTGGCAAAACCAAAACTACCCACAAGATCAAAGATTAAATACCTTTAATTTTGCTCGCTTATTGCTTGTTGATTCAGCTGCAACAGAGGCCATTAAAAAGCTACTATTCAGTCATGGTTAAGGCACAGCAGTACCTTGTATCTCAGGGAAACTGTACTGGGAGTGCTTCACATCGGCTCAGTTTATACCAGATATAAGTGATACAGCAGTGAAAAAAATTAGTTTCCAGGCTGATTCTTGGAGACAGGAGAGAAGAAGCTACAAACTCCCAGCCAGCCTGAGAACCAGAAACATCTCACAGATAGAGAAGTATCTGAACTAGGCAGCAGTTGGTTCTGTGTGCCATCTCTACTTATAAAATCTGTCATTTTTGCTGGTGGAAGTCCTTATGTACTTTTTTCCTTTTCATTTTTTAAATTTTTTTCCCCTTTGAATGGGGTGAGTTCTCTGAATTTGACCAGTTTTAATATGAATAGGGTGCTACTCACTAACTTTTCTGTGGTTCATCTGCTGAATACAGTAGATTCACCAAGGACTTCAAGTAAGCTGAGATTTGATGAACCTGGCATGACTTTCAGGCTGGAAGTGAAACAAAGTGCCGATATTAGTGATATTTGTGTGACACCTTCAATGCGGGCTGCCACGAATCCATGAGAAATGCTGTAGAGAATTTCAAGAGACACAAAGAAAACTGCTTAATGAATAAGAGCTTGTAAACAAAGACAAGCCAAGAAGTCATAAAAACTCTGTGCATACTTTTCTAGATACTTTCTTGTTCTGTACATTTCCTGTTTTGACTATCATTTTAACTGCTACCATACATCAGTCCAAGGATAAGACAATGCTACAAAAACCACTACAATTTATCACTTTCAAGTAGTTCATTTTACTGAAAAATGCTATTGTATTGTTTCAGATGGAGTCCTCCTCTTTTAAAGAAAATACATTTTCATGTACTGTCTTTGTTGTGAGCCAAATTCTTTAGTTATTACTCAGTCAAAACTTCCAATTAACTATGTGTTAGTTTTGGGTAAAAAGAATGACAGGACTGTTGGCCTTTTTCACATAAAAATGTTGATTTCTAACTCCTCAGAGAGTGGAAGAAATTTAAGGAGTGTGGAGAGAAATGCAACGTAGGAGAGAAATAAATTCAGTTTGAAAATGAAGATGCACCTACAGTACCTCTGTCAGGTCTTATATCCATATCAACATTGCTCTGGAAAGTCGAGTGTTGGCAATTGACTAAAACTCAGTGAAAAACATGACCAAATATTGACAAAGGCCTCAGGAAAACTCTGATCCTTAAGTTGGTAACATGCTAAGAAAAATTCATCCTGAAAAACAAATAAGATGATTAAGAATACAGAGCACATATAAACAAGAACAGCATTGAAAAACAGTAAAGCAGGAGTTTAGATCTTTCATGTTACACATACAATCTACAATTTCCAAGTACATATCTGAAAAGGAAAATTAATTGGAAAACCATAAAATATTAAAGCAAACACTACCATAAAGACAGGAAATAAGAGCTGGACTAGAAATCAGAAAGGAGTTGCTGGACTACCAAAGCATTATGGATAGGCTTCTGATGACCTGGTAGAAGTTCTTACATCCCTTGCCCTTCAATTTTAACTTCTTTGCAACAAGATTAAATGATCTGGAAACTTATGAATATGTTTTCACTTCCTACCATTTAATGCACTTGGAGTAAGGCAAATTTTAAAAATGCTATAATTAACTCAGAGATGATTATTTAAAATTTAGGATAACAGATCATTATGGAGGTCAATAAAAAATAATATTGCCACCTATTGGTGAAAAAAAAGAAGGCCAAATAATTCCTAATAATTTGCATATCCCCAAGGAAGGTCTTAGCCTTTGTAAAATGACTGATAGTTATTGATTTGGTTTACCTGACACCAGCTAGACCAGGGAATAGCAATCTCTGTAAAAAAGTCATCCTGCCATATCTCTTTCTACTATGGCCATTGCCATTGGACCCAAAAGACTTGAAATCTGTACTCTAAACATAAGAAAGGGACAATTTGTACCATCTACTCTGCTATTGTGCAACATTTTAATAGCAGCACTTCTCTAACAACATTCAATTAATTAAGAATCTAACTCATTAGAGAGCAGAAATATTTATATTCACTTTTTTGTAGCTTCTCAATCTTCTTGTACATATCTCCCTCCTACTATAGAAATCTTACTTTGATATATCGATTACTTCATTCCCTCCTTTTCTCCTTGCATTTTCTTCCTTTTATTATATCCACTATTTCTCTTTTGTATTTGCTTCTCCCATTTGTTCACATTACCATCCATCTACCTACAGATAAGCACAGGCACATCCTCCCCTTCCATTGCCTTAAACAATCTGTCTGCAAAATGAGCAGTGACTTTATGATACTCTTTCTTGGAAATTTGCCTTTCTGTTAAAGAAAGAAACAGATGAAGCTGTTTTGCTTTTTCTGTTTCCTTCTTCCCCAATATATCTCTTTACATTTCTTTAAAAAAGTAGCAATGTCAAGACATATAGTTTGCCTTCTCCTTTTGATAGAGTGGCATCCTCAGAAAGACTATCCTATTCTTGCTATTAAATGGGTCAACACACAGCGCTCCAGAGGAGTCAGCAAATCCACAGCCTGCCAAGCCCACTTTAAGGTCTTACAAACCCAAAACAGTTAAGTTTTATCAGTCACCAGACATGGGGAAGATCTTCCTTACCTCTTTTTTCATCTCTCCATCAACAGTAGCATAGCGTCAAGACAAATAGCAGACAGTTATCCTGAAATGTGTTTTTGAATAGTCAAGTTCCACTATAAGCCACCTAATTTTGCTTTTGATACATATTTATAAAAGAATTTACCTGAAACACTTTGCATTTTCTATTAAAGACTGCTTATCTAAAATAGTAGGATGCCTTTCAAGATCCTCCCTCTCTTCCAAAAGCATAAGAAAATAGAAATGCCTTACAGAGTACCCTGAAGGTCTGCAAAGACGTTTTTAATAAGTTCGCAGCTGAAGGCACCTTCAGGGAAACTCTACTGCCAGTCTTCCCTCTCAGATTTTCAAGATATCAGTTCAAGTCCCTCAAACGCCTGCAGCTATTGTGAAAGACTCATGCCATTTTGTTTTTTATAGGTCAAAAACATACCTTAAATTTGTCAAGAAAAATCAATAGGCAGGCAGGGTAGCCTGGTGAGGACAGCAGCCACATGCTTCCACGAACACACAATGCTTAATGAGAGAACCTTTTTCATTAACTTAGGCCTCTGGATAAACTCATGGTCTAACTCCATAAAAACCCAAAACAAACTCATGCCATAGTGTGAAATGACATTTAAAAATACAGAGCCTTGTAAAAAACTTTCTCTATTTCTCAGGGCAGGAGTAACCAGAGATCAAATAAAATATTTCAACACAAAAGAATCCATTCTAATGTCAGGGAGAAGGAAAAGCACAAATGGTCTTGGTGGTCAGTGATGGTCTGTGAAGGAACTCTGATTTATCTTGAAGAATGTATAAAAGATTAAGTAAATATTTGTTTCAAAGGCCCGCCTCAATCCAGATTATATAAATGTTACCAAACATTCCTAATCTGCAGCACAAGGAATGAAGATTTTCAACTTTCTGTGCTTAAAAAAAATTACCCTCACCTGCAACAAGACAAAGTTTGCATTATCAGGTTTCAAGAAACATTAGAATATGTGATATATGTTTCTTCAGGCAAAAAAAAAGCCTACTATTGTTACCATGGCCTTCGTGATTGTAGGAAAGAAGGAAAAAACCCATCCCCATAGATTTTACTAATCAACTATTATTAATAATTCTCAGATTGGCATTGCTTCGTCTCTTAATTTAGATATATGTGGTGAATAGATTTCTCAGCAAGACCTGCAGTCAGTTTCTGAGTGGCTACAAAGTCAGACTGAAATTTGACATTCATAATTTGGTCTGGGATGTCCTCTTGAATGCAATACTACCTTCAAAAAAGATTTCTTAGCAAAATATTTTCCTTTTTGTAAACATAAATGGTTAAATGGTTAACTCACAAAGACTTTTTTTTTCTGTTTTTTTCTTTTATATGAACTAACAAAAAAAAATATAGTTATGGTTAAGATGTCTGGAACAGCATCAAAGTTCTCTTACTACCTGAAGGGTAATAGTCATCCAATCAGCTATTGGATCCCTCTCTCACAGGGGGGTGATATGAAAGGAAATGCACAATACATTTATTTAAGATGTAAATAGTAAAGCTGTTTTTGTATGGTTATACTGGGAGAGCAGTAATAACTTAAAAATATGTTTTTTTATTAAGTGATATCTTTTGTCAAAGACTAAGATCAAATAATCAACAACACTGCAAAATAAAAGCATGAAAAGGGGATTTTCCTGCAGTTTTCAAATTGGTACATAAAGCGCACCGCTTTTTAAGCTGTTTCTCTTTTTATTTTTTTCCCTGTCTTTATTTATTTTGCTGCACCTACCATATAAGCCTTGTGGCTAAGGAGCATTCCTGTGAAATGTCTAATTCTATATTCACTTTTTTTTTTTTTTGACCACTCAGCACTGCACAGATATTTGTTTCTACTTCAGACCTTAATTTGGAGAACAATAGAGGTAGAACCCATTTAATAAAACAGCAAAGCATAATAGAAATAAATGAATGAAGGAAACAGACAAGCAGTTTGGGGAAGACAAAGAAGGAAAGAGAATATTAAAACACTAAAATGTTTTAATATTTTAGCAGAGCAAAAATGTTAGAGACCTATCCAATAAAGTTAAAGGTGGCTAGTAAGAAAGAAAGAGATTTATGCAAGTTCTTAATGACAAGGACAAGAAGCATTCTCTTCTTTCCACTTCAAAAAGCATACTGCTGCATAGAACAGAGTGGAGAACTTAAGCAAAACAAATAGAAAACATAGAAGACAGCCCTGAGAAAGCATTTGAGTGATTTACAAAGCTACTGCAACCTATATTTTCCTCTCCCAAGTCCCTACAAACCCTGGCAGAAATTAAGAGAGTATCAAGAGTTTTTTTTCCCCAAGACTTGACTTTCCTTCTAGCACACTGGGGACTAGCAGTGTATCTGATAATTTTGTCAAAAAATGTCATCTTGAAATCAGATGTAAAGAATTCCTCTACAGAAAATATTCTATAGAGCCCTCTTCTTGATACTTTAAAACTCAAAATTCAGTATTATTTTATAAAGAACAAACTTCATCATTTTACACTGATTTTGTTCCTTAAAAACCCTCCAACCCTGGCCTTGCCAAATTCTTGTGGATCAACATGAAAAAGATAAAGGTCAGTAGTATATGGTTGCAGCTATCAGCTGTAGCACTGCCTTAGTTCTTATCTCTGGAGTTCTTATCTCCTATCTCATCAGGCTGGAGGACAGAGGGAAAAGCCAAATTTATTTGGATCCAGATGAGATGCTGTAGTCTCAAGTTTTAAAATTGTCCTAGGCTTCAAACACCTTAGTCTAAAAAGGAGAACATACACTCAATACACTCCTTGCTTCACATCTCAAGGGAAGAAATGGCACTGTGTTTCAAGCAGGCTTAGATCATTGGAAGAATCTTTTGTTGTTTCTGTTCACTGCAAACAAAGCACTGAAGGCCATGTCATTATTAGTTTCCACATTCTTCTCAGCCTCCAAGCCTGAGAGCTTTTATAACATAGGTCTGATGCTTTCAGTCTTAAGCCTTCAGAGAGAGGAGCAAAGGAAAACAGAAATGAGAATCTGGAAAGGAAAAACTGTGATTGTCTTCCTTGCTTTTAACATCTGTCCTTGGCAGCTTTTCACTCAATGATTAAGTAAATAATGCACATTGAGTCCAGATGTAAGGTGTATGAAAAGAGAAGGACACAGTGTATTCTGCATCTGTGGTATATATCACAAAGAGCAAATTTACGTTAGACTTTTTGATTCAAGCAGCAATTAGTTTCCTCCATTCTTTTTAGATTTATTCAGGTGAGTAGATGAGAAGGGCATTGTGGCCAGCAATAATAAATGAGCCTAGGAAACTATGCTGACAAAGGACAGCAACATGCATTGTTTTAAAAGGAATGCCTCCAGATCCTCGGACACCTAGACTAGGCTTCCTAGAGCTTCAGAGTCTGCCCACTTTATTTTGTTCCTGCCTGTTTCAAAACAGAGAAAGAATTCCCCTCTTTCAAAACAGGGAATGCTCTTTCTAGCATCAGTCTTCCTTTCCTCCACATCCCACCAAGAAAAAAAAAAGTATAAAGAAGCAGAGACATGAATGTCTTTCTTGTATTTAATCACTCGATGAAATACAATTAATACTTTTTTCTCTAAAAAATAGAGAGAGAAAAAGAAAAAATCGAACTAATGACAGAACATGCCCTACTTCAAAATACCCTTTGGTGCTGCTGTGTGAGTTAAACTCTGGATTGTTTCCTAATTATTACAGAAGGGGGAAAAAGGACTATCAAAGCCAACTTAATTTCCCTCAACTAGGAGCATATCAATGAGTGAATATCTTCCTGATTAAAGGACTGATGTAAAAGATTAGTGCATTTAGCATAAAATCAGCTGTGGCCAGCTCTGGAAATGTCAGAGCTGTATCAGACTGTCTGTCTATCCTGTGTGCACTCAAAGTACATCTTCAGAATTGTTGATGGCACTATTACAGATAGAGGCACCCCGCTTAGTGCAGCTGGCATTGAGTGCTGCACTTTTTAATAGAGGCAGCTAGACAAGACCCCTAGATTACACATCGACCCCTATAACTTGAAACTCTAAGGAGAAAGCTGACCAGACAAGCAGTTATGATGATCTATTCAAAGTGGTTGAATAGTCTCTTTTTTTGTGTGTGTGTGGAATAAACGTACATGAATGAACCTCTGCCTGCAATCCTACAGAGCCTGCAACCCCCTCCTACTGTTGTCACCTCCCTTCCTCCCTTCTCTTCCCTCTCTGTACTGCCATTAAAAGATAAATGGAGAAGGGGGAAGGGATGAGGAAAGAAAAAAAAAGCTTCTCTTAGTCTATTTCAGGTACTTTGAGGGGAAAAATTCAAATACAGGTGCACCAATTGAATGCCACTATAGGGCTTTGGATATGAGTGTGATGCGTTTGTCTGCAGAACTTGAGAACTTCACCCATGCTAGTTGCTTGACACAAAGTGGTTTGAGAGGAGTGTCCCTGAGAGAGATCAAGTCCACTTCACACTCAGAAAGCCTTTTTTTTCCCCAGCTCTGTTCTCTTAGCTCCTCCTTTTGTTATACTTCAGTGTATGTTTCCCTGTTCCACTCTGCAGAAGTGACACTGAATGCAGATGAGCAGTTACAAAACCACTGGAAGAAATTAACACGACCAGATACTTTGAAGTGATACCAAATACGTTGGTAATGCTTTTCAGACTGACTTCAGGTACGTCAGATATATACTTCAAGGACAAGGGTAACTGCCACGACCAGAGTAGACATAACTATCTACTCTGGTCATGGCAGTTACCATACTTTTATATGTATATCTGTGTCAAAATGTCCAAGACTTCTTTGGGTTTAGTTTTTTGCACATAAATGCTATTTTTTTGCTTTCAAGAATATCTTTACTTAAACAAAATTAGTGAAATATTTCAACATATTTATTTTCCCTAAAAATAAATTCCTTACCCACTTTGTATCCAATAAATAATGTGAAAAAAAATCTAAACTTGAAGTAATAATTTCTAGATAATTACAAAAATGCAGAATTAGGCATAAGTTTAAACTAGAACTCAATTAATTTAGTAATAAAATTCGTTATCATATGTTCATATGTTAAACAAAAATATCAGCTGTAGTACTATAGAGTGTTTAATCTCTTTGCAAAAATATTGAAATAAATAATTAACCCTGCAATATTTCTAAAGATAAAAAGCTTGTATGCTGGAATGAAAGGCTTAAATCCAGTATTAATGAAATGTCATAAAATTCTATTGCCTTTTTGGACTTTTAGTCTTGTCAGTCTAATTATGACATCTAATCTATATGATCATTATTAATCACTGGCCATTATACTTTTCCCTATAAATTTCTGTGTCTGGTTCGCTTCTTTGAAAAAAATTCTGAACTTGGATACAATACACAACTACAACTGCACTTACCTTAGAAAATCTATTTTAAGAACCCAATTATGGGACAATTCAGCAAGAGATTCTACTCATAAATTCGGCAGCCAAAGCCATCAACCCCTATATATCTTATACGGTCCATTGGATGATGGTTAAAAAATAAAGTGATGTCAGGGAGGGTATGACACATTGAACTGAGGACTTAAATCTCTTTGGCTCCTCTGCACCTTTGTTGTCTGAACTGAACTTGGATA